>JACCIC010000033.1:2582500-3177500 GCA_018907035.1 Sycobia sp. Sy_11 | reverse complement strand
CCCCCCCCCCCCCCCCCCCCCCCCCCCCCCCCCCCCCCCCCCCCCCCCCCCCCCCCCCCCCCCCCCCCCCCCCCCCCCCCCCCCCCCCCCCCCCCCCCCCCCCCCCCCCCCCCCCCCCAAAATGTTTAGACCGTTTTGTGATCTGTCCTTAAAATTACCTTTTGCACATATACAAATTCATAAAATTTAACAAAACTAAAAACTATTGCTGCTGCTTCCTTATCGTTTATTACCCTGTGTTTTTATTACTCTGTTTAATTTTTTATGTAAAATTCGTTTCGAAGCAAAACAATGAGTTTTTCTGTTCCGTCTTTGTAACGGTGTGATAAAATCGATGATAATCCGTAATATGACGTATCGCATGTTAGGATTAATTGTTCATACAGATCGTAATGAACCAATACTCTTGGTGATATTATTTCATTTTTGACCCACCAAAAAGTTTCCTCACATTCCTTTGTCCAGATAAAATCTAATTTGCTTGCACAATCGAATAATGGCCGTAATTTATCGGATCTGTTTTCAATAAATCTCGCATAAAAATTTATAAGTCCAAGGAATGAGACAAGCTGTCTGGTATTTTTTAGATGAGAAACTTCGTACATTGCTTTGACCTTTGATTGTGCCTTGTATAAACCGTTTTTACTAATTATGTAACCTAAAACTTCGATTGTTTTTCTCATTAAACCACATTTATTCTTATTCAATCGTAAACCGCGTTCTCATAAGCGTTCACAAACCCGACGTAAATTTTTCAATTGTCTTTCATATAGGTAATTGCGTTTGGAATGTCTTGTAAACATTCATCCATTGCGTTCGGAAGGAGGCGCAATGGGTATTATATCCAACCCCCAAACCCAAGGTGGTAGCGGTCGCAAAGGATGCCTCGGGAACATCTGGCAACCTTCCCAAGTATTTAGCCTTACCGGCACACGCGGGGCTCTGTGTCGGTGGACTTTTATTTCCCCAGCTACTTGTGGGATTCTTATGGAGAAAATTAGATATAAGAATATTGAAGGCGAGGCCCGGGAGGATACAACGCCCCCGAGGACCTCAGTAGGAGCTACTGGCCAAGTGGGCAAGGAGGACGCAGCTCCAGGCAACAAACCTGGAGTGTTTGTGACCCCTGCAACACTAACCAGTGTACAGGGAGGCTGTACTACCCTCAAGAGAAAGAGGCTGTGTGGCTCGGGCAGGAGGAAGTTGGCCCAGCAGCAAAATGCTAGCGGACTGGCACTTCTGGGCCTACCACGCAGATTAAGATAGGGATGAAGAGGCGACAGGGATCTGATAAAACTCCGCCCTCGACATCCGGTATCGCTAAAAAGCAAAAGGAGGGGAGGCTACTTGAGGATTACGGCTGACCAAAGGTCAAACCCCCTTACATGTGTCGTGGTGCATGAAGGATATCCGGAGGCAACCATCACCTCAGAAATTTTTTCGCAATTCCGAGGGGCAGTGTCGCGAAGGTTATGTATAGTGCACCATCTGATACATGGGCCAAATTTGATGCCTCCTTCTGCAAGGGAGAGACCATCATACTGGTGGCCAACTACCCCGAGGCGAAGGAGTGGTTAGCCGCTCAGCCGCTAGACTGGCTACTTTGGACTTACCCTGGGAGGGGGGGCAATCTGAAAATGGGGGGGTGTAGAGCTCCTACAGACCAGAATCAAGACGGTGACGTGGATACCGGTGCCCCCGGAGAACCCGTCTACCACCCGGGAAAGGCTTGAGGGGCACAATGCATCCCTCAGGGGCAAAACAAGCCTATGGAGGGTCGTCAACACCAAGGACGGTGAGGAAGGAAGGGCTGGCGGAGGAAATAAACATCTCCTCGTACAGACCATGCCGGAAGCGCACGCCAGGTTTTTAGCGGCGTTAGATCACAGACCCTGGTACCTCCTGGGCAGGATCGCGTTAAAGATGAGCCGCCGGGAGGAACGGGTGCCTGTGGAGAATGTTGAGGGCGGGAGCACGATGGAATGGTGGAATAAGAAACTGGACTACCTGAAAGAGAAGACTATGGTCCTTCGGAAGATAGTCAGGAGAAAAGGTAGTGATTCTGATTGGACTGCATACAGAGCGTCCAGGGACAACTACAGAGATGCAGTAAGGTCAGCCAGAGAGACAAGCTGAAGAAACTACTGTGAAAGCATATGCGAAGGTCAGGAAGCGGCTGGGCTGAACAGAGTCCTGTCGAAGGACTCTGGCGCGGTCCTGGGCACGCTGTAGAGACCCGATGGCAGTTATGCACTATTGGATGAAGAGACTTTGGAATACCTTATCCAAGTCCACTTCCCTAACTTCAGTAGAAATACTGAACAAGAAGACGATACAGTCACAGAAAATGACCACTGGACGGGTTACACTAAACTGGGAGCTAACCGAATGGTAGCAAACCAGATTGTTACACCGGACAGGGTCAGATGGGCCGTAGGGTCATTTGGCGCATTTAAATCACCGGGACCGGGTGGAGTCTACCTGGCCTTCCTACAAACAGCCGGAGACTGTATTGTGGGCCCAATAACATGAATGTCGAGGGCAAGCATCACTCTGGGTCATATCCCAGCAAGATTGCTAGGGACGAGAGTGGTATTTATACCTAAAGCAGGAAAATGTGGTTATACATCCCCGAAGGATTTTAGACCCATCAGACTGACATCTTTTATTCTCAAGACTATCGAAAGGATGATTGATAGATTCATCAGAGACGACGCCTTGAGAAGAAATCAACTCCATAAGGAGAAACATGTATACTGCACCGGAAGTTCCACGGAGACGGCTCTATATAGAACCGTATCTGTGATGCGATCTCAGATGGAGGCTAAAGGGTTTGCCGTAGGTGTCCTTATGGACATCGAAGGAACCTTTAATCACACTTCACGAAAGGTTATCAAGGAGGCCTTAAATATGCATGATATCCCTCCGTGCTTCACAGAATGGATTGACCACATGTTGGGAAATCGCATCTTGGAAGCCAGCAAAGGGAGCCCGACCCTACGAAAGGGAATAGGGTCAGGGTGGTCACAGGGAGGTGTCTTGTCCCAGCTTCTCTGGTGCATCGTGATGGACGAGCTCCTAAGTAAGCTGAATAGCATCATTTGTCTGGCAGTTAGTTATGCTGACGACATAATGCTAATTGCCCCAGGGCCCTTTTTGGATCCCCTTATGGGATTACTACAGAATGCCCTTGAAGTGGTCAACGGATGGTGCAGACGGACCGGTCTCTCGGTTCACCCAGGGAAGACTGAGGTCATAGTCTGCACCAAGAGATATAAATGGAATAGGAGTTGTGGCTTGACTCTTGGAGGGCATTCTCTGACCTTTAAGAAGCAAGTGAAATACCTAGGTGTGAACATTGATAGCAAACTATTATGGAATAATCATCTAGGGTGTGTATCTGGCAAACTGACAGCCTGTCTGTGGCAGATTAGGAGAGCCATAGGCAGGACGTGGGGCCTCAAGCCGGGTATCATGAAATGGATATACGAGGTTGTCCTGAAACCCAGACTAACCTACGGGGCCCTGGTCTGTTGGGAAAGGACGACTTTGATGACTGCCAGAAACTCACTCGAAAGACTGAGAAGCATGGTGGTGAGGAGCATCTCCAGAACGATTAGATCTACACCTACTGCTGCGCTGGGCATGCTCCTCGAAATAGAGCCATTTAAACTGATCCTGGCGGGAGCGGCTGCAAAAGCCCTCCACAGAGTTAAAAGATCGCTCAAACAGGTAAGCAGAGAGGGGCCATTACGTCTCCCCCGGGGACTGGACGAAAAGTGACTTTGCGGATGAACCTCGACGCCACGAACAGGAGCTTCCTCTTTGACATAAAATATAGAGTCAGTATTCCGTCCAGAAAGGAATGGGAGAATGGGCTGGTAAGCATCCCCAGCATTAAAGAGCTGTAGTATACAGATGGCTCTAAATGTGAACGGGGTGCAGGTGCAGGAGTGTACCAAAGAAGTAAGAAGGCCACAAGTTTCCCTTTGGGGAAGTATCCTACCATTTTTCAAGCTGAGCTAGTGGCAATCCTGCGGGGAGCTGAGATGGCTGTGGAAGCGGCCCTGGACACCCACATTTACCTTTACTTAGACAGTAAAGGCGGACTACAAGCTTTAAGCAGTTACACAACTAGATCCAATCTGGTAAGGGACTGTTACGAGGCCCTCAATAGACTGGCGAATAAGGCAACGGTCACGCTACTATGGGTACCGGGCCATCATGGAATTAAAGGGAACATGGTGGCGGATGACTTTGCCAAAATAGGAGCTAGAACTCCCTATAGTGGCCCTGAGCCGGCTGTAGGACTCTGCAATACCCTCATCAAGGGGGAGATAGAGAGAAACGAGATAGAGGTAACGGAAGAAAACAGCCGACTATGGGAGAGAAATGGAGAGTGCAGGCAGGTTAAAGCATTCACCTGCAGAAGTAACATAAAGGACTGCACCAGGGTAATCCTTGGCCTCAGCAGAAGAAGGGCAAAATTGCTCACCGAACTTCTCACAGGTCACGGTAAGATTAACGCCCACATGTGCAGAATGGATCTCGTGAGAGACCCCTTCTGCCGCTTTTGCTGCACAGAGGATGAAACCTCCGAACATCTTCTGTGCCACTGTCTAAATATATCTGAGAAAAGACGGCAACATTTGGGAGCTGCCTACTTGGAGATTGAGGACATTGAATCCAGTATGACGACCGGAATAATATCATTCGCCTGCCGTTTATAGCGGCTGCTGGTCAAGAGAGGGACACGAACGGTTTACCCATGCGTCCGGAGGCCGGAAAGGCCCAACTCCTTAAAATAACTGAAAATAAATAAATAACCCTACGTGTATTGCGATAGACACGTATTTACGTGACTCTTTAGCTAAGGGTATCAGCATGTCTGCGTGCGGTAAATCGAACTGTGTAATAACTGTACAAGCTACGAGCGTAAAATACCGCGTAAACGTAACTATTCGATTATTTCCGTTTTTTTTTTAATGTTGAGCTTTATTTAGAGTTAACTTCCGTTGGTTGGCTGAGCTCATCGAATATTCATTTTACTTATCATTTAAAATGTATTTACAATGGCGTTATCACTATATATTATTACGAGTACAGTGTCTCGATTGGCGCTTGCCATGGCTGTTTTGTTTTGCTGTACTTGCCTGACTTAAACTCGTCGACCGCTTCGTAGCGGTTCTGTTTGATTCACCTCGTCGGTGCTCGGCGCGATTTATTTCATCGCAGTAAGTCAGATTCTGATCTATTCAACTTTACTCCTGCAGTCTCGATATGCCTCGTCGCCAACTGTTATGTTTGGTTCTTTATATGTATTCTATAAATACAATATGTGGTGCCCATGGATTCTGGTTGTACCGGGAACCAGGATAAGGTGGAGTAATTTAGATAGAGTTACCTGTAAATCTATATTAGCAGTTTATGGCCGCGAAGCACACAACACACTGCTCAGCGCCATCTCAACTCCCTCTCCTATTTTCGTACACACTTGCTCACCTACGTGCTCCCTCCCCTATCCTCGATATCGTATGACGTGTTGCGTACTTAGCCGAACGCAACGCGACGTACATACATCACTCATCAACTGTAAATTTGACAAAATAGCGTAATAATGAAATTTTCTATTAGTCTGAAAATCGTAAAATTACAGTTTCATTAATTTCTTTTTTTGAATTTAAAATAAAGGTATTTTATATAGTGCATATTTTGATAGATAAAATAAAAAGCGATAGAATAAGAGCGCATTAATTTTTAATAATTTGGCGTAGAAGTATGAATTAAAAAAGTAGTATTTGGTATTAAAACTTAAACTTAAAATAAATTTTTGAAATTATATATCGACTTGAATACGAGCTGATTTTATATTCTTATTTTGTCCATGCTTACTCTATGTATAAATATTCTTACGGAATAAGTAATATGTAAAGAAAAATTCAAGTATAAAATTAAACCTTATTTTTATATTATAACATTTATAAATATAATCTTAAGTAAAGCTTAAAATTATTGTGAAGAATTGAAACCCTAAATTTCAAATGAAATCGCAATAAAAGTAATAAATTAGAATAGTGAAATAACTATAAATTATAATACAACAAAAGATATAGAAAATTCATGTATAAATATTTATTTAGAAATCATGTACTAAATACATTTAAAATATTATATTATAATGAAAATAATTAAAGTTAATTATAATGAATTGACAATTCCGATTAATTATTACTGTTTTATTTCGATTATATTTAGGTTAATGAATTAAGTTATGCGAAATGAACTTATGCGTGAGATTCTTCGAAAGCAAATAGTTAGAAATTTACTTGTTTATGTTATTTGTGAAATTTATAATATTGTACTGTAACTTGATTATGTACTATATACATTAAACAATGCTAAAATTAAGCTAAAAATAAGCCCACGGTAGAGAAAAATCCTGTAGGCAAGGCCATAAGTATAGTAAGGTGGGGCGCGCCGTCAATCGGCCACACGGAAAAGCGGCGCCTAATAGGATGATTGAAGACACGCACGTCTAAACATATGAGTGAGAGTGGGGAAGGTTCTTTTTATATTCATAAATTCTGAGTAATTTGGTCATCTTTTTACATTCTCCAAATACCCTCTAGTTGGATTTTCTTGTTTCTATTTATGTTGCTCTAATAATGGTTTCTTCGTTTTGCAAACTTATCTACCTTTATCTTTCTCTTTCAGCTTTCCCTTTTCTATTTTTGTTCTTTTAGTAACTTTATTTTCCCTGTAGAAAGTTTCTTCTTGTTTTGTTCTAGTATTATTGTTACCATGATGACACTCGTTAGCGTCGGATAAGCTTAATGTACGGAATAATGAGAAAGAGAACAAGAGCAGATAGTTATAGGTGGAGGTCGTAGCACCAAGTGGAAGGGCACGACTACACATGGATTATCAAATCATTATTTTTGTGATAAATCTAATATACTCATAAAGAATAGTTTTTGTATACAAGTTTTTTATCGGTAAGAAGATAATTCTCAAAAAAAATTTTATTACACTTTAATTTAGGTAGCAAAACAGGCAGACTCGAAATACAACAAAAATACCAACGATTGTTAGAATTATCCATATAAAAATTGAAGCGAAAATCTACGTTTAGTTAACTTTATAAGTATATAATAATAATAAAAAAAAATTATTAAAAGTTCTTATTATTTGCTGGGTTATTTTACGTAGCATATGGCGACTTTTATATTAGTAGAGTTAGAACTTACAAGTTAGTTTTAAGATGACAATTTTTATAAGTCAATTATTTTAGTTAAAATGTGGATAAGTTGATATAGGACTTCCTGAACTTGTCGAAGAAATTATTGGAGTACCTGGTGGTGATGCTTCCAATGGACAGACCAAGTTTCCAAAATCTATATCATTCTTGCTTTTTTTCCGCTTAAGAGTAAATTGTGTCCTTTTCGGAATCTAAATCATATTGTTACATTTTTATAATATATAAAACTTTTGTTCGTAAAAAGTATGAATCATTACCTTTATTTTAGCTGAAAGTGTTAAAGGAAGAAAACCAAGTGTATTTTCCAATTCCCTTTTTTCTTGAACAATTTTTTTTCCAACTATCATATTAAAATGCGTGGTCAAATGTCTTCGAAGTAAGGTCTTAGCTGGCGGTATGCTTAGTAATGTAGCTAGTAATTCAGAAGTAAAACGGGGCTCACAAACCAAGAGAGCGCCATGCACACCTGAACCACGTAAATTTGGTGCATATTCAGCAAGATCAATAACACGCAGCCACTCCATTACTCTATGGTTTGTCCATAAAATTATTCGACTGTCATTTTTTTCTATTACTGTACAGGGTTCTAAGTCTTTATCATTTGTAGAGCGACGCTCTAAGTTATCGAATTCGAAACTCAATTCTCGTAAAACCTGCAATTTTCATATATTTGTATTCAATATAAGCATTTTTTAATTTATTCTACAATATTGTATCATTTGATTTTCTATTTAAATATATTTTAATAAATTATAATTATATATCTACTTAAGACTGATTAGATTCACATTCGATTTTAATCTCATAAAAATCATAGATGACATTTGTGAAGTAGTCGATAGCGAAAAGGTTTCTTTGTTAGTTGTAATAGATTTCCTCATCATTTCATAAAGTTTACTAATATTAAACTTAAAAATACTAAATATACTAAACTTAAAGAAACTACTTAAATGAATTAAAGAGATAGATATAATATACATTGGATAGTTTCTTCTCTATATATCTATATTCAAAAAAATAGAACAAAAAAAAAAACAAAATGAATAAGAAAAAGTATCCCATGATGCAAGAAACATAATAAAGTAATATATGCACAATACTACAAAAGTTCCTCGGTTGTTTGTAACTGAGTACACAGATCAGAAGCTGTTTTAAGAACATTTTAAAAAACCTTCAAAAACTTCCTACAAAAACTGAAAGTATAGTTTCTACAGACAAATACTTTTTCCTATGAGCGAAAACAACTGATATTGTCATTTTGTTCGATTCTTGTAAATTCGCCGAATTTATAGATAGAGTTGACGATTTCATCGAATCTTGAGAAATGTTCTCAAGTTTTATTGAATATGAACTGCGAGAAACTATTCAGATTAAGTGAAATAAAGATCTCAGAAAAAATCCGAGATCAGAAATGTTTTACAAGCATTAGTTGTATTTTTTATTCAGCTACGAAATGGAACATTTCAGTAATGTACTTGGTGCTGTAGTTCGTTTTAAGAAACATGCATAGATTATTCAATTTCAAAAATAAATTGTTAAATCTTTTCAGAAAGATGCATTAACTTCGTCGTTTGGAATGAAAGATTTTACTAAACAAAATTTAATTCAAAATCACAATTCAACTGTTTTTAGATAATCAGTTAGCAATAAGTTATGATGGAGCGTATTGTGGCTATCAAAAAAATTTAAAGAATAATAATCAAAGAAAATATATTTAAGACAGAGAAAAACATTTCGATTTTAAAATGAGGTCATTTTTAAGATGGTTTTTTGTTAACGTTTAGATTGCTGGATAGCTTATATGTAGACTTGCCCTCTGATATGAACTTTGTCTATAGTTGATACGTGATACAAGACATTAATTTGGCCAGTTTTAAAGTGCCTTTTGAAAGTTTAAATCTCGTTAGTCTCAAAATTAACAATGTTATTAGAAATTGAGAGAACTAAACATATGAAGTACTAGAACTAAACATATAAAAATACTCAGATCACAACAGCAAAAACAAATTAAATCCAATGTCTAGCAATAAACCACTCAGTTGCTACATAGCATAATGAGCCACAAATAGAATTTGCTTCATAATAAATTTGACAATTTTTTTAGAAATCTTCTGAAGTATGATATATTTTTTGAAATTCACCTCCTGAATGTCATAATGAAGAATTTAGAATTTTTTTAAATTTTATGTTGAATATTATATTACTCTCCTTTGGAAAGATATTTTCATGACATTTTTACTATCATTCCAGAATATTTTGTACACAAAATAGTGGATATTTTTAATTATATCTATAATAGAATTAAATTTATAAAATAAATAGAATGAAATAATTAATTAAATTTTTGGGCATTCATCTTACTAGAGTTAGTAATAACAGAGTAAAAGTAAATTGTTATGGAAAGCTTACATGATCTAATAAGTTATTAAATATTAATTTCCACCACTGATTCAGAAAAAATGATACGATGTGAAAAAGAGGTTATTGATTTACTTAATTATGTTATTTAATATTATTAAAATTTTAATGTTATTATATTAATAATAGATTAATTTCTAGCACATAAAGTCACATAAATAAAATACGGAAAAAATAAAAGATAAAAATAGTTCGATCTTGGTACCCTAGGTACTATAGCATACTAATAGGATATTACTAGTTTTTTACTAGTTCATTGGTACTGTCAATTATCATTCCTGACAATACATCAATCCTGACATCCTGACAATGTATTTAATCATGTTCAAGTACGAGTCGAATTATATTGGCAACCTATTGATCTCTAGATCTTTCAATAATGAAGATAAGATGATTGCATATGAATATCACGCATCGTAATTCAGAAGCAGAAAGATATTCCGTTGAAGGTGAGCAGTTGATGAATGTCATCGCATACATAGATTTTCCATATATGAGTTTGTTGCGTTGATGGAGTAGCACTTCACCTCACTAACTTGGGTGAGAAAATAGTCTATTAGATATGTCATTCGAGATTATAATTTAAAAATATTTGATAATACTCTTGACAGAATTTATCCACTCTAACTTTTCCCCCTATGCTGATATGCCCACAGCCATCTTGAAGTTTAGCAATGGTATGGCAAATATAAAGAGATCGAAAAGCATTTCTGGTACTGGAGCTTAGCTTTGGTCTGGAGAGGTAGTTGTTTGGTAGCTTCCTGATTAGATAGTAGCATCTTCTATCCTCAACAGAGAACTAAAATCTAAAGCAGAACCGGCGTGTCCTTGTGGCCCATGACTTTCACGGGTTAAATTTAAATCTTGAAGGTCTTGGATCTACGATCGTCTTCTCGGTGCTGGTCAATTCTCTATAGATCTATACAGTATTGATCAGAGTAGGTTCTCTATAGCATAATTCAGTATTTCAGAGTTAAATAACATAGTCGAACCATTGACGTACTTTTCCTGGAGGTAATGAAGGGGTTGAGATGATAGGCTAGCTAACTTCGATGTAGCTAGAAGCATTGTGTTCGATCTTGTTGAACTTCTACGAGATCTGGATATCGGTGACGTACAATGACTGATGACTAGCCTAGCTACTTCTCAAGATGTCATAGGAGAGAACGACGTTGCCTTAGTAGACGTACTTGAAGATAGTAAGCAGGTCTATTAGAGGGGGAATTAGAACCAGATGCTTTCAAGTTATGGCTTTCTGTGCAGCATAAACTCGCACAGAATTTTAGTAGACGTATGTCCTCTTTACAAAAAAGAATAGATCGTAGAGGATGTGATTATACTACGATCGGCATTTATTTTAGGGAAATTAACTCTCAGCATAATCTTGCATCCTCTGATCCTTTTTTGATGCTGGCTAAGGGAGATGTATGAAAAGTGCAGCAATAGGCAGTGTTGACCGCAGCAAGTCACGTGGATAAAAGAGAGTGGGACTGTGGAAGACCACCTTCCTGCTGTTGGCATTGTGGGCCACATACATAATGTCATTAAACTTCCAGTCAAGTACTTTTCTGTAGGTATGATAGAACAGAAACTCCTAATATAATATCAAAAGCCTTATCGCACCTTCACCCGATCTGGCATCGTGATAGGTCTCGGAACAAAGAATAATATTGTTCTCCCAAATACAGAAAAATATCTTAACTAATTTATGTAATTAGTGCACCTAATTTCGAAGAGATTTATCTAGAATCATTTTTCTTATATAAATAGGAAAATATATCAATAATTTAGCCTGAGTGCGAAAATGGACTTTATTATATGTTTGTATTTTATAATAAAATAAATTGAAAGCTATAAAATTTATTTATAAATATATAAAAAATATTACTTGTATTCCACGCCGTAGGCTAGCCAAATGTAACTGAGCTGTAACATTTAATGTTAATAAATCTTCAATTGTCAATCGATGTAAAACTCGACCGTCGATTTTGGCTTCGTGGAAAGCTTCCTTATGTTGTGGTAAACCTATGTCATCAAGCCAACGTAAAACTGCAGTATTATCCATCTATATAATGAATCATTATTAATAATAAACTACTGAAAGTTTTATTTTATTAACGATGAAAATTTTAATTGGAAATATTAAATTCAAAACTACAGGCAACTACACATACGAATGAGAATTACGAAAGGAAAGTAATAAAGTATAATTAAATAAAAATTATTGGTAATATTAATTCAATTACAGATAATAATTTGTTAACAATAAAATGAAATAAATAAATAACAGATAAAAAATAATTAAAACAAATCAATATTTATATACAAAATAATATAAAAATTATATAAAACAAACATGTTGCATTTCATGTGCTATGGACAGCGGTGGGCAGCCAAAATTATCGGTTCTAAAACATTGAAGACATCAAACTTATAAAAAAATTTGCGATGATCCGGCTGAATAGTTGAGAATGGAATACAGCCTAGTTCGCGTAAAAGTTTAATTTCGAATAATACTTCAAGTAATCAAGCCATAATCCCGATAAGCGGTTTAATGCCCAAATTCAAAATGATGCGAGCGTGAAGGTTAGATTTACATAGCCGGCGACTAGGGCCAAGGTAGAGCAGAAGAGAATTTCACGCGTCACGAGAGAGCCACGATCATGCGGGGAAAATGTCCCGCGCTCCCCGTGACAAGAAATTCGAAATGTAACGAAGTCGGTAGTCCCTGCATTTCTTGTTGTCCCATTTTATTTAAATAATTAGAACATAGTTATTTGTTATTTTTATTAGCATGGAACATTGAGTGCATCTATAAAGGCATACGAGTAAATGAATATTGCTTTAAAAAAGTAAATAATGACGCATTTGTCGGGATCTTCAAGAATAAAATATTACTTTAATTATTGGGTGTACAACTAAGTTTGCACCATTTTTTATAAAGCAATTATAATTTATTGTAAAAAAAGGTACAAATAATGTCATTCAAAATATTAGCCATGACTTTCTACTACTTTTGAACATCTTGCGGGCAGCAAGATACCCTGTCTAAAAAAATGCTCATCTTTTGAGGCGATCTTCGAATCGACCCATTTCTTCATTTCCTCGTAAGTAGTGAAGTGCTGCTCAGCCAGACCATAAGTCATCGACTGGAATAGATGGTAGTGTGAAGGAACAATGTCTGGTGAACACGGCGGATCGGGTAGGATGTCCCAATTCAGCGCTTCTAACGTTTTCTTTTCGATTTTTGTAACATGCGGCCGAGCGTTGTCATGCTGAAAAATGACTTTATCGCGCTTTTTGGCATATAGTGGACGTTTAATCTTCAATGCTCGGCTCAATTGCATCTGCTATTGTTGGTAACGTTCCCTAGTGACGGTTTGATTGTGTTGAAGTAGTTTGTAAGAGATTACTCTAAGCTGATCGCACCAAATGCACAACATTAGCTTCTTGACATGAATGTTTGGCTTGGCCAACGAAGTAGAGGCATGCCCGGGCTTACCCCATGATTTCCTACGGTTTGGGTTGTAATGAATCCACTTTTTGTCTCCCGCCACGATTCGATGTAGAAATCCTTTGCGATTTTGCCTTTTGAGCAATTGTTCACAAGCCAATAAGCGACGTTCGACGTCTCTTAGCTCTAGGTCATAAGGAACCCAATTTCTTTGCTTTTGGACCATACCCAGGGTTTGGAGACGTTGTGAAATAGTTCGCTGAGTCACTCCTATTTCTTATGCAAGTTCTTCTTATGTTTGGCATGGATCTTCCTTCAGTAAAGCTCCCAATTCTGTATCACTATACACTTTGGGCCTTCCACTACGTGTTTTGTCGTTCACGTCAAAATCACCACTTTTAAATTTTTGGAACCACTCCCGATAACTTCTCTCACTCAAATTAACATCACCATATGCTTCAATGAGCAGGCGATATGTTTCAGCTGTAGATTGCTTTAAATGAAAGAAGTAAATTAACAATTCGCGCAAATGACGCTTACTTGGCGCAAACCTTGACATATTATAAGGTTATACTGTTTCTAGATGTCAACATATACTATACAACTTTTTACAGCTGACAATTTCGATTATCTTATCAGTGGCGCCATAATTTCAAAACGACGGAAACTTATTTGTACACCTAATATAATTTGTGTAATTATGATTATTGTAATAATTTGATATAATAATTATCATATTATTTTAATAAACAAATATTATTTATCAACCGTGCGAATGTGAGTTCAAAGTAACTTAATTATTAATATTATAAGACTTCGTTATAATTATTATCAGTCTCAATTATATTATAGGAATACATGTATCCTCAAGAGCGATCTCGCAAATACGGATTATAATTAAAAAGCGATTGTTATTATTATAAATTATTTTTTTTTCGGCAATTCAATACGAAGTTAGTCAAATGGCAACGTATCAATATATATGTATTGTTTTTTAATTTTATGTTCGCTGAGTATCGATGATCGTCGTGTGGGATCAGGCTACGAAAAGGTATATACACTTATAGAATTTCTTCATCCACACAAGTGAATCTATGAATACGCTGCCAAAGTTTTAAAGAAATAGGTGTATATATATATATATATATATATATATATATATATATATACATATTTTCTTAAAATTTTGAGTTTAAAAATTAATAATAAGAATACAAGTTAATATAAACAATTCCATATTCTGTAAATTAATCATATAATAAATTTTAATTTATTGCTCTTTGCATTATATAAAAAATTTATTAAAAAATAGAATTTAAATTATTATACTATAAAATTGAGAAAATAATTTGTATGAAATCAAATGAATGAATTCGTAAGTGTATTTATTTCAATCAAATAAATATTATTTTAAAGTAAATTAACTTCAAGAAATGAATTCAGTAGTTATTAGAATGCAACAAATATATGTTTAAATTTTTTATTTAAAACAAAAACATACATAATTAAAACGAATGAATATTTTGTAAGTTGAATAAACTTTACACTAAATAAATTATTGAACAGTAATATTTAATAACTAACCGGGTGCTAGCAAACCGGATTGTTATACCTGACAGAGTCAGATGGGCCATTAGGTCCTTTGACCCATTTAAAGGATCGGCACAGGATTGAGTTTATCTGGCCCTTTTGCAAAGAGCCGAAGATACCATCGTTCGTCCAATGATAAAAATGGCAAGAGCAAGTGTCACTCTTTATCATGTACCAGCTAGATTGCTAGGTAGAAGAGTGGTATTCATACCCAAAGCATACAAATGCGGTTATACATTCCTAAAGGATTTTCGATCCATTAGCTTGACATCCATCATCCTTAAGACGTTAGAAAGCATGACTGAAGGACAACGCCTTGATGAACAATCAACTCTATAGGGAATAATACGCATATTGCACAGAGAAAAACAAAGAGACGGTATTATATAGGACCGTATTTATGATTCGCACACAAATGGAGGCCAAAGGTTTTGCTGTAGTTGTCCTCATGGACATCGAAGGGGCTTTCAGTCACACATGACGAGGAGTTATTAAAGAGGCCATGCATAGACATGACATTGCCCTATGCATTGCGCAATGGAATGACCACATGTTCGGAAATCTCTATTCTGGAAATCAGTAAAGGGACGACCCTACGAGGTATAGTGGAGTAGGAGTGCTCGCAGGGTGGCGTCCTATTTCCACTCATATGGTACCTCGTGGTAAACGACCTTTTGAAACTATTTAACATGGGTTGTACGGTGGTTGTTTATGCTGACGACATCATAGTGATCGCCAGGGGACCCTTTCTAGATCCCCTTATGAGGATCTTACAAGGCACCCTCAACGTGATGGACAGATGGTGCAGACAGAGAGATCTGACTATTAACCAAGGAACACTGAAGTCATTGTCTGCACCAGAAAATACAATTGGAATAGATAATGCAACTTGACTCTTAAAGGGTAACCCTTAACCTTCAAGAAATAAGTGAAGTAGCTAGGTGTTATCATCGATAGTACTATATCGTAGAGAAATCATCTGGAACATACAGCTGACAGGCTGGCGGCTTGCCTGTGGCAGGTTAGTTGGGCCATACGCCGGACGTAGGCCCTAAAACCAGATACGATGAAGTGGATATATGAGGCTGTTCTAAAACCCAGGCTAACATATGGTGCTCTGGTCTGGTGAGAGAGAATGGCCTAATCCACTGCTGTCAGCATTCTTGAGCGAGTGAGAAGTATGGTAGAGAGAAGCATCTCAGGCGCGATTAGGTCTACAGCTATTGCAGCGCTAGGTATGCTCCTCAAGATAGAACAATTCACACTGACTTTGGTGGGGGCGACTGCAAAAAACCTCGGCAGAATTAAAAGCTTACTGAGAAAGGTTACTAGGGAAGGGCCATTATGTCTCCCCAGGGGACTGGACGGAAAGGCGATTTTAGGAATGAACCTGTACGCCATGAACAGGAGCTTCCTCTTCGACAAAAAATATAGAGTCAGTATCACATCCAAAGAAGAATAGAAATCTGGCTTAACATGCATCAAACATTAGAAAACTCTGGTTCACAGACAGCTCTAAGAGTGAAAGGGATGCAGATACAGGGTTGTACAACAGAATTAATATCAGCTTGACAATCGTCCAATTGGGACGATACCCTATCGTTTTTAAGTTGAGCTAATGGCAATAATGCGAGGGGGGAGCAAGTGCAATAACACCACCCGTATTTGCATCTGCTCCGATAGTAAGAGTGCGATACAAGCGCTAAATAGCTACACTAAAAAATTCAAGCTGACATTAATCTGACTCTTTTTTTACTCCTTCGCTCTCTCTTTCTTTCTCTCTTTCTCACTCTCCGCTAAAGACTATCGAGAATACAATGATTATGAAGGGCTACTCAATTTTCTAATAAAAATAGTGAGATGCATAGAAATATGGAAGATTAATATTAAGATATATTAATACTAAGACAAATCAATTTTAAAAATAATAGTAAATTTTACTTTTTCACGAATAAGATACCTGAAAAAATCTGATTAATGATTAAAATAATCAGACTAGTCAATAATAGTCAATAATCAGAATAAGAGAAATCAATATTAATGATAATTCACTATTTTATCAAGATTTAATAAATAAATTTTAATCCAATTTCAATCGAATTATCAGACAGAGCAATATAAAACATAGTGACAAAGATGCTTTAAACGTTATTTTATCAATGTTTCATACAAAAAGTTTCTTTGCTATACATTAATGATTTGAAAGTGATAATATAAATATTGCGTTCTATTTGAATCAATACATAGCTATTTATAATCATTTTTCAACATCGCAACATATATGAGTGAATGTATAAATTGGAAATGATGTAAGAGAATTCACTTAACTATGTTTTGAATGTGTTTATTTATGTATAAAATTTGTCAATATTTATTTTTAAGCAATGGCATTTAAATTAGAGTAATGAAGTTTGAAGTATCTTGCAAGATACTTGTATCTACTATGAAATATACTTAAAAAATATTTTGAAAGAGATCATTCACAGGTAGTATAGCGACTTGTAGAAGTCATTTACCATAAGATATATTTTTAAGCTAAACAAGGATTGATTAGAAATTTGAATGATGGCGAAAAGGAATAAATAATTAATAAAACACTTAATTTGAGCCACGCTTGAAAATGTTTATTGGGCTCGGGTGAGGTGCCTATCAGGGCACAAAAACCTCAGCTCTAATGACAATGACTTACAAAAGACGTAATACTACAGAATTTGTGTGCACACAAGATAATCACTTATAATATATAATATAATACTATACATAAATACGATGGAAGATGATCGCGATAACTTCACCTATGAATGAAATCATTGAATGAATGAAAGACATTGACGCACGCCAGCTAACGATATTGTTTTTTACTCCCTCCACTCTTTCTACCGGCGGCGCGAGAGATCATGAACGCCGCTCATAGCGCCGCATGACTCATACTTCAAGATGGATACAGAACAATATATTATATTTATAGTTTATACTCATTAAGACTTTGAATTGAACCTATATAAAGAACCCTCTCGTGGTGGCGTAATTAATGGTCGAAATAACCGAATTACTTTATCAACCACTTTTATGCCTACACTTTCGCATAATAGCAAGGATAGGGTTCAATAGCCGATTTATTATTACAATCTTATGGTGACTTGCTCGTGACGGTTGGCCCGTCGAGTGATCGCCTTAATACTTAGATGCATATCCAACCATAGTCCCGCTTGAAATCGTACAATCTCAAGGTTCGTAAAAATCGAGAAAGGAACTATCTATAATAAATAAATAAATGTAGAGAAGGTTATTTATTTTTCGAATGTTTATCTATTAGTCTGGCACAAAGGAATGTGTTAGTTGTTTATACGCGGACCGATCTGTACACAGTGAGCGTCCTTAGTACGCGGTGAAGTGGGCGTCACTAGTATGAGAGAAAAAAAAGACGGTTGTTGTGTTATCAACTCCTGGTCCGTCGAGAAAAAAACAAAGGGTCGCGATGATATACCGACCTCCTAGAAAAATGCTGAATCGCTTTGGATATTTCAATTGTATAGACAATTTGCCTTCCACGAGAAGCGCTCGACCGAGTTGTCTTGTACTTCACCAGAGTCCATTGCTTACAAAGACGATCCACGTCTCTCTAGAGTAAGCCCGAAAGTGTGATTCTAACTGAGTCTTTTCACCCCGTTTTATATAAAAATCTTTTACCTTGCGCTTATGAAGAATCAATCGTTGAAAATCGATGTCCATTCATGGGTCTTTTCAGTTTTGAAAAAAGAAAAAATCACAGGCTGTCAAATCTGGTGAATATGGAAACGGAGGCTGTTGGTTTTGGCCAAAAAATCTCACAAGCAACGATGAATGAGCAAATGCATTATCGTGATGCAAAAGCCACGAATTGTTTTTTCAAAGTTCCGGAAGATTTTTGCCTATCGCCTCTCGAAAATGGCGCATAACTTCAAGGTAGTACTCCTTATTGACTGTACGACATTGTGTTAAGATTTTCTTATTCACTACGCCACGGTAATCAAAGAAGACACTGACCACAAAATCTTGACAGTTGATCGCACTTGGCGTGCTTTCATCAGTCTTGGTTCTTCTGGGGTCTTCCATTGGGACGATTGGGCTTTAGTTTCGACATCATAACGATGTACCCACAATTCATTAGGAGTTATATAACTCTTTTGAGAAAATCACCATCATTATTGACTTCAAACAATATCTCCTGAGCTATGATCATGCAACGGTTTTTTTCATCCAAATTAAACAATTTTGGAATGAGTCAGTTTCCGCTGACACACGTCTCATACCCAAAACATCCGTAAAATAGTATGACATAAGCCAATCGCTTCGCTAACATCTTCAGCAATCTCTCTGATAGTGATTCGACGATTTTTTAACACAATATCTTTCACTGCTTGAAAGTTTTCATCTGCTGTTAACGTGGTAGAACGTCCAGGGCAGGTTCATCTTCGACATACTCTCGGTCTTCTTGGAACAACTTGTTCCACTTATACACATTATTTTTACTCAAAGTAGACTCATCGTATTTAATTGTCAACATTTTAAGAATTTTAAAGTTCTGAATACTATTTTTAACACAAAATTTAAATCTTTGCTCCATTTTTGGTAAAAGAAAATCGCCAAGCGTACGAAACACTTGTTACTTTGTAGGCCTGTCACAAAAAACAAATAATGCTATAGAGCTAAAGCCATAAATATATGATCGGTGCACCTGTACCAACACAATATAAAAAAACTCCGTAATAGAATGGACGTAACCCCAGGGTTATTTGCAAATCACTTCATTATTTGAACACACTTCGAATATTAAGTTTTTTGGTTTGGGTTTTCCACTATGTTATAAAAAACATCTTAGAAAAAGGAACGTGAATATATTACATACTTCATTTTATTATTTAACAAATATTGTTAATGCATGTTTTTAAATTATAATTGTATTTGTAAAAATTGTAGAAATTACACTATTAATTGATAATATTTTTAAGTTTACAATAGTTCAACAGGTTTGGGTGCGCAATGATCCACTAAAGCCCAGTGACCTTACGGTCGAAAGAAGCTCCCTGAGCTATCCCGATTCCAAAGCTCTAGAAATCCTACCCCTGTCAAGAAATGTAAATTAATAAATATTTTCATTGGTCTTACAGAAATTCTTACTAGAAATTTTAATAGTAGAGTTGTGATTATGGTTGCGCAATACTCCATTAAAGAATATCAGGCTGTAGTATCCCTGCAAAATTCTTGTGATATTTGATCCTCTTTGTGCAGTGTTGCGTAAAAGATCGGCGGTCTTACTATCCTTAGGATTCTTGCTTCTCGGTACACAATGCTCCGACAAAGCCCTATGGGCTCACTCCTGACTACGTACGAAGTCGTTATTCTCGTTGCACAGTTTCTGCTGTGTTTGGTGCTTGCCAAAAGAACTTATAGTGGCACGTGGAGTAACCAGATAGCGAGGCATACTGAGTTTGAGTCACAAAGTAGCAAGCCCCGGGTAACTATCACATAAGCCTGCTGGTTCTAAACGAGCTAGCTTCGTTCATTTAGTTTATTTAATACGAGAGTACATTGTCATAAGTGTCCGCATAAAATTCGTATAACTTTAAATATGTAAAAGGGTGCGTGTTAGTATACATTGTGACGAATGTCATAAGGCGCATGCACCAAACTCGTCCGAGCGAACTAAGACTAATCAATCATTAATTTGTAAGTTATCAGTAAAAGTTAATATGTATTTTTTTTGTTGAAAGGTTCAGTCATCAAACAAACAGTCCATATGGTTTGCAGTATTATAAAGTCAATTAACCAAATCGCCTTTTTCAAGTCTGTCATGCAGAATAGCTGAGAGGAAAAAAGGAGACAAAAGATTGATTTACAGATGTATAAGAAAAAGCTGAAATCTTCCATAATTGATTTTTCAAATTTTTACAAACAAGTTCTCGTTCTGATCGAGCTTCATTATTATGTTAAATGGAATGGTATTATGAAAGGTAGAATTATGAAATGGTACCAATTCAACTAACAACTGAAGAGCTTCATATAACACTTTTCAACTTTTAAGAGCAAAAAAAAGAAATAACGCTTTTATATTCACATGTTATTCATACGAATTAAATTTCTTTTGTAGAAAAATTTTTAAAGTATAATGTTATAATTTTTATTTTTTCTTTTACATTTTTATTATTTGACTAGAAAGGTAATGGTGTGATAATTGGCTGTGATAATGTATGTATATATATGATACACGGATGTGTGTATATACTGACTTGACATTTTGCGTAATTTACATGATAAACTACTAATACTTGTAATTAATGCCAAGAATAAAATAGATCATAATGGAATAGAGAGAACCGCAAAATATACGTTTAATTTTATAGCTATCTCAAATTTCAGGAGTTGTTTATATCATGAACTTTGGTATGTAGTTATTATCTTAATTATAATAAATTTAAATTAAATTGATCATAAACAAGGACAGTCTGTCATTATTTTAACTAATATATGATATTGTAAAGACTCTAAGACCGATAAAAATATTTATTAATTTAATTATGATAAACCTATTTGATTTAATCTCACTTGAACATGACACCAAAAAGAAACAGACGAAATCTATCAGGATACGATTATTTTTCTAAATAAGATGCGACGAGCCATGAACTCGCGCAATTTATTAACAATAAACATCTTTATTATTAATTAATTAATAAAGATCATTAATTAATTAATAATAAATCGTAGTAAAAGAAATGGAATTATGTGTAGTATTATAATACAATATATAATTCTATTTCTCTAAAGTCCACGATCACGCGAGACGAGTCCCGTAGAAAAGCGAAATAATAGAGAGAGAGAGAAAAACTGAGAATGCCTGAAGACGCTTGAACAGACGTTCTCCCTCTGCGGGCCGACGCGACCTTCGCGGGCAGCAGACGACGCGGCGAGACTTGCACAATACGGCGAGCGCAGCGTGGAGCGATCTCGGAAAGTTCTACGATTCTTAATTATATTGATTTTAAATTCATATAAAGTTATAATAAAATTTAAATATTCTGTTATAGCAAATCGTGGTGAGCGAGCCACTCTATCACCAAATGTAACGGGACAAGGCGCAGCGGCGCGACAGTAAAGATTTATATGTCGTTTTTTTTTAATAATATTTATTTTTGTATTTATATTTTTTTAATATTTTGTTATTGATATATTTTTCTAATAAATATTGTTAAATAAAAAAGGGTTTCTATTAAAAGTAAATTTGAAAACCTAGCTCCACAATAAAACCTAATCCTCACAAAAAATTAAACAATAACTCAATTCAAAACTCTGGTGGGTTGAACGGGAGCTAGAATTGAGTTTAAATAAATATTTGAACTGTAGGTAATTTGGTGGTCGGATAAGCGATCAAGGGTCTATGAGGGTTGAGCGTAGGCTGAATCTATGGTGCAATAAACTAGGAAACTAAAAGAGACTTACACGAGCCAGTTTGACGGCGGTAGGAGCTTGTCGCAGAGCTCACAAAATTGGACCTAAGTACCGAAGTTTCTGCGGGAGAATTGTGACAGCAATTTGTAGTATCCCTACGAAAACACGAGGCGGAATTTGGACATAAACCAATAGATACTGACGACTACGACAAGTTGGCAGATAGAACGCAGGACGAACTGAAATTCACAATGGATATGATGCAACGAACATTATCACCACATACGGGCACTAATCCAATGATAATAATAATAATTCATATACACCGGAAAATTTTCAAATCAATATGGCAGGAAAAATCACAGACCAAATGCGAAAATGGAACTGCTATTTTGATGGAAAGAATTTATATTCTTTTCTGGAAAGCGTGTTCGAATTAAAGATAGGTTACACATTAACGGACACACAATTATGGCAGGAAAAATCACAGACCAAATGCGAAAATGGAACTGCTATTTTGATGGAAAGAATTTATATTCTTTTCTGGAAAGCGTGTTCGAATTAAAGATAGGTTACACATTAACGGACACACAATTATTGCAAGGGTTTATTCGGGGGTAACGTGCAGCTATTGCATTGTAATATAACAGATCCTATAAATATATGGGAGGACTTGCAAAATTTGATATTTAAAATTTGAAATTCGATATTTAGATCGAAAAATTTTCGATAGAAAGCAACTTTCGAATGAGTCCATTCTTGATTATACAACCGACCAATGCACACTAATACGACGTCCCCGAAATATTGCTACGGCGTTAAAATTAGATAATTTATATGCAAATATGAGAAATGACCTACAACTACACGTTTCACGCGAAAATATCACGTCGCTTAGTGATTTTATACACAAAGTAGAGACAATACAAGAACAACTGTCAAAAATCGCGAGAGAAAAACACTGAAAAATACGGAAAATCGATTTATCCAAAATTGAATTAAGAGCAACATTTTATCAGTAGCAACACTGTATGTACGGTAAGATTGTTGCTAGCGTTATAAAGAATGAGTAAACACAAGCTTTCAGTTCAAAAATCCGCCACAAAAATTTTGCTCTCGATGCAGCAAAAATAATATTCTAGTAAAAAACTGCCATTGCCTATAGACGAAAACGTGAAAGCGGCCGGACCAGTGCAGACCCGGCCGATGATAAATTAGAAAATAAATTTTTTCTACGGATGAAAATAGGCCGACACACATACTTAGGGTTAGTCGACCCAGGTTCAATAAACTCATATACGCAACCGCAAATATCTAAAATATGTGCAAAAGAAAATAAATGGAAACATAACGTGAGGAAAAATTCGGCTATGCTAGCTAACGACACTACAGTTCCACAAATACATGGAATAACTGGCATCTTTAAAATAAGAAACTCTTACATAAACGATAAGTTTTATCTACTGATAAATCTGAGAAACGAATTACTCCTGGGCATGGACATTCGCCTAAAGTTTGATATGAGAATGATAAAATGAGGAAATAATAATAATAGAAAAATTATCTAGCTTAATAGAATTGACCAAAAAGCAAAAAGAGAAAATGCAGGCATTCACAACAGAAGAAATGAAAAAATTTAACAGCATTAAGGGCTCGATACCGTTGGTAAAACATGAGATTAAATTAATTGATGACACACGGCTGAAACAGCGTTATAGAACGCGAAATCCCGCTATGCAAAGAATAATAAACAAGGAAGTTTACCGTATACTAGTTGAAAAAATAAGAAGGCCATTAAATAGTCCGTAGAGTAGTCCAGTAGTTATAGCCAGGAACAAGGATGGAAAGTCTAGATTCTATGTGGATTTTCGCTGCCTAAATAAGACATCAAGAAAAGATACGTATTTATTACCACAAATACAAGCAATATCAGACAAATTACAAGAAGCTAAAGTCTTATCCACAATAGACTTAACGAATGGATATTGGAAAATATAATTGAAAGAAAAAGCAAGCCGGTACCGGCATTTACAATACCGGAACGCGGACTATATGAATTCAACGTGATGCCGTTCGGATTACATACGGCACCTGCCACTTTTCAATGTCTATTAGACTCAATAATAACACTTGACATGGTTTGACACGCATTTGCTTATTTTAACGACATAATAATTGGTACAAAAACATACGAAAAACATATTGTGGTCCTAAGAACGATTTTCAATAAGCTACGAGCGGAAAAATGAACGCCAAATTCTGTAAAATACGAATTTGGAAGAGCTCGGCTTAAATACTTAGGACACGTAGTTGAGGAACAAGGTTAACACAGACCCAGACAAAGTAGCCGCAATACAATCAATTCCAATACCAAAGAACCCAAAAAATTAAAAAGGTTCTTTGGTATGCTTTCTTGGTATATGCATTTTAGAAAAGATCTGTCTGCAACAGCAGCGCTATTAGGTAGATTATTAAAAAAGAAAACCGAGTGGATATGGACAGAAGTACACAAACAAGCTTTCGAGGCTGTTAAAGATAACCTAACCCAAGCGCCAGTCTTAGCGTGCCCGAATTGGGAATTACCATTCATTTGGCAAATAGATGCAAGCTTATTGGGTCTAGGAGCTGTGTTAACGCAAATGGAGGACGAAAAATAATATGTGATCGCTTACGCAAATCGATCATTTAATACGACAGAAAAAAAATTATTCAGTCACTGAATTATAGTGTCTAACAGTCCGTTGGCAAATTTGGAAAATATGCCAATATATATAAAAATAGCAGTATCTTCTTAATTTTATCCTACGTTGATAACGAAACTAAATCATTTCTTTGAAATTAGTTATCTTTGGTTTGGATTAAAATTTGCGAAAATTAAAAAAAAAACTACTACAGAAAAAAGAAAAATATTGAAGAAGATATAAATTATAAAATGATTATGAACAGTTCGAACAAAATAATATAGGTGTTTACGCCAAGACAAATTTCATAGCGCATTAAAATAATTTTCCAAGCACCCCCAAAACTGATGAGCTTAATTTTTTTCTATTCAAATTTTCTAATCTTGTTATAAAGCCCACTTAACAGTAATGTAAAATAAATTCTATTGAATGTTAGCTACCTTTGAATAGTTTCTGTGTTACTCTGCAGTTGTATTACAGATTATAATTATTAAAACAGATTCAATTCCCTACTTATATTTAGTTCAGAGTACAGAATAATAATACGGGAATTAAATTTCTGTAATTAATTACATTCGCCGTGACTAAAAAATTTCTACGCATAGTAATGACATATACAACAGAGAAAATTTTTTTTTTATTCAATTAAATACGGGGTTATTTTTTCAGCGTGGTCGTATGTTACGATGATCAAATTTCCTAGGGAGCTGATTGCCGTCGTGCCCATAATCCATCCCCCGTGGTTTTCTTTTGGCTTCAGAGATTTTAGGCAGACGTGCGGCGCGGCTCGCTCTCTCTCTCTTTCTCTCTCTCTCTCTCTCTCTCTCTCTCTCTCTTGCAACGTCCGTCAAAGGGAGTCTGTCAGAAGTAAAATTTTGAGAAATGTCATGGAGCACGTAAGAAAAAGCGAGAGTGAGAAGTGTCATCAGTGGCAGCAACAGAGAAAAAAAGAAAAAAAGCAAAAAGAAAAGAAAAAACAAAGAGGGGAAGTGGAATTGAAATAGGAGGGAAAGAGAAGAGGCCCAGTGAAAGGAAGGCGAGGAAATTTGAAGCGAAGCGAGACGGGAGGAGCTAGTGAAAGGTTGAGAAAAGTAAGAAGTGAGGTGTAAGGGCGAAGAGAGAGAAAGAGAGAGGAGCGTGAAGGAAAGAAGGTGAGGGAAGGTGTGAATAAAATAGAGGCTACAGGAGAAGGGTGAAGAAAACAAGGAGTGTCAAGGGGAAAAGGAGAGTGCTCCGAGGGACTGAAGAGCAGGACGGGTGATTCGATGTGTGACGGCAGCACCTCGGTCGTGAGGACACGGCAGACCTCCGGACTCACCCGTACGCCCTTCCACCTGCGGCTCCAGACGTCAATGTAGAGCAGTGGCCGCGAGGTGAGCAGGTGAATAGACGTTGCGCGGGTTTTACGTTTTTCCCGCGGGCTATATATATTAGAAAAAGTAAGCCACCGATGTAAGTACGAGTAACAAGGATAGATTGTGTAAATTAAAGTGATCATATGTGAAAGAAATTTGTCTTTTTTGTTTGTCTCTTTCGAAAGTCCTTCCTCCCTCATCATATCTTATTAATTTAATGGAAGGAGTAACCAACAGGTCGGCGGAGCCTCCCCCCACTCCCCACATGTGCAATAGGTGAGTAGGCATCGGAAAGTCAACGAATCATATATATTACGTGTTTGCGCGGACGTTGGATTAAGATTAGACAATTCAGGTGAAGTCCGTCCGCCACATCACAACACATATATCATTTTTATTTTACTAATATATATTAATTTGAGAATATAAATTGTGTTATTTTTGTAATTAAAAATTGAGTTCGGTTATTTTTTTTATTTTACAGTAAAATTTCTTATCCGCTTCAACTGATCCCGTCGCGAGATACTTATTCCGCGGGGAAGTAGAGAAGCGTTAAAAATGTAAATATTAAGATTAATTAAAATAATATTAAAACAATGGTAAATGCAAAGAATATTAAAAATATAATGTAAATAATATTAAATCTGATATAAATAATATTAAATATTATTATTATATTATCTCATTTATACATTCACATTACATATATAATTTAAATCAATGGCCATTTTACTATATTTATAATATAAATGTTGTATGTCATTGTACATTATATTATATTTGACCTAGTTAATTCTATATGCAATTATAATATATTATATTGTATTAGATTCGATACATTATATATATATATATATATATATATATATATATATATATATATATATTATGATGGGTGTCGCAAGCGCCGCTTACGCTTGCTATCCCACATCCCTATGCTCTCTCTCCCGTCATATTCTGTGTGTGAATATCATCCGGAGATTATTCCATCGGGCGGAGAACAAAATAATGTCACAGACTCAAAAGAGATCGATCGAAATAACTCGATAAAAACCCTTGGCGTACATTGGAATCCGGCCCACGACGAATTTAGATTCAGTGCAGGTCACTTAGATTGTCTTTCTTACAAGATAACAAAGAGGACAGTATTGTCGATTATTCGCGCGGTTATTCGATCCGCTAGGATGGCTCACCCCGAGAATCGTAACAGCAAAGATAATTATGCAGGACCTGTGGATAAATAAAAATCGATTGTACGAGTTGTTGCCAGATGATATGCGTGAACAGTGGATTTACTACTGTGAGTCACTCTCGATTATGCCTACAGTATCCATCAATCGTTGGCTCGGAGCATCGGAAAATCAGATATGCGAATTTCATGGCTTCGCTGACGCTTCTTAGCGCGTTTATGCTGCCGCTGTATATCTGCGAATCCGGGAGGGAAATAATTTTCGCGTAACTTTATTAGCCGCAAAGACAAAAGTTTCTCCCGTGAAGACCGTCAGCATACCGAACTTAGAGCTATGCAGGGTTACTTTACTTGTAAAACTCGTATCGCATATAAAAACATTAGATTTTATCAAGGATATCCCGATCACCTTATGGTCCGATAGCGAGATAGTCCTCAAATGACTAAAAAAACATCTCTGCTACTGGAAAACCTTTGTTGCAAATCGCGTCTCATATATTCAAACGCATTTGTCAGAGGCTAAATAGCTACATGTTTGCAGCAAAGAAAATCCGGCAGATTTAGCTACTCGAGGGGCAACTCCCGTTGAATTGCGAGATAACTATCTGTGGTGGCATGACCCAGCGTGGCTGACAAAGTCTTCTGTGAATTGGCCTCAGCTACCTGCACGAACAAAGGTCCCGCATGCTCAAGCCGGCTGAAATGAACCAGAAATCTTCACCCGGTTTTCTAGTTTAACGAAACTAATACGCGTCGTCGCCTATTATTTACGCCCGGTAACGCTTTTACGTAGACGTAAACGCGGTCTAGATCATCTTTCAACTTTTCTTTCTGTGAAAGAAATAAATACTGCCCGCACTCGTATTATATAGCACAGGTAAATGCGTTCGAAGCAGAGATGAAATTTCTAAAGGCCGGAAAATGTGTGCCGAAAGGTAGTCCACTCTATAAATTGAATCCTATATTAGGAAAAGATGACGAGATATTAGGCATAGGCGATCGATTGTCCAACTCTGAGCTTTCGTATGAACGAAAACACCCTCCTATTCTTTCACGCCATTCTAAGCTCAGTAGCTTATTTATTGAATATGGACACCAACTGACGCTTCACGGGGGGCAGACTTTAACTTCGAGCGCCTCGCTACGATATGTCTGGATTATAGGTCGAAATCAATAAATAAAGAGTGTGATCCATAAATGTATTAGATGCCAGCGTGTAAGGCCTCGACTAGCGCATCAACTGATGGGAGATTAAGACAGCGCGACCGTTTACATCGTCCGGAGTCGATTATGCGGGCCCCTTTCAAATACGTACCACCAAGGGGCGGGGTCACTGAAGTTATAAAGGGTTATATAGCTCTCTTTGTTTGTTTCGCTACAAGAGCCATACACGTGGAACACGTAAGTGAGCTCTACGGTTGCTTTTCTGTCAGCATATCGAAGGTTCGTAGGTAGAAGAGGGATTTGCCGTAATCTCTTTAGCGATAATTCGACGACCTTTCGAGCCGCCGATAAGAGGAGCTACGAGCAATGTTTTCTACAGCTTCGAGTTTCTATAAGGAAATAGCTACTGCGCTCGCCAACAACGGGACGACGTGGTCATTCATCCCACCGACTACTCCTCATTATGGCGGTATTTGGGAAGCAGGTGTAAGGTTAACCAATTACCACTTAAAGAGAGCATTTGCTGATCACACCCTCACTTTCGAGGAATTCAACACGGTTCTGATAGAGATCGAACCCTGTTTAAACTCCCGAGCGTTATGCCCCTTGACTTCAGAGATTGATGATTTAATGGTATTAACTCCATCTCCCTTTCTCATTGGAGAAATATCACGCTTAATACCAGACCAAGAACCACGGGACATGCCCAAAAATCGCCTGAGCCATTACAATTTAATGCAAAGAATTCGGTCGCAATTCTGAAGAAAATGGTCCAACGAGTATTTGCAACAATTACAAAAAAGAGGAAAGTGGCGACAACCAAAGGAAAATTTTGCTGTAGGACAAATAGTGATCTTACGGGACGATCGCTATCCACCTGCAAAGTGGCCCCTAGGACGTATCCTTCAGATTCACCCTGGATCCGACGGTCACGTACGAGTCGTTACCGTCAAAACAACAACAACTACATTTCGTCGACATGTAGCACGATTGTGCCTTTTAAAACAGAATGAAGGCAAAGATCCTCTCAAATTACGGTAAAGAAACGTAAACCTCGAGGCCGTAAAATATATATTCGTCTAACGGGCGAAGGCGGGCGGAATGTTCAGGGTTTATATACTTTTAAAATACGCCCGAAAGTAGATGACATATGCAGGAGGACCATTGTATTCTGAACTACGCACATCTTGTCGAAGTATACAGTCCCACGCTTGCTGTAATTATATATTATAGCTTTATTGTGCTTATTCTACCCGGACGAAATCTGTACATCCTACAGGAAATGTTGACCATCTGGCTTTAAGTCAACGAACGAGCTTATTTATTTCCCCTACCACCAATATAGGGACGTGTAGCATTTTCTCGGGGTAAATGTCATTATTACTTCAGCGTTCCGCGAGTCGACTTCAAAGCTTAAAGTTGAAGTGAGTGTTGCGTGCCTTCGTGTGTTAAATATTAGTGGAACTCGCAAAGCTTGTGTATTGTGCGCTCTGCATGCAGATTTTGTGGATAAGGCGAAAAGACCTTGTTGAGAACCACCCCTGACGGCTGTGGTGCCGTGACTGCCGTCGGCCACTAGGAATTCCCGTTCCCAAGACGTTGAGATCGCGACACTGTCTAGGAGGGAATGCGGATGTACTCTGGCATGTTAGCCATCACCTCGGTGTTGCATGCACCAGCGAAAAATTGTCAAAGAATTGTTATTATTAGAAGGTAAGAGAGCTCTCGAAAGAAGAATCTTAAGATGACCTTTTGTTTTCAGAATTATTTTAGCATTATTTTTATTATATAATTCAATTTAGTAGTAAACTTGTATAATAAAATTAGATATATTTGTAAATTCCATGGCTTTTTCCTCCACTCGTTGAGTGGAGGTTTTTTATGCCTTTTCTTTTTTATTTATTAAAAGTTGTAAGATAAATTCCTTGCTCTTTATTTATTTCGCCCGAACACACATCATCCTCTATTATTATTATTATTATTATTAATATTATTATTATTATTGTTGTTGTTGGTTTATTGACATTAAAGTTTAATTTGGTAATTAGAACTTACGAAACACAAACTTTCAATAATATATTTATAATGTTCATTGAAAAATGGATGTAAATATTTTGAAATATTTGAAGAAATGCGCTAATTATTTAAATATCCTAAAACATTTAACAAAATTCATTTAATTTAACATAATTTTAATTTAAAATAGGAATACATCAGTTAGAACCAACAGATATTTAATGCTTTTAGCTAAGAATGAGGCATTTGAAGTAGCGAGAATGCATAAAATGTTAATATCCATGTATTATTATATATGTATTATTATATATGTAATAATAAGATAAAAATTTATTACTTGGATACTCTTTTAACTTAAAACTAATAAGAAGGAAGGCCAATTTGAATAAAAAATGATAAGGTTTTTAGTTTTTTGTCCGATTAAATATATTTTTCACCTTCTGGAGGAAATTGGTTCTCCGATGAGGTGAGCCTCTCGTTGTAAGTTTGTACTTGTAAGCGATAACCTGTGTGCATGCAAAAGAATGAATGGGCAAATAAGCAAGTAAGCTGGGTAAAGATTTCTATAAATCGATTGAAATTTCATTATAATTTAATTTAAAATACGATTAATGTAACATAAGGGAAATGTTTATTTAAGGCGTCTAGTTCAATATTGATCAGAGATAGATAAAATGTATAAAATGGTGAAAATTTTTTTTATTACATGTGGTATGGTGAATACCTTATATTTGTCTGATTTATCAACAAAAACTTTTTAAATGGGGTGTTCTCTCCGGACAGCTGTATATAAAATCTCAATCTAATGAAAATTAAAGAGATAATCTTTTTCAAAAAAAAAATACTAATAGAAAAAAAGGGATTTTTTTGTTAAGTTAAATTTAGGAAGTTATTATTATCATTAAAATTATTATTAAAATCGAGCCAACTTATATTGAAGCGCGATATTCACTCTGCGAGTGCGGCTTCCGGTGCTTACCAACCGCCGTCGTACCTTTCTCCCCCCCCCTTATCCCGTCCCTTATCCGGCGTGAACTCGGCGACGCGCGGCGCGAACACTGCTACAGACCGCCGAGCGGGAAAAAAGGAGTGCAGAGTCAGCGGGAGGAGAATGAAATTTAGAGAGATAGAAGATAAGGTGAAGAACGAAAATTAGAGAGAGCAGATAGAAGGTGAAGACACGTGAGAGAGAGAGCCCAGGAGAAGAGAGATAGAGATAGAAGCGAAAAGAAAAAAATAACGAAGAGAAAGAACAGTGAAAGAAAGTGGAGAGAGAGATAGAGAAGCGGAGCGAACCATAGAGATAGAAGGCGAGAAGGAAGAAATAGCCAAGAGAAAGAACGAAGAAAGCGGAGAGAGGGATAGGAGTGGAGCGAAATGGAGCAAAGAAGCGGACGAGGACACAGATCTGCACCTAGCCCGTGCCTTCCTTCCACACTGGGCCCACCACCAGCTCCAGCCCTTCAGCATCGTCAGTGCAGGGAGTGCGCGCCGCGCGGCGACGCGATCAGCGGCAACTTTAATTCTGTGCCCTTGCATACGTGTGGGCGCTTATTCCTTTTCTTTTTTTCCGTTCCCTTATCCCCTCGGGCAAACTCGTCGAGTCGCTGACCGCGGTCTGGACGCACCGGATACGCGGACCGAGAGTAGATAAGACTACTGTATTCGAGACAGTAGTTTGTGTGTGTGAAAAAAAATACACACGGAAACAAATTTAACGGCTGAATTTCTTTGTTTTTAGTCATTTCCCTGTAACACCCTTTCAGGCCGGCGGACCCCCTCCCCCCAGTGAGACAGTTCAGGTAAGTGAGGTGAAAATAAATTTAGTTGTAGGCGCGAATCCACCCCTAATGAGATGGAATTATGACCGGGTTCGCCGCATCACAATGTATAGGACAGAAATTTGACTCCGCAGACTTAGTACTGTTAGTACTTAGTATCTATTTACTAATTACATTATTAGTAAATAGGTCGCAATACACGTGTATATACTACGTGTATATATTTCATTAATCAATCATCAGGTGGCGCTAAGACGTTAGTATCTACACCACCCTATTATTATTTATCCTTCGTGTGTGTGTGTGTGTGTGTGTGTGTGTGTGTGTGTGTGTGTGTGTGTGTGTGTGTGTGTGTGTGTGTGTGTGTGTGTGTGTGTGTGTGAAAACACGTGCGTTAGTGTAATATGGGTGCATAATAGGTAGGGATAGGGAATAAAATTTCTTATAATTTTATTTTTGAATAAAAATAGTTTTTCTTTTTAATATAGATATTTATATGTAAATTATTTATTATCTTGTTTTTGTTCAATATAAATCCCGTTTTATTAATCCGTCGGTTTCCCTCCTTTTCTTTTTAGCAATTTTCCTTAATAAAATATTTAAGTTAAGAAAAAGGATTATAGGGATAAAGGTAAATTTATGGATAATTTCGAAGGTCCCTATGGTCCAAAAAGATTAAATGTAAATTAACCTAACCCGAGGAGGAATTCTTCTCTGTTAACGGGGACTTAATGCCGGATAGACATTAAATTGATATAATAATTAATTTCAAAAACATATCGCCCTATGGGGACTGGTATGGTATGGCTATTGAACTAAAAGAACCCGAGATGGAGTGTAATGTAATGTTTTTAAAAATTGATTATTACGTTATTTTCTTATGTCAGTTAATTGTAAATTTTATAAGTATTTGTTAGTTGAGTAAATTATTTATCAATAGATATATTACGTAAACAAAGTGGATTTTATATAAATATTTAATATAATTTATAATCTCACCTTTTCTGAACCTAAGAATCCAGCGCCAATGCATCTTTCCGCTTCAACGGCGTAAATTAATTTCTTTCTATGTAAAACGTTTTTTATATCCAGTTCTTTCTCTATTTGATTATGAGAAGCATTTAACAGCTTTGAGCCAGTTGCTTCCCATCGTTTCAGTTCACTAATATATGGCTCTAACCCTAAGTGAGTCAACCACTCACATGTTTCATTTACTGACAATTTACTAAAAGACTTTGAAATACAAGGCCTTATATAAATTGCATTATCTTCAATCAAAATTTTTTCATCATCAGCTGCAATTACAAATGTAGTAAAAAATTTTTAATACTTTTTTTGATTGATATCTTGCATTAAGTTGATAGAAATAATATTAAAATGAAATAGATTAGCAATTAAGTGAAAAATATATAATCAATTAATAGCCTTTTTTGTAACAACAGCGCACGTGATATTTTACACCTACAGTACTGCTTAATTGTTTAAAGGTTTAAAACTGAACACTTAAATTACAAATTTTATCATGTATATTCTTAGAAATGATTAAGGATCATATGACCAAGGTGCATATACTATTTCATATCATGATAATTACAAAATCAATATAAATTCTTCAACGTAATATTGCAAATCTTGCGGTTAAAAGATATTTTTTTCATTAATATGAACATAAGTTATATTGAAATATTCTTATACCATTACAATATTGTAAATGTATTAGAAAAAAAAGAGCAAAGATAAAAAGTAATGAGCAATGAAAAGCAATCCGGAATCCAGGGAGCCAAAAGCTTACTAAAGAGTTTGCACAGAAGCTCTTGTCCTTTAAAAAAATTTTTGCAGAAAATGAAATAAAAAATATTAAATATGTTCAATTTTTTTCAATTCATGGTCAGTAATTAGTGGACAATAGTAATCATAATAATACACTAATAAACTAATTATTATTTATTAATGCTGATGTATAACCACTTATTTTATCAGAACATCTAAAAAGTCTGAAACTTTTTAACATAAATTATTTATTTTTATATGAATATTTGCAAAGATGATATCTAAAGTCTATCTCCGAATTATATGGTGTCATAGTGTGACGAGCGGTTGCTACAAGAGCATACCTGTAGCGTTATCAGTTCTCTCAGTAGCATCGTGTATGGTGTGTATATATCGGTGATTTACGTTGATCAAGTAGCGCGGTAGCGCCACGAAGGTGAGTTTGAGAACCGCTGGCATGGCGCGGCCGCTACACTATTTACTTTTAGATTTTGAATTTTCAATAAAAAAAACATTATTTATCACTTCTTTTATTTATGACCTAAGGAGTCGTTTCCCGCCGGTATTTTTGGCTAAAAGTAGTTTTTAATATAAAACTCCATTGGTGACTATCGAAAATGGTGAGAAACACATTTTTTTATATATATATATAGTAATAGTAAATACATAGCAATAAATTAAAATTAAAAATTCTACTATTGTCGACTTTTCTAAATTAAAGTAATAAATTTTTTTATCGGTGACATGTCACGGTTTAATGATGACAGTCAGACAGTTATTATTTTAGCTAATATATAATATTATAAAGCTGTAAGACCGATAAAAATATTTATGAACATAGCAATAAATTCAGCCGCACTAAACTGTAGTTAATGTTCAGACTAAGACGCTTTATGTATATATATACCGTTGTACATTATCACATCTATGATGCATTAAAACATTAAAATACAGTTTTACATTATATAGAGTGATCAGAGTTTAAGGAGAGTATAATATTATAAGAGGTGGTTTATATTCAATAAATATATACCGAATGCCAGAGAACCGACTAGACACATTATCAAATCAGATCAGAAGTCTAGAATAGTAAAGGAGGTTATAGGTAAGAAAAGTCATCGTCATCGGGGATCTGCCGACATATTATTTTAAATATCAGAATATATCAGAAAATATCAAAATATCAGAATAAATTCATCAATATAAGTATTTATATATCTATATAATTTATCTTTATAAGGATTACTTAACAAAAAGGTTCTCCTTTATTAACATAGAATATTGTTTTTATTATTTTTATTTTATTTTACTTTTAATTTTTAATATAATTTATTGTAGTAATAAGTTTCATTTCAGATTCTTCGTGGGTGAATATAAACAAGGACAGTCTGACTGTCATTATTTTAGCTAAAATATTATATTATAAAGACTGCAAGACCAATAAATATATTTCTTAATTTAAGTTTAGAATATCAACATATTTTCATAAATGGCTAAATACAATTTGGACACATATATTATACATTTACCATTGTTATTTACATTGATTATTTTTATATTGTGCTAACCGCCATTAATTTATATTGCAATTGAAATATTCCATTGAAATATTGCAATTGAAAAACAATTAAATCCGGGCGCTAGTCGCAGCTGCACCAGTCCTCTCTCGACCATCGTTTAGAAAAATGATTGTGATTCAAACGTACGGCAGAATTCAGGACTAGGCGCCGTGTTCACGCAACAGTTATAGTGTGGAGATAACATTATAGCGTGCTTTCCTATGTCAGTTGCATCATGACTACAACTAAGCGTAATTATTCGGTCACTGAACGTGAGTGCCTCACCGTGTTATAGGCTGTACGTAAATTTCGCCCGTATGTCGAAGGCTACCACTTTTAAGTGATAACGGAGTATAGTAACCTTCGTTGGCTGCACTTATTGCGCAAAGCCACGGGATGACTCGCCCATTGGTTTTGTGAATTATAGTTTTACGGATTTCGATTTTCATTCTATTGTTTTAGACTCATATATTTAAAAATATTTTTCACTACGTGTAGATTGAATGGGGCTTATGTTTAATCCCATCTGACAATATCGATGGAATTTTTCTACTGGACATTAATTGCCTGATGTACCTAACGACTCTCTTTCTAGTATAAATGTTTCAATAATATATACTCTAACTAACTAACTACTTTAAGTACCAAATTGAGCAACGTTATAAACTCTGCACTGTAAATGTAAAAAAGGTTAAAGTTGCATGTCAACGCTACCGTTTGACCACAGCGTTCTTGTGAAAGTAAATATTTTTTAATATATTTTAAACAAATATTGATTATGATTATTTTAGTAGACATATAGTAACATATTAATCATCGTATTGCCTAATTTACAATCACTATAAGTTTTTTTTTCTTTTTATTTATTTATATGTTGTCATGCATTGAAAACAAATCTATTTTTATATAACAATAATAACATGCGAGCACTTGCTTATTGATTAGTACACTTACAACGTCAAAATAAAGTTATGTTTTGAACACTACGAATAAAATTTCACAAAGCACTTCTGTTCATCATGTGCTTCAAAGTGCTTAGAGCACTAACCACTTTTTTCGGATTGGGTTCATCTAGGAAGACCCTAACAGTAGATGAGTACTGTTTTATTTCGAGCTTATACGCATATATCTAAGATTCCTCAGCTGTGCAGATGTTATACACAGCTTTGGATGCACTGCGATTGTATTTCTTTAGCAATATTTGAGCTTTTGTCAAATTATGCGGTATCCAACGTGAACAAATCTTTTGAACACCTAAATGGTCATACAATACCTTATTGATGATGCTTATCATACTATTGTCCAAAGATGCCTCAATCTCACGGTATGTCGTTTGACATACCAGCTTTATCAGTTCATGCACAGCATCAATATTTTCTGGCATAACGACTGATTTAGGACGCAGCTCCCCATCAACGTCGTCCAGATATGTCTGGACATCATATTCCTCGGACTAAATGCGAAATTCTCCGAAAAGTCCTTTTGAGATACCTGGTCATCGTATTTCACCGCCCGAACAGAAAACAGTATTTGCCCGTCGAAGCGGATGTACGATATATATATATATATATATATATATATATATATATAAATATTTCGTATTTCTTCGTTTTTTTAAATAGAATACTGCAAAAATATGAAGTAACAGAAAAATGATTCGTGAGAAGCGTCTTTTTACCAAAGCGACGATCTACGAGGTCAGACAATCAAGTAATACGACAAAAGGAAACTCTCTGAGTATCTTCGTCACTGATTCTTCGATGTCTTCAACGGAGTCCAAATTTCGACCTTTGACGAATTTTTTCAAATGGAGAAATAGGAAAAAATCGCAGGGTATCATGTCCCAAGTATAGGGCAGTTGAGGGAAACGTTGTGATATCTTTAGACGCAAAAAACTGCGAGATACTGAACGCACTGTGAAAGGGAGTCTTGTGATACAGAACTCAAGATTTCGCATCTCAGGGCGCACTCGAAGCACTCTCTTTTGTAATTTTTTGAACACATTGCGGTAGAAAACTTGATTTTTGGGATGTCCAGGTAGTACAAACTCTATGTGAACCACCCCTTTGCTGTTGCAGAAGTAAATGAATGTGTTTTAGTTATTTAGACTTATTCATATTTAATGAATCAAATTTCCTCACCTGTAATAACCCGATCGAGAAGGGTTTGATCACTTTCAACCTGCTCGAGGCAATCTTGAACTATGTTGATTTGGTGGGGATTTTGCTCATGTGAATCGTTCTTCTGTAAAAGGTGATGAAAAGTGCATCTACTATGACAATTCTAAGTACAAAAAGTTATGGGTGGACCCAGGCCAACCAGCCACATCGACACCACAACGGAACATCTGCGGCCAAAAGGTATTGCTGTGCATTTTGTGGGGCCAACAGGGTGTTACAGAAAATTAAACGTGATTATCTCACGTGTATCCATTTTCCATCATAAGTGTCCTATTTCCATTCAACAAGGGTCGGAAACTAAGTTCGCCTCATAGTACAAAATTAATAACACGATAATAAAGGATAATACCGACAATGTTATTTTGGAAAAGCAAAAAACAAAACCTAAAATGCTGTTTTTTTAAAATTATGTATTTTTGCAATTATGTATTTATAACATGTTGGACAATTAGGCCGTATAGTCAGTACAACATAATAAGCGCAAGACTTTAATTTCACATAATATTCGAAATTAAAATAATCAGGGAATGATCCCGATTAGCGGTCAAAAACTCAGAATCAATAAAATATGAACGTGAATATCGAAAATACCTGCGCTACGAACTTAGGCCAAGGGAGATCAGAAGAGAACTCGCGTGTGTCGTGAGAGAAAGAGAGCCACCACCGTGGTAGTCAGTGTGAAAAAGGTGTCTCGCGCTCCCCGCGCAAATAAACTCCCGAATGCAGTGAAAATACTAGCCGCTGCCTTTTGGGTGCCCGTTTTAATTAAATATTATAAAACTCTCTTTTGATAGTTTTATATTATTTAAAATATAACACATATAAAAATGTTAATGTAAATTAATATTACTATAAATAAGTTAATAATCACGCGTCTGCGAGCGTCATCGAAGACAAAATATCAAAGTAATTATTATTTACGTAATTATTATTATTATGATAATTTATAATAATTATTATTATTGTAATAAATAAATATGATTTATTATTCGAGTTCGAATTAAATTAAGAATTATTATTATGAGATGGCTCCATAATTACTAGTAGTACTATTTATATTGTAGGAATACAAGTGATTTTAAGGAAATGCTTGCGAAAAAGCATTATAATCATTATAATTGTAATGCGAATATTATTATTGTATTATTATAAAATTTAATTGGATTTTATTATTAAAATTTAATTATTATTATATTAAGTATGTCACGTGTATCAGAGACCCACAGGCGCTAAGACTTAGAGCTGGTATCCTGACAGAGGGTGTAAATGTTGTGCAGCTGCTCGGCCTCTGTACTGGAGACCTAGCGGTGATCTCTGTGGAGGTAGATGGGATCGAACAAGTAGTTATTGCACCCGCTTACCTTCCATATACCAGTACTGATAACCTGACTGACGAATTCCAGGGACTGGTGGAACATTATATGATTAGCAATCTGCCACTAGTCCTACGGTGTGATGCGACCTCACACCACAGGCAGTGAGTAAGCAGTCACACGAACGAGAAGCGTGCTAAACTACTAGAATATCTGGCAGATACAGAGCTAGAGATACTCAATATGAGTGGCACTCCTACTTCCGGAAATAGGCTAAGGGAGCAGGTCATTCATATAATTCTCTGCTCCACATGACTAGCCAACTTAATTAGTGTATGGAGGGTGTAGGTTGTGGAAACACTTTCTGACCACTCCCTTTTAACATTCTCTTTGAGGACACCCAATGAGGAAGTACCAATCTGCATGCAGGATCCTAAGACCACAGATTGGCACGTATACAAGAGGTCTGTTGAGAATAAATTGAAGAACATATCTCTTGATATCAGGGACAAGCGAACGCTATACAGCGCGACGAATTCTTTAGCGACGCCATCAGACACGCATTTGAGTAAAATTGTCGCCCTAAACAAGCGAAGCCCAAAGTCGATTTCCACTGGTAACTACGTTATCTAAAAGAGAAAACCCATCCCAAATGGATTTTCGACCCATTACCTTGACATTCTGCATCCTTAAGGTGGTAGAAAGGATGATTGACGAATTCATCAGGGCCAACACCTTAATGAAGAATCGATTCCATAGAGAGCAACATGCATATTGCACCTGAAGATCCACAATGACGGTACTATATAGAGCCGTATCTGTGATTCGTACACAAGTGGAGGCCAAAGGTTTCGCCGTAGGTCTCCTTATGGACATCAAAGGGGCTTTCAATCTAACATCACCGAGAGTTATCAAAGAGACCATGCATAGACATGAGATTCTCCCGTGCATTGTGGAATGGATTGACCATATGTTAGGGAATCACGTTCTGAAAACAAGTAAAGGCAGTACGACCCCACGATGTGTAGTGGAGTCTGGATACCCGCTGGGTGGCGTCCTATCTCCACTCATATGGTGCCTCGTGGTAAACGACCTTCTGAGACGACTGAATAACATGAGTTATACGGCTGTGGGCTATGCCAACGACACCATGGTGATTGCTAGAGGACCATTTCTAGACTCCCTTATGGGAATCTTACAAAGCTTCCTTAATGTGGTAGACATATGGTGCAGACAGATAGGTCTGACTGTAAATCCCAAGAAGGCTGAAGTCATAGTCTGCACCAGAAAATACAAATGGAATAGACAATGGATGGATAGCAACTTGACTCTCGGCGGGCAACGCTTAATACTCAAAAACAAAGTGAAGTACCTAGGTGTTATCAACAATAGAAAGATAACGTGGAAAAGTAATCTGGAACACACAGCTGACCAGCTGATGGCTTACCTGTGACAGGTTAAAAAGGCCATAGGTAGATCATGGTGCTTCAGATAAGATAAGATGAAGTGGATATATGAGGCTGTTCCAAAACCCAGGCTAACATATGGTGCTCTGATCTGGTGGGAGAGAACGGCCTTGTCCAGTACTGTTAGCATACTCATGAGCGTGAGGAGTATGGTAGTGAGAAGCATCGCAGGCGCGATTAGGTCTACAGCTACTGCGGCGCTAGGCATGCTCCTCAAAATAGAACCATTCACACTGACTTTGGCAGGTGTGGCTGTAAAAAACCTCGACAGAGTTAAAAGCTTACTGAGAAAAGTTAGTAGGGAGGGTTACGATTCCCTTACGATTCCCCAAGGGACTGGGCGGAAAGGCGATTTTACGAATGAAGCTGGACGCCACGGACAGAAGCTTCCACTTCGACAAGAAATATAGATTCAGAATCCCATCCAAAGAAGAATGGAAATCGAGATTAATAGGCATGCCAAACATTAGAGAACTGTGTTTCACAGACGAGTCTAAAAATAAAATGGGAGTAGTTGCAGGGGTGTACCGCAGAATTAATGGTAGGGTGACAATCATCCAACTAGGGCGATACCCCAGCAAGCAGAGCTAATGACAATAATGCGATGGGCGAAGATGGCTGCAGAGGCGGCCCCCACCACCCGTATTTGTATCTGCTCAGACAGCAAAAGCGCGTTACAAGAGCTAAATAGGTATACTACAAAATAGGTTAGAATTACTGTGAATTCAGAGTCATCAAGGGATTAAGAAAAATATGGTGGCGGTTGATCTAGCCAAAATGGGAGATTAATATATTAATAAATTATTTATTTTAATAATATTTATTTTCTTATTAAAGCTGTCTATAATGGCCCGGAGCTGGCTGTAGTACTTTGAAACATCCTCATAAATGGGGAGATAGAGGAATGGGTAGTGGAGGAAAACAACCGACAATGGGAGGAAAATGAGAAATGCAGGCAGACCATAGCCTTCTAATTATCTTTAGAAACGCTACGGACTGGGCCAAGGTTATTTTTGGTCTCATTAGACGAAGAGCTAAGGTACTTTTCGAGATCCTCACGGGTCACGGTCAATTTAATGCTCAGATGTGCAGAATGGATCTCACAAGTAATCCTTTCCGTCGGCATTGTTACACAGAGGATGAAACCCCAAAACATATTCTGTGTCACTGTTAAATATATCTGAAAGGATGTGGTAGTATATAATGGCTACATTTTTGGATGTGGAGGACATCAAGGCCAGTATGGCGAACAGAATACTTCTGTTCTGGGAGGTGTATCGATTATAGCGGATGCTGGTCTTAAGGAGGGACGCGAAGGGATTCCCATGCGTCAAGGGTCTGAAAGACCGAACTCCGTAATTATACAAATAATAGTAATAATCATAAAAATCAGAAAAATAGTAATACTAATAATAAGTGAACAACATTGCTGCCGCCCTTTTGCAATAGATGACTGTAATGGTAAGTGGTAGTCGAAATAAATAGATCGTAGATGTCATACGATAAGCTTAGGTATTTGTAAACATCAAGTCATCGAAATCTTACTTGATTTTTGTCTGCACAATACAGTTATTCTCGATTAAACATGTCATTAAACATGTCAGCTTGCGGTCTAAATTATCGTAATTTGCGGGAGGTTCGAATTTTCTGCTTCCATATGAAGAAATCTGCGGCTGCGTTGATGCCGAGAGATTTGGAACTGCGTTTGTTTGCTTATGAACAACTGCATACAAGGAAATGACGGAAGAAATTTTTGCACCACATTGTTATTGGGGACGAAAAGAGGGTTCATTAAGATAATCCCAAGCACAGAAAATTATGAGTATAGACCGGCCATGCTTCCACGACGACGGCCAAACCGAATATTCACGGTTCCAAAGTCATGCACAGTATTTGGTGGGACCATATCACATGTAGTGTATTATGAGTTGTTAAAAACCGACTGAAATAATCACAGGCGATCCTTATCGAACGCAATTAATGTGCTTGAGCCGAACATAAAAGACAAACGGTCGCAACACAACGATAAACATGAAAAAGTGCTTTTACAACATGCTCGACTCTATATTGAGAAAGTGTTCAAGTTACAACATAAATTATAAAATATTTATTATTATACTAGTTCAAATATTAGAAAAGAAAAAAATAACAAATTTTTAACGTTGAATTTGTTAACTTTGAAATTCTGAAAATTTTGTGAATATCTCTCCAGCATATACGAGTTATGTTCAAAAAGTAACGAGAATTTTTAAATATCGCGGGTTTGGAGAGCCCGCTTGTATAAAATGTTTTTATTATATTGGTACACATACCCTTGAAGTACGATAAAATTTTCAACAATATTCATTATTTACTTTTCATGTGGCAGCCGCCAACGTTAGACGCGTTCTTTGAGCTTGGCGATTTTTGTTTATCGATTCTTTTTCGGTCGTGGCGATCCACAATGCCTCCACTGGGACGATTAAGCCTTAGTTTCTACATCATATCCGCAAACCCATGTTTCGTAACTTGTTATAACACGTTTGAGTAGTTCTACATCGTTATTAACTTCATTTAGCGACTCCTGAGCGACTTTCTTTTTTTTTCTTATTTCTTTCACTTTTATCATGTCTTCATCGGTTATTGATGTGCTTGGACGTCCGGTTCGTTCGTCATCTTCAACATTTTTGCGACCTTCGAAATGCTTATACCACTCGTAAATCCTTGCTTTACTCATAGCAGACTCACGATATGCCTTTGTTAACATTTTACAAACTTCACTACACTATATTTCATTTAGTACACAAAATTGAATACAAATTCTTTGCTCCATTTTTTTCACAAACGAAAATCGCCGAGCTTAAAAAACACGTCTTACGTTAGCGGCTGCCACTTCAAAAATAAGCAATGAATATTGTTGAAAATTTTATCAGACTTCAGGGGCATGCGTACCAACATAATAAAACAATTTTATACAGGAGGACTCTCCAAACCCGAGAAATTTAAACATTCTCGTTACTTTTTGGACACACCTATTATTATATATGCTCGAAGATATATTTATGTATATCTATTTATACTATTCCTCTCTAAAGATCAAACTTTCAAATCGCGTAAATTTTCCAAATATCGTGAATCGTGTCCTTAGCCTGATTTCACTTTTCCAGACTCACGGTTTAGAATGTCCTATAAAACCGTTTGGACGTGATTTCGCTTACGAAGTAATTTTTGAAAAGTTCAACAGTTTAGGCAATATTCCTGACACATAAGAATTATATAAAAGCAACTAGCAGATCACAGATCATTGTTAATCAATCATCTTGGCAACGCCAGGCAATTTGGCATTCAATATATGAATTTGCTTGTATGGATAACTTCGGGGTCAATAGGTCTTATATCTAATAATTTAAATTACTTATATAGATGAAATAATTATCGCACCGTTCCAAACAATACGATACGCATGTATTCATATAATATTAGGAGGCGAATTTAGTTTCCGACCATTTTTTAACGGAACAAGGCCATTTATGATGGAAATTGAATTATTAGGTTGTCAAATATCTCCATTCCGCTTTTTTGCTCTTCATTCAATGCTTTATAAAAAGTGTTATAGTGCATATTCAAATATGCGCCGTTTTGTTCGATAAAATATTTCCATCTACACGGCAACTTCATAATACCCCTCTCCTTATTTGCGAAAAATTCGGACAGCCACTTTTCACAAGCCTCTTTTGAGTCCAACTTTACACCACCAAGGGCGTTTGACATGGACAGGAACACGTGGTAATCACTTGGCGATATGTCCGGGCTATATGGTGGATGCGATAAAACCTCCCATCCGAACTCACGTAGCTTCTGACGAGTCATCAACGAATTGTGTTGTCTGACGTTGTCCTGTGGAACACTACACCCTTCCTGTTGGCCAACTGTAGACGCTTCTGGTCGATAGCCAGCTTCAAGTGGTCCAGTTGTTCACAGTAGATGGTAGAATTAAACGTCTGGCCGTATGAGAGCACCTCATAGTGGATGATTCCCTTCCAATCCCACCAAATACACAGCAAAAGCCTTGCTGGCTGTCAATCCTTGTTTGGCCACTGTTTGGAACAGTCCACTGGCCTTGGACCACGACCGTTTTCTCCTGATCTTGTCGTATGTGATACATTGTTCGTCGCCAGTCACCATCCGCTTCAAAAATGGGTCGAGTTCGTTTCGTTTCAGCAGCACATTGCAGGCGTTGATTCGGTCCAGAAGATTTTTTTGCGTCAAATCATGCGGCACCCAAACATCAAACTTTGTTTTGTATCCCGCCTTCTTCAGATAGCTTAAAATGGTTTGGTGACTAACTCTCATCTCCTGGGCGATGTCACGAGATGCCACATGCCGGTCTAATTCAATAAATTCCATGATTTGATCGGTATTCGTCGTCACAGGTCTGCCGCTGGCTGGTTTATCCATGGTATCGTTTTCACCGGCTCTGAATTGTCGAAATCATTCCTCTGTGGTTAGAAGTGATAGTGTGCTATCCCCCAAAACACCATTAATCGTACGGAACATTTCTCTAGCGGATTTGCCTTTAACGAAGGAAAACTAAAATAGCGCGAATTGCGGCGTTAGTCACCTCCATGTTTACACGTCTATAACTTTTGCACGCAATATCCAAACTCATCACGCATAGCGTCGTTTTGTACGTTATGTCAAGACCTTTCAAATGATGTATAGTATTGCCAGATACGATCTCTGTAGCGCTTTGTACATAGCCGCGAAATTCATAAGACAAAAAGACGGAAGGAAGATATTGGGCAACCTAATATTATTAGATTTATTAAAATCCTACTTTTTCCCATCTCTCTGGCAATATGACGATATCGTAGGGAAAGAACGATGGCGGTTTCGCGGCGATCCATTCATCCACAAATTCTCGTACTTCTTGAACATGTCGAAAGTGCATATCAATTGCTCGCGATTGCTAATCCCTATTCGATTCATTTTTGTTTCAAATCAATCATTTGGCGTTTGCATACCACGGAAGTGACTGTTTCATTTAGGTTTATCAGCTCGTAGTACAGCACACCCTGTTGGTCCCACAAAATGCACAGCAATAAGTTTTGGCCGCGGATGTTCCGTTGTGGTGTCAATAGCAATGAATAAGCAATGAATATTGATGAAAATTTTATCGTACTTCAAGGGTATGCACACCAGCATAATAGCAAAGAATTTTATACAGGCCGACTCTCCAAATCCGATATTGGCTCGAAACTCGATCTTTACGCGAGAAGAAAAATCCGGAAGTTGCTCAGGCGGCGTAAAGAACAAAAATAAATATAACACGTCATTACCTCGCGCATCGGATGAGCTCCGCTCTCCTCGCACCATCCAGTCGTCGCTGACCTGTAAAAAATTTCCAGTGACATTCACACACACACAACGTATATATATATATATATATATATATATATATATATATATATATTCTACTTCAGCCTATGTTTGTGACAACATCTGGAGAGAGAGACAGAGAGAGAAGAGAGAGAGTTTAGAGACATAGGATAGCGAATGGCATGCGGCGTTGATGACCTTCAGTTACAGGTTCCCCTGCAGACACTGGGTAGCTGTAACGGGACAGCTTGATCAAAATTAATATCCCTCTCTCTCTCTCTCTCTCTCTCTCTCTCTGTCTCGGAGTGACTATCGCATCCTTACAGGGGAAGGCGAGAAATGAATTATGTAACTTAACAGTATATAATTAATTTATAACATAATAAAGATACAAGAGAAAAGAAAGACAGGCAACAGAAAAGGTAAATTTACACTTCGCTCAATGACGTGGGGCCGAGGTAACGGTACCGATATTCGATACCGCAAGCATAATAATTACTTTAGGCACATGCTATCTCGAGTATTGTCGGATCTGACTCAATAGGCGCGGCCAAGCATTTTGATGGAATAGTTCTCTCCAGCCGTGATATCTGTTTCTAAAAGGTAGTAAGGAGAAATGTAAGGTAATGGAACATGGGTTCATCCGTGCCGTATATGGGATGATTTGCTTCTGTCACCAAGTTCTGTTAGTAGCTGCAACTATTTCCATAAAAGCGCCAGTGATAAAAGTCAATCGACATATGCTAGCACTTGTTGTTTTTACAGTGTTTTTATGGTTTTTACCTCATGTATGTATATCAATTTTTCGCTCCCATCCTGATACGCAAAAGTTCAGCACTATTCGAATCTTATTAAGAAACGATCAACACTGTCCTATTGATCACTGGTGAAATGGTCATGCCGTTGCCTCACGCTGTGCCTGGCATTGCGGGATTTTGCATAACCGCAGTTGTTGATTGAGCACCATGAATTTATATTTCTTGCGTCATTCGGAGAGATCGGTCTCTTCCGGAGCCCATGGAAAAATCGACAAATTTTGCGATGCGCCTACCAAGACAATTAACAATATTCCAAAAATGACGAAAAATGGAAAACGTCGTATATAAACCAGAGTTTTTGAAAATAACTTGATTCTCGTTGAAAATTATTGTTAAAAGTATAAGCTTGAAAATAAGGATACCGCTCTTGGACCCAGATAATCCATAACAATGGAATTTTCATTCACAAGTAGAAAGAAAGACGAACAAATTTTTTTTTAAATAAATACTTAATAAAAAATAACGATTTACTTGGTCTTACAGCACTATCCCTATATTTTGTTATATTTGAGTTATACTTACCATTATTTTGAAAATTATGTTCAATTCAATGCATTTTGATTACAGCCTTAATTGACAAATAAATCCTAACGTAACTTTAAATAGATAAAGTATCTCTACAAGTATATATATATATATATATATATATATATATATATATATATATAGATAATAAATGGTTTTTAAACCGTATTTGCTTTCAATTTTCGATTTAAATATAAAATGGTTATCGATTAAATAGATCAAGAAGCCATATCCTAGTTTTAAATGTATACTGTCAACAATAATTTTCCACAATATTCAAATATTTTTTTTAAAAAATCAGATATTGCTCGAGTTTTTCCATTTTCTTTTAATTTTTTCTTATTTTTGAATGATGTTTTGGATGATTTTTGGTGATTTTTGGACCAATATTCGGCAGGAAGCACAACCTGCTCCAACGCTGTACTAGGTGGAATACAATCGATATATCTGTACATGAACGAACCTTGAATGTTCATATTCAATTCATTGTACTTGTCTGTCATGTTATTTGACTGTTCGCCGATAGTCCTGCTAGATATGGAGATTGGCTGGCCCATTAATAATATTTCTGTCAGATGTTCCTATTTTCGTATAAATCTTCAATTACTGACATTAAATAATCTATGAAGTTATTAAGAATTAGATCAGTGGATATAGTTTTATTGTTCACATTGGTGTTTCGGGCAATTGGGCCTGACTTTGATGCTCTAATTCTCGTGTGCCAGCTGAATCCACTCGTGTAGCATGTATTATGTGAAGAAGCGCAAGCGGATGCATTAAATACTTGGCGCAATTCTTTTCAATAACAGAGTGCCGAGACTCGGTCCGACGAGCAAAAGTAATTGTCTCACTCTCACCCTTTGAAATCAATTTTTTGTCTAGTTCGATCACTGCAAACTTCATACTTATAGTTTCAAACCTTCTGTTTTATATACCCTAATATAATTATTGTGATCTCGGAGTGGCATGACATGACATTTTCCTGTAAAAATTTATTTTATAACGGTAAAAATTCTATTTCAGCCATTGATATGATTTTTAGTATGTTGTTTGGAAATTTATTTATTAGTACTACAATATGTTTTCATATTAAACAAATACATTTTTATGAATTTTTTGAGAATTATTGATTTAAGAAAAACAATATGCTTACTTCACAAACGGCTTTAAAAATTCCTTAATGGTTTTCTAACTACAACCACATTAAAGCTACGAAAAAATAAACATTTTTGACTGTATTTGTTCTATTTGTAGAGACCACAATATGTAAATAATGCGAATCATATAATATAAAATCGAAAACTATTGTCTACAAGGAGTAATAGTATATATTAATTTATTGAAGGCATTCCGCCGTTGTTAGTCCGTTATAATATTTAAAAAATATTATGAAAGTGATTAATATTGCAAGTAAATTTAAGTATTTGAATAATACATTTAAAAAAACTTGCCAATATATATTGTTTTTGTGTGTAATACGTATAAGTAACAACATTATTTATACTTATCTAATTATTTGAATGTATTTATTCATTCTGCATATAAATTAATTTTTTCAATTTTACAGAGCTGGAAAATTTTTTTCGTTTTCAATTGTAGATTTCTAAATATAGTCACTGAAAATAACTGAGAGCACAAGGTGAATATATATATATATATATATATATATATATATATATATATAATGACCATATCTCTGCATAATATGGTACTCGAGCCTATGAAATGTTACACGAACGTCGGCCATTTTCAATGCGCCGCCCACTTCAGAACGGAGTTTTCTAATCGGCACTTATACCAGTAGTTTTGACCATAGGTATTGCCTGCATTACTGGTAGAACGTTGATCGAGTACATAGTAAATGGGGGTGGATTTAAATTAAAATTAAAGTAGTTGGTAAGAACTAGCGAAAATATACAAATGTTGTATAGGTCAAATATGTAAAAATATTTTAAATAAATGTAAATATGAAATAAATAAAACAACAATTTTCTATATAATTTTAAACAATGCAGTTGACATAAAATATCTAGAAATATTTCAATACTTTTTAAAAATTTATTGCCAACTTTATTTTTAAAGTGATAAATATTATTACGTTTTAATCGTATGTATGTCATTAAAATACAATTTAAAAATTGTTAATTATGATTCTCTCCAAATATCAACTTAACAGTTAAAACGTTATTTACAAATCAAAATTGTGTTTAGCATTTATTATAGGTTTTATACCCACAAAGATGTATCCTAATGATAACTTACTAAAATCAATGCTACGATCTTCGTAATTTCTGAACTCAATTTTGGTAATATTGCTATCCCAAGTCACTATATGTCTATTCTTTCACGAACAATGTTTGATAATGCGTGAAAAAGTGGCCCTTCTACAGACAAGACCATACGCACCATAATTACCAATAATAGGGGAACAGCCAAATAACGATCTACAATAACGAGATATTGGACTTCGTTCAGACCTAATGTATTCAAGTTCGAGTTCTGGAAATGCATACAATGACAACAAAAATGCTCAGGATGGATTTAGTATTGTGATAAATCTTTGTGTGTAGGGACAGGCAAAAAATATCATGCAAAATAATATAAACTAAATCGGAACCTAAAGTGGGAGCTGAAAGACATCTTGTCGATATTCTCCTAACTGTCAATGAATTTGTCGATTGTGCTGCTGAAATGTTTGCGATCTTACCAAACGCCACTCCTCGTTTAGCTGTTGTTGGTGGACGTGGTAAACTGCAGTAATGACCGGCGTGTCTGCTAAACTTTTCACCCTGCAATATTTTATTAAGAATCTATAATGAGAATATTTCTAATTTCGATAAAATTATAAATATATTTAAAGAAGCAGTTTCAAATTCACTTTTAGAAATAAAAAAGAATAACTAATAAGAATAATACAAAATCACTTAAAAACTAATAGTATAGTACAATATATATAACAAATATTTATAGCAATAATAAAGAATAAATAATAAAATTATAGTAATATTTAGTTAAGAATCAAATCAGTTTAAAGTAAAAATTAGTCAGCAATGCCAAAAAAGAGAACAATCCATAATAACGATGATACAACTTTCAGATATTTATTGTTTAAATTAAAACTTTTCCTAAAACTTTAATAAGTAACGATGGTACTTAAAAAATTTTATTCAAATATGGAAAGAAAAGATTTTTATGATGTAATAGATATAAAAATTTACTAACTCCGTCCATCTCAGCTTCACTCGAGATAATAATCTAACCGATTGCTTTGTAAATCGTAAATTAATTTTATGAAAAATATAAAAATATAAAATAAAATATATTAACTAATAATGAATTGTTCTATTGTAGGTTTCTTACTTTCACTTATATATAGTAACAAAACTTTAGATACGTGCAAGCTAAAATCTGTGTGTTGCTACCTGGTATATATAAGTGTTAGCACCTCATTGAAGAAAGCAAAAACAACAGCGTAATATCTTGCTAAAGAACATAACAATGGTATTCCAGTATTGTCATAATTAAATACTTAGGATGATCCTTTCAAAATAATCAGTACGCCAGGAAAATCCATATATATCACCAGTCTACGTCAGGCATCGCAAATTCGAAAACTCATGAAAAGTACATTGACCTAAATGTAAAAATTCTACAAGTTATCCAACCAAATTTAACTGTACCGCGTAACTGAAAAATAAAAATAATCTTATAAATATATAATAACCGTAATAACCTTAATAAGTATTTGGGAGCGTATTTGCAAATGTATATTTGACTCGAAAAGGAACACCAGTAGATTTTTGGGCAAGCGCGCGCACCAATGACGATCCACAAATGTCGTGCGAAAGATCCATACGAAGAAAATATGTGAAAGAAAAAAACGGTCACGTGTGGTGCGCAGAGAGCCATAACCGCATTACTGATCATAGCGAAAAACTCATGCTGTCCAATAAATCTCCCATAAATACGGTAAATGTACTCGCTCCAGAATATCCACAATATAAGAAGTAAAGGTATCCATTAAAGGTCATTATTTTCCAATAAAATTATCCATCGCTAAGGTAACTATAATAGCTGGAAATGATACTGCGGAAATGGAGATACTATAGGTCATGACAAGGAAAGTTATAGGTTTAGGCATGGAAAATCTTTTCATTATACGAGGTGTGTTTAAAATGTAACGAGAAATTTTAATGTTCGCGGGTTTGGAGAGTCCGCCTGTAAAATTTTTTTTTATTATGTTGGTATGCATGCCCATGAACTACGATAAAATTTTCAGCAATATTCATAGTTTATTTTTTTATTGGTAGCCGCTTACGTTAGATGTACTTTTGAGCCCGATGATTTTCGTTTGTCGAGCCTTTTTCAGTCTTGGCGATCCAGAATGCCTCCACTGGAACGATTGAGCCTTAGTTTCATCATCATATCCGTAAACCCATGTTTCGTCACCAGTTATAACACGGTTTAGTAGTTCTGCATCGTTATTAACTTCATTTAGCGACTCCTGAGCAACTTCCGTTCGCCGCTGCTTTTGTTCTAAATTTAACAATTTTGGAATAAATTTTGCTGCCACACGTTCCATATCCAAAACATCCGAAAAAATTCCATGGCATAAGCCAACTGATATGCCAACATCATGAGCGACTTCTCTAACTATGATTCGGTGTTAATACATAACCATTTCTTTCACTTTTTTCACGTTTCCATCGGATGTTGATGTGTTTGGGCGTCCGGGTCGTCGTCAGCTTCAACGTTTTCGCGGCCATCTTGGAAACGCTTATACCACTCATAAATCCTTGCTTTATTCATAGCAGACTCACGATATGCCTTTGTTAACATTTTACAAACTTCACTACTTAATTTTTACGCAAAATTGAATACAAATTCGTTGCTCCATTTTCTTTAACAAACGAAAATCACCGAGATTAAAAAACATGTCTAACATTAGCGGCTGCCACTTAAAAAATAAGCAATGAATATTGCTGAAAATTTTATCAGACTTCAGGGGCATGCGTACCAACATAATAAAAAAACTTTATACAGGAGGACTCTCCAAACCCGAGAAATTTAAACATTCTCGTGACTTTTTGAACACACCTCTTATTATATATGCTCGAAGATATATTTATGTATATCTATTTATACTATTCCTCTCTAAAGATCAAACTTTCGAATCACCTGAATTTTCCAAATATCCTGAATCGCCTCCTTAGCCTAATTTCACTTTTCCAGACTGACGGTTTAGAATGTCCTATATAACCATTTGGACGTGATTTCGCTTACGAAGTGATTCTTGAAAAGTTCAGCAATTTAGGCAATATTCCTGACACATAAGAATTATATAAAAGCAACTGGCAGATCACAGTTCATTGGTAATCAATCATGTCGACAACCCCAATTCGTCAGGCAGTTTGTCATTGAATATAAGAATTTGCTTGTATGGAAAACATCTGCGTCAATAGGTCTTATATCTAATAAATTAAATTACTTATATAGATTAAATAATTATCGCATTGTTTCAAACGATATGTTACGTATGTATTCATAGAATATTAGGAGGCGAATTTAGTTTCCGACCTTTTTTAACAGAACAAGGACATTTATGGTGGAAAATGGATTATTATTAGATTCATTAAAATCCTACTTTTCCCATCTTTCTGGTAATATGACGATACCGTGGGGAAAGAAAGATGGCAGTTTCGAGGCGATCCAATCATCCACAAATTCTCGTCATCATCACATCACACTCTGTTCATCCCACAAAATGCACAGCAATACCTTTTGGCGATATATATGAATATCGATTCATAATGGCACTTTCGGTCAAATCGTGTGGCGTCCATTTTCCTTCTTAATGAATCTTTACCATTGTTTGCCAACTGCTGTGTCACTTACTTTTAAGTTCGACTTAAGTTTCCGGTTGTCCAGAACGTTCTTTGTTATTAATATCAGTATCTCCACTTCTAAACCGCTGAAATCACTCTTTACATGTTGTAAGTAATGGAGCTTGTTCGTCATAACATTATTAAAGCAATCAACATGTTTTTCAAATCAAATTAGTGCAATAGAACATGTCAAAAAAACGATTTATCTCGATTGATTTCTGACTGATCAAAAAATTATCTTGGTCACATAAATGACGGCGCCTGTAATTGAATTTCATTGATAAATTCCAAAACTAAAGAATAAGTACTAGATCAGACACATATGACTTTTCGTACTACTTATATGGCCATTTAAACATAAAGATCGGAATCGAAGTTCGCCTCCTAATATTTTGCTCTAATAATTCACATGAAATCCGAAATTCGTTTGTGACTGATAATATTATAGTAAATGATGCTTATTTCAATTGTTAATGAATCTGAACTTCTTAATATCATAGACCATAGTTAGTTTCATCATAGTAGGTTGAAGCTTAGTAAAATCTTAGAATACACAGATTGTCCAATCGACGATTTGAATTTTTTTAATCAAAACTGAAAGATTACATCGTTCTATTTCTATTAGAGTTTTTTATCTTTAAAATAAGTCATTGGAACTAAAAACTTGGAGAGTGCTTGGTCAATTTCAAAAAGCCGTATCTATCAAATAATATTTAAAGAAAAAATTTTACAAAGAAAATACTAGTAGTATTTTATTAATTTCTCATGAACAAAATGGGAATGTCATAATAACAATTTATAAAAAATCTTACAGACAAGCAAGTCTAAGTACAAGTAAGTCTAGTAAAATAATAAGATAGTAAAATAAGTAAAAATAAAATAAGTAAAATAGTAAGAACTAGTCGTAGCTCCAGCTCAAATTACGGGCTAGGGCAAAAAGAAATGGAAAATCTTATTTCTAGTTTCGGAATTGAATAATTATCCCCACTGTGATTATTCCGGCGTAAGTAGCCGTCCATTCTATTGAATCCCATAAACCAAATGCTTTGCTCTGGGCGAGCGCAGACCATTTATCCTCATGACCTCCTGAAGGGTCTTAGTGTTTGAAAGGTGACTTAGTGTCCTGTTATAATCAAATATAACCGACTGTATCATCGTAAGGGCGTATGGATAGTAAAGTCCATACCACGCCGTTACTCGGAGTCGTCTTGGTTTTATCCTTACAAAAGCGGTGCACTGAGTGCGAAAAACTTCTACAAACTAAGAAACAGCCCCCTTCTATTAAGCGGTGTTAGGTCACTAGTCTCAGACAACTAGTTGATTCACAAGAGTGGGAACGATGTTTTAAAAAGAATGAGAAGCGAGAAAAGAATAAAGACTTAAACGCTCAGAAGCCCCCCTGAGAAAACGAACTTACAGGAGGAAGGCTTCTGTCAAACAGCTGGTAATGATTGTCTGCCTCGGAATCTTCTCTCGGTCGAGTGACGTCTATTACAATTAAAGAGGTAAACGAGGTTGTGCGATCGGTCAAGTGTAGCAGCTGCACTCAAACAGATAAAAGGCGGAATGTGTTGTAGGATATTATTCTAGTCTATCCTAGTCCTTCTATTAAGGACGGAAAATTCGCCTAAGTGTTAGTTTAATTACTAGCTTAACAAAGCTGGGCTAATACTTAGTCAGAGGACTAACTCCTAATGATAGTTATCGCGGCTGATGGACATTCTGAGACTGTGCTTATTGCACAGCAGTGTGGCTTATTTACTGAACTCTTTTGGACGGACATTATCGAAAACCCAGGTATACGGTGGCCCAAATTTCATACCAACTTGAGCAGAGAAGAAATCCTCTTTGTCATCGTCATCGACTTGCAGAAGAAGAATGGCTAACCAAAAGGATGGCTAACCTTTATCTGTAGTAGAGATCAATGTTAAAACTAGCCCTAAACGATATGTTGTCTATTAATCCGACATGAAATAAATTAAACCGTATTAGTTTAAAACTGGTGGGCCCGATTATAGTAAATACAACATGAACTGAGGATGAGAAGCAGAAACGGTGTTTATAGAAAAAATAGAGACATGGAGATACCAATTTGGTTGCGACGCCATTCTACCATCTTACAAACTGCGATTCGTTTCATTACTCAGGATGTTGAAGAGCTTTAAATACATAATAAGATCCATACCTGCATGAAGAGTCACGCTGCTTTGATCGTTCTTAATAATGGTACAACCTCCTCCCGATAGCTAGACCGAAGAACAAGTAACTCAGTCATCGAGTTTAAATCCTAGCCTCAGCTGTTTAGTATAAGCATCGCTGTAATAGTTTACATGGGCTTTGTTTAGAAATACATCGTAGACGTCCATCGCTAATTAGCACTGCTATTTGAAAGCATAAATATAGTGACGTTAAATAAAAAAAAAATTTTTTAATTTGTGCAGTGAGAATAACTAAACTAGCAGCAAGAGGAACCTCAATGTACCTAAGCCTGATTGGTATCCTTAGATGATTATTATCCTGTAGTGATTAGTATCCTTAGATGATCGGTATCCTAAGGTGATTAATATCCCTAAGTGCCAAAGCAATATGCTGCACGAAATCAATGAAAGACAATAATCAGAACATTTGATAATGTAAAATGAGCATAATGGCTATCGTCAAGCTAAAACGCTTATAGGTGTAAATTTAAAAGCTTATAAAAGTAGAAAATAGGATAAAATTAAGCAGGAATAGTCTGCGGTTCCTTTAGTCCGTGATCGTAATTAATGGCAGTACGTTGTGATACAATTTAAATAAAATCGGCGTTGAAGACAAGCTTAGCTGCCGTTATTATTGAGAGACTTTCTAAATCGCATCATTCCAAGCCCATTTCCAAATGTTTAAAATCACCATTAGTATTCGTTGAACAGCTAATCAATTAAGCAAGCAAAAAATGAAGAAATCAGAAAAGAAAAAATGTAAAAGATTTGTATGAAATTGTTATCGGAGATTCAATGTGAATTAATTACAATAATCCAAAGCACAATATCTCGTATGTCAAGACTGACCATTTCAGCAGCCAAAGCGGGAAATCCATACAAACAAGGTAATTTTACCATACAAACAAGGTAATTTTCTGCATTACCTATGCAAAAAATTTTCAATCTAATTGTAGTTAGACAATTCTGGTTTATAATTACCCTGTAAAATAAGTAATAACAATTACTATTCAAAATAGAAAAAAATTAAAAATAAAATAAAATGAAAATAATAAAAATAAAAAAGAAAAATATGAAAATAAAAATAATCTATATACTATGTTTGTCGAGGATAACCTAATTAACCCACCACTTTAAACTAAAATAAAAATCCAAAAATGCTATTAAATACATGGCACGAGGCCCACGATGGCTCGATCGCTAGAGCGAAGAACTATTAACTTGGTGATCCGAGATCAAATCCCGGTCTCGGCTGATTGATACAGGCACCGCTGTAATAATTTACATGTGCTTTCTTTACAAACACATCGTAGACCTCCGTCGCTGATTAGTACCGATATTTGGAAGCATACATAGAGCGACGTTAAATAACATAATAAAAAAAAATACATCGTACCACCCCAATTCACTATAATATTTCTATAATATTTATATAATGCCCATTCCATTTGACTTCAAATGTAAAGCACAATTCTATGTTAGTACAACATTTTATATCAATAAATGATGATCAACCAATTTACTTGATTCCAATATTGAATTTATAATTTTGAGATTTCTGACAATCCGATTATATCGAAAAATTTTCCTTTTATATGTACATTTAATATTCTGAACTCAAATATTTATCATATATACATAATGCTCCGTTAGTCCGGAAGTATCATTCGTACTATGTTCACACATTCTCTGTTTTAAAAATCTGCCCGTTTATCTAATAAGATTTTTATCTGAAAAATATAATTAATTGTATTATTAATCATACTATTGAAACATTTATCACCCTTAGCTCATCGCTTTACAACTGTTAAAGGAATTCCGTAGGTTACGTTTATATTTTAAGTACACTTAATTAAAAAGTAAGTTTAATTCTTTCTAATGAAGAATTACACATATACATGACAAACTAAAAAATGTATTATTTCTATTTTTATATTTCATACTTTCTTCTCTACTTTGGTATAAATCTCATTTACTCTCTCCGCAATAATTAATTCTATAAAGTTTACTGAATAATCATTATTAATAAATATCTCTTAAACCAAATTGAAATTATCTTTACTAAAATCTTAGTCGGATAACTGGATTAATCTGTTAATGATAATAATAACAGTAATAATAGTAAGAAGAAAATGAAGAAGAAGAAGCGGAAACAGGTGACAGCGGTGGTGGCACGGGGATCCACTCTGGGTCCCGACTTCTGGAACGTACAGTACGACGGCTTACTAAGATTGGACATGCCCTTGGATGTACGCCTCGTAGCTTAGGCTGATGGTGTGGCAGCGGTGATAGTCGCGTGCGACTACCACTTGATTTAGTTAAACTGAATCAGATCATGATACGGGTGAATGAATGGATGACAGACCACGGAGTGCAACTCTCGCTGCGAAAGACAGAGTTATTGCTGCTGAATCGTAGACGTTTAGAGACGGTGGTTTCGATGACGGTAGGGATGGAAAGATTGGAGAGAAGAAGTGAAGTTAATTATCTTTGGGTCACCTTGGATACAAAGCTAAGCTTCTGGACTCACCTACGAAACGTGACCAATAAGGCAGCAGAAAAGGCTCTAAACAGACTGATGGCCAACACGAATGGACCGAGACAGAACGTACGTAGACTGCTGATGAGCGTTACCCACTCGATCTTGTTTTACAGGGCGGAAATGTGAGCCGACGGGCTGAATGTAAGAAAACGAGCGAACATAATGAAAAGCCTACAAAGGGTAAATGCGTTAAGAATCGCGTGCGCGTACCGCACTGTGGCTGAGAGCGCGGTTTTTGTGATCACTGGGGTCATTCCCATTGCTTTGCTCGCGGCTGAACGAAAGCGTATTTACGAGCGGAACCCGAAAGTTGGAAGGGAAGACGCTGCGGCTGAAGAACTACTGATAAAGACGATCGAGACGTAACAGAGATGGTGGACAATGGATGAACGAGGACAATGGACGAAAAGACTAATATCCAAAATCGGTCCGTGAAAGGGGAGACAACACGGGGAGGTGAACTTCTACCTTACCCAGTTTCTTTCCGGGCATGGATACTTCCGTACGTATCTTTGCAGAATGAACAGGATAACGTCTCCGGAATGCAAGTATTGCGGCTGGGCTTGGGATGATGTGAAGTATACGCTCTTCGTGTGTGAGCATTGGGCCGAGTTACGACTAGGGCTACAAACGAGGATAGGCACGATCACGTCAGAAAACATGACGAGTCTTATGACGACGGATGCGGACAGCTGGCGGTTGATCGTAAAATATGTTATGTACGTGGTTCGGAGCAAAAGAAAGAATGGATGTCTGAATGATTGGAAGATTGTGAAGAATGAATACAGTTTTGAGTATGAATGAGATTCTAGGACGAAAGGAATGACCGTGAATGGACCACGCAAGGACTGCCGCCCAGGCTGAAGTAATCTGAATAACAGTTCCGGGTTGGTGGCGATGCAACAACAGGAAGATACGTCTTTAATGCGTAGGGACATGGGTTTTGTGTCGAGTCGCACATATTCCAGTGGCCGTTCTCTAGGATTAAAGTTGCTGAACGGACATTGGAAATGCATAAACAGCATTCACAGACTCCTAAAAAAAAAGAAAAAAAAATAATAATAATAAGCAGAAAACGACAACCACAAGACCAAAAGATAGCATATTAATAAGAACTAATCAAAGCGCATTTATTTTTATAACTATATATGAAGATGCAAGTGTGGTAGTTTAAAAGCATTTAAGTCAACTGTGAATGCAAGAAAAACGTTTAAAATAAAAAAATTAATTAGAGATATATAATGCAATACACTGCCTAAAAATACGACGAAATATAAGCTATTCAAAATTTAAATTCACATAACCTTAAAAATTCATACAAGCTTCCATTTACAAAGATAAATATAAAAACATTCATCACCTTCCCTAAGAAAAAGTTAAAGAATCTATTAAACTTTATCAAGACTAACTGATATAAGTGTGGACGTAAAATTATTTATTACATAAATGTCAATGGCAAAACCTGTGCAATATCGAGTGTACAATAGCAATTTCACAATTATATCATCGAATGAATACGAGTATGCTTGGGTCGATATATAAAATAGAAATTTAAATTCAATTTTAAATGTATATTTCGAGGCAAACACACACACACACACACACACACACACACACACACATATTCTGGCTACAAACTAGCATGCTCTGTTTAAGGTTTGTTTGACTATGGGAACTCTGAGTGCGGAAATATTGCAATACGTTTCTCTTGCTGTTCCGCGCTTATTGGAAAATATCAACAAAAGTACATTGTTTTATAAATATTGGAATTTTGTTAATTTTATAATAAGTCAAAATTGAAAAATTCGAACTGTTTGATGAACAAAATATGAACAAATAAGTTCGTAGGTGAATAACGTTCTCGCGAAGATAATGTTATAACGTCAAGATTACCTTGAACAATTGGACAAGCAAATTTATTGTCTCAATTTAAAAATTTTGAGTTATATATATATATATATATATGCTTTATTTATCTATGTATAGGCTTGACAATCATATGATCTTATAAGAGAATACTGCCATCTGACGGCCAAACACATGAAACCACTTATTTATTTTTGAGATAAAATATTTAATTTATTTTAAATTTTGATAATATAACTAGGTATTTATGTATAATGATATTAATTAATTACTTATAATAATTATTATTATTTATTACTAATTATTATTAACACCTATCCATCATTCTTAAGCATTTTTTTATACAAAATAGGTGTTTTAAAATGGTTTATTTTTTGACGCATATATGCGTCATACCGTTACTCTGACCGTTAATTATGTTTTCTTAAAACTTATATATATGCTTTGACTAGTGATCAGATGAAAGACAGAACTTTTTTAACAATAGTTACTCTCTGTAATCTTTATCAATCTGAAAGCGATATAAATGGGTTTATAAAAAAAACTATAAATTTTCTTTTTTTGAAATGTAAAATACTTATTAATAAAATGATATGGGATACAAAAACTGTCAAAAGAAAACTATTTTATAATCGGCCGAAGGGATATTTTGAAAGAATACGGAAGCACGTGCACTTCGTATTCGGGAACCGAGGAAGCAAGTCGAATCAACAGATAGTTGTTTTCTCGAGGTGGCGAGTGCACGGGGAGACCGGCCGGGCAGTTAAAGCACGAGATATGCAAGCCGCGTTTTTGCAAGTTTTCTGTTGAAGTTCTATGGGGTATTTCGCCGTGATATTTTCCCTGGACTGCCGAGAAGAACCAAGGGACAACTCGCGCCGTATCTCCTAGGTAGTGACCGAGATACAGACGTCGCCGTCGAGCCATTGCAATCACCCTTAAAGGTACGTAGAAGAGAGAGAGAGAGAGAGAGATGACAAAAAACTGCCCATGAGTCGACGGCAACTTCCATTTTACTTCGGGTGCCACACTTTCCTGGGAGCGAAGTGAGTGTGCTGCGTTTGGTTTGCGCGTAAACATACAATATCGGCGTTGGCATTACGCATGCAATAATATAATTGATCTCTATCGAGTGTATTGTGAGTTAAACAAAATTCTTAAGCTTCAATAACTCACAGGAGCAGCGATCTCCATGTGCAGTGAACGTCACATGTATATTTCTTGCCGGTGACAGCGTCCTTCCCTTGCAATTTCTTTCATTTTGTGATATCGTTTTCTTTTTATAGATTGGCGGAACTTTCCTTTAGAACGAAGCAGAGGTGTCGTCCATGAAATATTTTTTGTGTTCGCACGGATAGAGGGATTAAAATTTTATTTTATTCTAAAGTTCTTTTTGTTTTCGATGTAATAATTTACTGCAAGACGATGGAAGCAGTATATACTATATATATATATATAGTATCACCAAAGGTAAAAGATGTATTTTCAATTTAAATTTCCCGGGTTTTTTCATTCCGTATTTTTTTCTAGAAATTCCGCGTCAAAATATTTATTATTATTTGAGAGGCTCTTCATTTAGAGAGTTGATAAAAGTAAATACGGTGATTTTTACTATTTTTATATTTATTGAATAAAGGGTGCATTAAATTTTCTTTCCGGAATGGAATTTTGACTGTGAATACGTTAAGAATGCTGCGAAAAGCCTTTGGGATCAGCCTCTATTTTCAAAGAATGTTTACAAGTGGTACAATAAATTCAAAGCTGGCCGCGAAAGTCTTAATATGACTGTAGTGTGAAATTGGTCAAAAACATCGACTAATGATCATCACTTCAAAATAATCCACTGAAAATTAGAGACCTTACCGATTTCGTAGGAATGTCATTTAGATTAGCTCAAATTATTGTATGGGGCTTTTTGAATCTTAGACGAGTGAAGTCTTTATTGTTGCCAAAAATAGAAAAATTTTTGGAAAAAGAATGTTGTGATAGCATCAGCGAAGGTATGATTTCGGATATCGCCAGCTATGAAACACATTATTACGAGAGATAAGATTTGGATCTACTCTTACGTTCCCGAAACAAATGATCAATTGAGCGAATTTAGGAGCAAGGCGAGATAAGGCCGATAAAACCACATGAAAATTTCACAAAAATCAAAGTCATGTTAACAGTTTTCTTTGATGATCGTAATGTGGTGCATTCTGATTTCCTTCCGACGGACCAAATTGTTCACAAGAAGTATTATTACAGTATTATGTATCGTTTGCGTGAAGCTGTTCGCAAAGAAGGACAGAATGGCAAAATAGCTCTTGGTTTTTGCATCACGATAATGCGTCATCTCAAATAGCAGTGGTCGTTTACGGACATTTTTGTAAAAATTCAACACATATTGCGGAACCTTCTTATTGGCCTGATTTGGCTCAGTATGACCTCGGCAAACTGGTTATTCAACAAACTCAATTTGGAGGCCATTTCGAAGGAAAACTTTACCAAGTGCTATAATGAAGGTAAAATCCGTTGGCATTAGTGTATTGCATCGGAAAGGAATTACTTTGAAGGGAATGAAATTAATTTAGAAAAATAAAGAAATATTTTGAAAATACAAGAAAATTCACCTTTCTTGATCACAGTAATATATATATATATATATATATATATATATATATATATATATATATATATATTAATAAGGAAGTATACTTTCTTAATATAATTCTAATCTGCTCTGACATACAACAGGCAGCGATAATTTACTTTACAACTGTATATTAATAGTATAGCTTAAGTTATTGTCTATCTATATGCAATAAGAACATCTACAATAAGAAATAGTAGCAGTTTATTCACTGTAATAGAAAGACCAATGTAGTCATAACATTTAATATTGTTTCTTTGATTGTCACGTGAATATTGTAAATATTGTAAGTAGTACAATTATATAAAATACACATTCTATAATTGTGCTATTTATACTGGTATATTTATCCATGCTAAATTACATATACATAAATATTTTTTAATTCTCCTGCAACAATTGAATAGTACTGTTTAATTTTTCAATAAATAGATTATTAACTAACCGTTATTTTTAATTGTTAGTTATTCAATATGAATTGTATAGAAAACATTTTACTGCTGTAACGTTTTTAAAAAGTGTTCTCATGAGTAACATAATCATTACAACTTTTGTATGAATATTTGTAAGTTTATATTACTTATTTTACCTTGCAATTTATTTCGATCATCTGCATCTATCTATATACCACTGTCATCGCAAACATTATTGTAAATATAGCGTATAAATTTCGTGCATGCGTTAGTAAGATAAAGAACGATAAAAAGAGAGAAATATTTAGTGTGTATGTCGTAGACTCCCATGTGCGCGTGAACCAACTGCTGTTTGTACAGGCACGATCTCTGTCATATCATCCATGCCTGGTCTCACAGCGTTTCATTATTTATATGCATACCACCCATATTGTGAATTTTATGGAAAGCCCACAGCAGATTATTCAGAATAAGGTTGCATAAGGTAGGATCAAGAACAGATCTTATCGTGCAACCCTTATTGATCTCTTATAGTATCTCTTATAAGAACTCGTCTGCCCTTTAGATAATTCCTTATTAACTTATTGAGACGATTAGAACATACCTTGCTGTATAGCGCCGTCAAGACGCTATTACATATTTTAATATATGTATATTAATTAATTAATAAATATTAATATATAAATAAATTAATATATAAACATAAGAAACCACTTTTTACATATTATAAGCGGTAGAGCTTGTTCGACATAATATTCTTCAAACAATCGATAAGTTTCTGCTACACTTTTTTAAAATCCAAATAGTACAAAAGAATATGTCGAAAAAACGATTTATCACGATTCATTTGTCACTGATGGAAAAATTATAATGTTTACACACATGATGGCGTCTGTTAACTCAAATTTATCGGTAAATGTGAAAACTAAAAAATAAGTACTATATCTGACACATCTGATGTTTCGTACTAATTCTATCGTTATCTAAAGTGAAAGTCGAAAAATAAGTTTGCCTACCTAATATATATATATATATATATATATATATATATATACGAAGGTGGTCCCAGAAGTACCTGGCCTGGCTTAGAGGTGGCGGTAGTTGCTCAAAAGATACCACTGTATTAGAACACAATCTATAAAGCGTATGGCTCAAGTTGGAAGACGCCATGATGTTTAGCATCTGTTTGACAGCCATCATTTGTAAACATGGAAAAAATTGCCATCGTTATGTGATACAATACTTCTATTTGAAAGGCCTCAGCCCAACCAATATAAAAGCTGAACTAGGCTCTACTCTAGATGAGATTGATCCTTCGTTTGTAACAGTAAAATATTCGATAGCAGAGTTTCAACGAGGCCGTACTAGCCGCCAAGACGAGCATCGCAGTGGTTGACCAAATGAGGTGACGACTCCAGAAATGTTGAAGAAAATCCACAAAACGATACTGGATGATCATCGACTGAAAGTGCGCGAAGTAGCAGACATGGTAGGCATTTCAAAAAGTGCGATACATCGCATATTAACTGGAAATTTGGAGATGACAAAGATGTGCGTAAGATGGGTACCGCATTTGCTCACAATGGAACAAAAACAGCGTGGTGAAGATGTTTCAGTTGAGTGTTTGGCCATGTTTCGCAAAAATAAAGCCGAATTTTTACGCTGTTTCATAACCATAGATTAAACATGGGTCCACCACTTCACACCTAAAACAAAAGAACTGTTCGGGAAACTATGCGTGAAAGTGGTATGTGTATACGTTTCTGTATACGTTATATGTGTGCTTGTATCCTTATATGTGTGTGTGTAGGTAGGTGTATATGTATGAACCGTAGGTAGAGGTAGCGGTGCAGCGAGGGGCGGAACACGGCCGGGGAGACGCTCTAATGAGAGGGAAACCCAAATGTCGCTGCACAGTCCGGACTCCAGGGTTTCAGCAAGAACCCTAGGAGTGGGGCTGATTTATGTATTTATTTATGCGCTGGAAAACTTCTTATAGTGTATGCGATCTGGGAGAGAAGAATCGTGCGCGGATGGTCGAATGAGTTTTCAGTTTGCATTCGTGTGTCCGAGGCAGAACGTCGTGCTAAAATCTTCGAGTTTTGTTACTCTCGTTCGTGCGTGTAAGCTTTGCGTGCGTGAGTCTAGTGAAAATAAAAGTGTGTCTAGTGTGAATAAAAGTGTGTCCCGTGTGAATTAAAGTGTGTCTAGTGTGAATAAAAGTGTGTCTAATGTAAATACAAAGTGTCTAGTGTAAGTAATAAGTGTACTGTGAGTGCTACGCGGGTGTGTCCGTAAATCAGCGGACAAGACGCTTCAGGAAGCCGTCTTGTTGAGTGAACCCTCGCTCTGAGCAACCTAAGCGCGGCACGTTGAGAAGGCTCCGTAGCGAGCTCCTGACGATTGCCAGACTACGTACACGGGGCAAGGGCTGTACCCGTTCCCGAGACGTCGGGGCACTGCGGCACGTGCGAGGATTTACTTAGATTTGCTCCCGTCCTGAATACCAGAAAATTACCTGGTGCGCGACACACAACGGCGCCACACCGGCTGTAAATGTATGGTGAGATGGTTTGTAGTGTGTGCTTAAGCAGTGCGAGTATGTTCTGTATACAGATTTATAGCTTGTAAGTCTATAGGTTACGGTTGATCGCGTCAACTTTTAAGATCATATATTATAATCAATTTATAAATTTAATTAGTTTATTTATCGCGCGTAGTTTATTATTCTTTCTGTTTTAATAAAGTAGTTTATTATCATTTTCAATTAATAAAGTTTCAGCTTGCTCCGGCTTTTCCTCTAAAATCGTAGAGGTTTTTATGCCGAAGCAAGTTAAGTATAATAATTTTCGCGAACTGATTGCATTTTGTTTTATTGAACCTTCTCCTCTCATCCCGAACTCCTTAACATAATATATATATATATATATATATATATATATATTCAAAATTGACTAACAAGAACAATCAAAATAATGGACTCAAAAAGGAGAATCAGCATCTAAAGAAGGCAATGACCGTTACATCTGCAAGTAACGTTATGGTGTCGGTTTTTTTGAGATGCGTGTCGGATATTTTTCATTGCCTATCTTGAAAAAGGGAAAACTATTAACGTCGAGGATTATGCGAACTTATTAAAATGTATGAGCGAAAAAATCAAGCGAAAACGGCCGCATTTGGCTAAGAAGAAACTGTTGTTCCAAGACAATGCACCAGCTCACATATCCGTTATTGCAATCGCCAAAATTAATGAATAAAAGTTTCAGTTGCTGCCTCAAGCACCCTATTCGCTAGATTTAGCTTCCTCGGATTATTTTCTGTTCTCAGATTTGAAAAGATAGCTCGCTGCTCAAAGATTTTCCAACAATGAAGAGGTGATGTCAGCAGTTAATTTCTATTATGAGAAGCTTAACAATTCTTATTATAAAAAGGGTATCGGATTTATTGAACATCGCTGGGAAAAGTGTATAGAGTTGAAAGAAGATCGTGTGGAAAAATAAATATATTTTTTTTCCAAAATTTTTGAGTTTTATTTGTTGGATCAGGTACTTCTAGGATCACCCTCGTGTATATATATATATATATATATATATATATATATATATATATATGGATCGATAGACAGATAATCTTAAGAGTTAGTTTATATTGCAGATGTTGGTAGTAGAAAATAATTCAATTTCCTGTATGCATTCGAGTATATTCCTTTAGGAATAAATTCGTTAATAATAAGATTACAAATATTTCTCACCTCTGATATATACCTTATACTAATATGTATCTTATAATGAAAACTGATACAGTAATGAGAGCATAAGATGATTCGCACAGAAGAAATCATCGAATAAAATGTGATTATTTTCTGGAATACGTAATTATCTAGATAAGGTAGTTTTAGATATTATAACAATTAAAAATATTAAAAAGAAATCTCCAGATTGAATTCATATTTCTTTAAAGATTTATGGATTCTTATCCACATTATCTGTAAGCTAATATTTTTACCATTTCTAATTGAATCGTATTTTTTCGAACTTATTTTATTTGAAATAAATAAGTCTATTTATAGTATACTTTTTTTATTGTAAAAATGGAATTCTCAACATAATATTATGAAGCAAATTAATTAAATAAGTCTACGGTAATAGAAGTATTTCGATATACTTACATTTGTAAGAGAATTAGATTGCAAGGTGAGATTTTCATGTTCCAAACTCGTTAGTTTTAATTTAATTTCAGATAGTGAGCTAAGAAGTTCCAGTTTTTGGGTTTCCAACGAGCTGCGTAATAATATTTCCTGTGGATAGTGATAGATTTATATCAAATACTTTTATAAATTATGTAACTAATTTACTTTGCCTTTATTTGAAAAACTTAAAAGGGGAGTCTAAATTCACCGGAAAACCAACTGGTTCCAGATTTATAGAATAGATCAAATATAATAAAATTGGTGGTCTTACCTTTTTGTACCACTGATTTTTCTTGTAGTTATTTTTGTGTATAAATAAGTTTTATGTATAAAGTTATTTATATACGTTATATGTTACAGGTTTGAGATTGATACAAAAAGGTAAGGTCTTCATTTTTTTATTACAACTAATTAATTTTATCAATGTGCAATCAATTAGTTCTCCGATGAATGTAACTCCTCTTATTAGTTTTATGTACAAATCATTTTATTCAATTCGCCTCTGTCCTACTTGCTAAGCCGTGCATACTTCTGTAAATAATACACATGTAATCACAAATGGTAGAATAAAGAAAGAGCCATTTTAGCAAGTATTTTTTTTTTAATATGTATTAGTAGGGTAATTGATTTTAAACGAATCACCTTAGTGAATTTCTGGGGTGAGCCTAAAGCAAAGGAAGTATAAGAACAAAAGTTTTTGTCAAAATCTGAAGAATAAGTATTTGAACTATTTATGTAAGATTTCCTTCACCTCAGAATTGGTAATCAAAACTAACTTTGAAAATGAGTTTCAAGGTTACCATTCAATTCTTGTTCCATTATCTTCATACTATTTCTGATTTAGGCTTTCCCCAGTGACACTTGTATGTGGGTGGTGATTTTAAAATCCATTACCCTGTAAAAAACATTAATTTGCAAGATTTAATTAATTCTTCAATACATAAATTAATATAAATTAAAAAAAATAAATATGTATATACAGCCTTATATATAAACTCTAAAAATCGTAATATCTACCGCATTCTAAAATATTCTTATATTAAAGTTATTGATAAGACTACTAAAAAATTTAACAATATTATTATGTTACGTAAACTACAAAAACATCAATTAGAGAAGACGAAGAATTTACAATACTATTTATAATAATGCTTACAAAATAAATCATCAAAATGCAAAAAAAAGTTCTGATTGGTTTTGAATATAAAAAATGAATGTCTCTACGTGCATGTGGAAGACATTACTTGTGCATTTAATTTTAATAATACAAAAATACTATCAAAACATCTATGTAAAAAAGCGATTATTTAATAAATGATCGATATACATAAAAAAGTAAATAGAGAAATAAATTATAAGCAAAGTACAATAATTTAAATTCTGATATTCGATTCTTTTAGCAGATCAGTAAAGTTTGAGCAGACTTCATCGAGATGACTGGATGAATTTGGAATTCCGAGCATATTAAATGTGAAAAATGTTATACTTTTTGACATTGGTCATTTGGAGTCGAATATGTAGTGGTGATTTCCTCTCGACACGGTTTTATTCTTTCCTTTATCTGTAAGTCAATACAAAAAGAATACGAAATGAAAACTACTCGAAATTACTCTCCGCTCCATTTTTTACGGACAGAGTATCCGCGCAATGGAACGCACTAGCAGTCATATTATAGCGGTGAGCCGCTATATAAAAATATAAAAATAATGGAAAATTTAATGTACTTAAATGATCAATAATCTCCATCTTTATTCAATATAATATATCGCTATAAATTCAATAATACAATTAATATTACGCATGGCATGCTATCATCCATAGCTGAAGTATTAGTTACGACAGGTGGGCACTTAGTGTGTGACGTTCCCCTCATTGTTCGCTCCCTTTCGCTTTTTCTTTCTTGAATTCTCACTCACTCTCTCTCTCTCTCTCTCTCTCTCTCTCTCTCTCTCTCTCTCTCTCCCTCTCTCTCATTCTCGTGGCTCTGTTCAAGATATAATTTCACGTAAATTTATTGACGTTATTCATTTTTTGTAGGTATTGTATACTTACGGATTGACCTGCATCCGTATGTCCGAAACCTTTACTCTCGACCATTATTCAAAAGTTATTTATGAATGAAAAATGAAAAATGTAGTTAAATATTTTATTTATAATACGAGACATTGCACTATAATTTCCTTAAGTTAGCTTCTCTTCTCATATTTTTATATTAGTTAAGTCATTTCTTGTTTTTGTTTCGTTATTTTTATATACAATTTGTTTTGTAAATTTTATGTTTTTATAAGTAACGTTTAATAATAATATATTATTGTTACTTATTGTATACCAAGTAATGACTATGTTAACATCCGGGTCCGTAGCTAATAGAACATATGTTTATTCATCGTTCATGAATTCATTTTCTGTCTCAACCACGTTGCCGTGCGTCATGTCGCTTAGTTGATTTTATTTTTTTATTTTTTTTTTTTTCATGGCGTTTTAGTTGGTTCGGGACAAAGCTGCGGTCTTCTGAGAACCTTCACTTACGAGAGAGCATTGAGCGCGCGGTAACAGCGCACTTCGAGGAGGAAAAAGATCATGCTCGAGCAATAGCAGGTCGGCGTATAGCCGAAGTACAGGAGGAAAATAGGAAGCAGTACGACCGCCATAGCAAAAAAGCAACGAAATACGAGGAAGGAGATTTGGTAGCTATTAAGCGCACGCAACAGGGGCCAGGGCTAAAGTTAGCTATAAAGTTCCTCGGACCCTATAAGATAGTGAAGTGCGATCCGCTCGAAAGGTACTCCGTGGTAAAGGTTGGAAATGCTGAAGGCCCGGCCGCCACGACACCCTCAGCCGACCAAATGAAAGCATGGAGAGGTTTAAGGGACGATCTCCAGGAGGATTCGGGAAGTGACGAATAGAGAGAGAGCGAGTGAGTGAGAGAGTGAGAGAGCAATAGAAAGCCTGAGGGTTGAGAAGCAAAGCGTGAGCAGGTTCCGACCTGCAAAATGTAGGCATGAGCGTTTGATTGTTTGTAATGGGGAAACCCCGTAATTAGGGTTAAGGTATTAGAGTCGACGTCGTCTGTAAGGGAGCGTCGCGTCAGTCCACGGCCGCTCTCGAAACGAGTAACATCGCAGTGAATTTGTATTAGCGTCATTCATTTTTTATCCAACTAATAAATGTAGTATCTTTCCTTAGACCTCATATCGAGTCTCAGTTTATTTCAGCAGCCTGCACACCTTTTTCAATTCCTACACACACACACACACACACACACACACACACATATATATATATATATATATATATATATCTATTGTGACGAGAGTCACAAGGCGCCGCACCGACTTGTCCAGAGAGGAAAACGACGACGCGCGCGCCATCCCATGAAGATGAAAACCTTGAGGTGCTCGCGCGTGCCGACGCGCCTTGTGCTCGACACTGTCCCTTTCCCCTTACCTCCCCGCTCCACCGGCCACGCAGAACCGTCTGCTCATGAGACGGCGAGGTTAGACCCTAACCTATGCCACCACAAGGATGGGAGTACCGAGAGGTACTCACGCAATAAAAACAAAAAGAAAAAAAACATGGATATAATAAACTGAGTGTAAAAATAATATAATAAAAAAGAATGAAATAAAGGTAAAAATATGGATAATTCTAAAAAGTAAAAAAAATGATGATAATTTAAGAAAGTCAATGTAAAGGTAAATGATAAATAATAACAGATAATAACGAATGATGATAAAGAAAAAAATTGATGAATGAAAATGAAAGAAGAAAAAAAGAATAATTATAAATTAAAGAGGTTAAGGATAATAATGAATGATGATACGATAAGGATAAAAATAATAGATAAACTTAAGAAAGTGAAAGTAAAGATGAAACAATAAATAAGAGATTAAGTGAAGATAAAATAAATAATAAAGGACAAAATATGAGTAGTGATAAAAATGAATAATGATAAAATAAATAGACTAATGATAAATGTAAAGATAAAACATAAATAATAAAGATAAAAAAAATGAATGATGAATTAGTGACAAAAAACATAATAAATAATAGGATACAAACTGAAGTAAAGATGAGATGATAGAGAAAGTGAAAATAAAGATAAAATAATAAATAGGAAAGTACAAAATGATAGAGATGATCGGTATATATATATATATATATATATATATATATATATATATATATATATTGTGACGGGGAACGCAAGCACTACGTGCCCTTGCTTTCCCACGTCCCGTTGCTCTCTCTCTAGCCGTAGCCTGTAAATATGTATTTGTATATTTCCATGTATAAATGTTAATGTGTTACAGGCCGACGCACAACTACACCGGCGGAGGTAAGTGAGAGAGAGAGAGCGGGGAGTGGGGAGAGACGGCCACGCGCGCGAAGAATTAGACAGAGAGAAATCAGCGAGCTTTTGACACACGTCTTAACCGGCCTTCGCTCCACGCACGGTTTTTTTTGCTTTTCGTGTTTGATCGTGTACGGGAACACGCCTCGTGCTCCACGTGTTTCCCCTCACCACGTACCTCTTCTTCGGGGAGTGTACCCGATCGGACGCGCGTGTTGTGCCACGGTATTGCGGGTGTGTGCAGTGCACACCCGCCGAGGACGAGTCCGAGCGGACGAACTGTCGTCCGACCCCGTCTCCGCGGAATAACTACCCCATCCCGGGGTTTCTGGACGGCGACGTCACCGCCGCTCCCGGTGAAGAAAGGCGCTGCTGCCGGACGAGGACGCGCTGTGGGATCAACGAACGGGATAACGTGCAAATCCTGCATGCGAGCCTTCGCCCTTCGCGAACCGCCCCTCTCCTTTGCCGAATTCTTTCGGGGCTAAGCACAGCCGGGCACACCTTTTGCAACGGTCGTGCCCGCCGTCCTCGTGTTCGAGGCGGACACACGCACCGTTACAATATATATATATTCTCCATTAATTTACGTTGAATGTGGAGAATTGCGCAGGCAAGATATTCGAGTTAATAAGTAGTGGAGAACATATTTTGTTGCTAATGAGTGGTTTCAAATTCAAACCAAATGGAGGATTAATGTGACTCTGCAAATTATTTTTACACTTTTCATTTTAGAGATTATTGGTTTAAAATATTTGATGCAAACAACTCAAGAATTGTTTCTTTGATCAAACTCAAGATCATTTAGCGAATGAGGAAAATTTTCCATAAGATTTGGATTTAGATCTTTAGTATATTTTTTTTTGTTTTGTTACTGTGTACAGTGGACTATTTCAATTACATTTATGAAAGATCCATAAAAAAAATCTAGAATACCGCAATTTGGAGATTTATGCTCTGTAGCAAAAATAAGCATTTTTATTTTTTTTCCTTATGATTATTATGAATATTACATTCATGGAAGATCAGTTCATGGATATGCTGATATAGATTTAGAAACTTTAAGTAATGACCAAAAAAAAAGAAGAAAACAATTTTGGTGCTCATGGAGGCTGAATTCCTGGAACAACGAATCAAGCCTTTATTGTGTCATGATCATCATTTAAAGAAAATTATTACAAACTTTAGATTACAACATGCAAATGAAGCTGATTCCAAAGAAGAAATATTTTAGACCCAATTAATAAAAAATAGAGACTTTAATTGATATACGATTGTTAATGTAAATTTTAAGCATTGTCCGTTTCAATTAAGAACAAATTTGAATTTTTTTCTTTATTCAATTATAAATTATGGCTTAATTTACATTTATTTCATAAAAAAAAAGAAATAATTAAATTTTTTTATTATTAATTTATTTTACTAATCTGTTTGAATAACTCGTTCATAATTTTAAAAAAAATTTTAAAAATTTGTTCCTAATTAATTTCTTATTTTAATGTAGCTTTCAACAATCAAAAGAAAAAAAATTAAAAATTTATGGAAATGTAAAAACAGATAAATTGCACAAAATCAATCAAATATTATAGTTATAAGATTGTAATTGATAAGTATTGGTACATAGTTATAGCAGGTTGATTTAGATTGAATCTCATCATTATAAATATTGTAACAATAAGTCCGACTATTATATACTTATAAAATACTTAGAAATAATTATATCGGATAGTTATTAACTCTATGCGTTGATAGTGCGCTGAAGTTCGTTGTAATTTATTTATATATTTACGACTTATAAATGCAAGAATATGACTTACATCAGGAAATCACGAATTTGTAAACGAAACTATTGCAAAAATCAGAGACCCTTGATTTTCTATATTGAGAAATGTACTGATTATTGTATAATGCAAATATCCTGAAAAAGAAAAATTGAAAGAGGACTACACGGTACAAACGTCGTAGATGATACAGAAGAAGATATTTCTAAGTTCCTTTCCATATTATTGTTATTTGCTCAAGGGATAAACTATTACTATATTTTTAAGCCAATTCCATTCAATATTATAAGTCCATATAAATTAATCGTCATTTATTATTTTCAACACTGCTAAAGAATAACCAACTTGTTGTTTGATTAAATTTGAGTTATAAAATTTTATTACAGATAAAGGATAAAAGAAAATTAAGAAAGATAAGCAACGTTGGGTAAGGTTGTGTACAATCATGTCAGATTCTTTTTTTTTATAAACCTGAGTTAAAACTTAAGCTAATATATTTTGTTTTTCTTTCTTTAGTGCATTAATATTACATTAGTGAACTATTGTCAAATTGAAATATCTGTCGTAGTTATATGCGAAAGATTTTATAAGTAAAATGCAGCAAAAATGTTAATTATAACCATAAATTCATTATAATTGTAATGTTTACGTTAAAATGTGACTTTAGGAAAGTTTTTATGAGAACTATTCATATTTTTTTTTCTTCGTAGATAATAAACTATGGAGGCGATTCCCGCAAATAATAAGAACAATAATAAATAACAGAACGCGCTTTGTGAAAAAAATATTAGTAAAGAGCTATAATTTTCTGCCATTTGTTTGCAAAAAGTTCCCGTCGATCATACGTAAAATGTAAAAAGTTAAGAAAATTGTTATAAATCAGGGGCCGTGTTCAGGTACGTCCCAATCGCGGTCGCAATCTCCAGAGTCTACGCAGTGAGTGCGTATCGCGCGGCGACGAGCTCTGCGGCGAGGCTCCGCACCTCCCGCGTGTAACGTGGTGACCCAGCTCCTTCTGTCCCGTTCGTTGACACCGCCCCCCTCCCCGAGCGAGCGCACCGTGCCGCGGGACGCGGTCGGGACGCACCGGGTATGCGAACCGGAATAGAATAATTACGTAGCCGGGGTTATTCAGTGTAACTGCAGATTGTTTGTGTATCAAATAAATTCTGTTCTGTAGAAAAATGTTCGTAGAGAGATTTCGTAGAGAGGTCGTAGAGAGAAACATCTTTCTTTCCCGAATTCCCCATTTCAGGCTGGCGGGACCTCCTCAAAGATACACAAGTGAGTCGGATAAGTTTAAGAAGTAAGTTGTGTCCGCGAATAAATAGATAAGATATACTACATGCGTATATATTATAAGATATAATTATAAGATATAAGACAATATATACTACACGCGTAATCTGCATTGATCGAAAACTTAGCTTTATTATGCCACAGTGATTAAAGTAGTACATTGGTAATTTCTTCATTAAATTAAAACTATTATTAACAGAAAACAGTGCCTATATCCTACTGAACATAATATAATATCTATATTTCAAATTTCAGAGCAATTTGATCAATAGTTTTTGTTTATACCTTATAAACAGAAACTCGTTTACTCTTTACATAATGACTAATCATCATATAGTCCGGGAACCCCTTGTTGTTCCAACAAAAGTTGTAATTCCTATTCAAATGAATTTTTTATGTCCTATCTAGTTTCGCTAATAATTAATGCTAATAATTATCAAGCAATTAATAATGGGCATTATGAACTACTAATTCAGCCCAAATCACAGTCAATACCACAAGGATCTACCTCGACGCTCAGATAATACATTATACAAGTACTTTTAATTTGTAATTTTGCTCATAAAATTATAGTTTCAAGCAAAAACATATTGAATGTAAAAACTCAATTTTAGATAGATCTTCAAATTTTTTTTAACACAATATTTAACAAACTCTCTGCTGTTTTATATTAGGTTGTCAAATCTCTCCCTTCCGCTTTTTTGCTCTTCATTCAATGCTTTATAAAAAGTGTTACAGTGATCGGATTTACATCAAATATGCGCTGTTTTGTTCGATAATCCGTTTCCATCTAGACGGCAAGTTCATAATACCCCTCTCGTAGAAACCCCTCACCTTATTTGAGAAGAACTCGGACAGCCACTTTTCACAAGCCGATTTTGAGTCCAACTTTACACCACCAAGGGCGTTCGACATGGACAAGAATAGGTGGTAATCACTTGGCGCTATGTCCGGGCTATATGGTGGATGCGATAAAACCTCCCATCCAAACCCCCGTAACTTCTGACGAGTCATCAACAAAATATGGGGTTTGGCGTTGTTCTGGTGGAACACTACACCCTCCCTGTTGGCCAATTGTGGACGCTTCTGGTCGATAGCCTGCTTTAAGCGGTCCAGTTGTTCACAATAGATGGTAGAATTAAGCGTCTGGCCATATGGCAGCAGCTCATAGTGGATGATTCCCTTCCAATCCCACTAAACACATAGCAAAACCTTCCTGGCCGTCAATCCCGGCTGGGCCACTGTTTGGGACGTTCCACTGGCCTTGGACCACAACCGTTATCGCTTGATCTTGTCGTATGCGATACATTGTTCGTCGCCAGACACCATCCGTTTCCAAAATGGGCCGAGTTCGTTCCGTTGCAGCAGCACTTCGCAGGCGTTGATTCGGTCCAAAAGGTTTTTTTGCATCAAATCATGCGGCATCCAAACATCAAGCTTTTTTTGTATCCAACCTTCTGCAGATGGTTTCAAATGGTTTGGTGACTAACTCTCATCTCCTGGTCGATATCACGATTTGCCATATACTGGTCTAAGTCCATAAATTCCATGATTTCATCGGTATTCGTCGTCACAGGTCTTCTGCCGGTTGGCTTATCCATGGTGTCGTTTTCAGTGACTCTGAATCGTCGAAACCATTCCTCTGCAGTTCGAAGTGATAGTGTGCCATCTCCTAAAACACCATTAGTCTCACGGAACGTCTCTCTAGCGGATTTGCCTTTGACGAAGGAAAACTTTATAATAGCACGAATTTCGGTGTTAGTCAACTCCATGTTTACACGTCTATAACTTTTGCACGCAATATCCAAACTAATCACGCATAGCGTCGTTTTGTACTTTATGTCAAGATCTTTCAAATGATGTATAGTATTACCAGATACGAGCTCTGTAGCGCTTTGTACATAGCCGCGAAATTCATAAGACAAAAAAGCGGAAGGGAGATATTTGACAACCTAATATATCATCATTCATATCTTATTATATACAAAGTTTTTAATGCTTTTCATCATAAAATTCGCAGAACTTTGACTATAACATTCATTTTTCTAATTTAATTATTACAAATATATTTAAATTAGAAAAATAATATATATAGTCTCTTTAATTTATTAGAAAAACATTTTCCTACTATGTTAGAGTGGCTTGGAAGTTGCTGTATTTAAAAGTAGTTTCAAAATTACAAAAAAATGTTACACTCGCATCACACTCTGTCGGAGAATAATATATCAGATAAATATTACAAACATTATTCAAATGACAATAAGATTCTGGGAAATGTATTAGGTCATTCGATGACAGTGCACCACGATATTCGTTGATGCACCGAGATATTCATTGTGTTCCAGGTCCTCCACAAGCGCGTGCTACAACTGTAATTTTACCCATCAGTTGCCATTTATCCTCGCAAAATTCTTTCTCCATCTTGTTCTACAACACATATAAGTTCATTTGCAATAATTTTCAGAATTGCAACAATTTGGAATGTATCCCGCTGAAGCAATGAAAAGACGTTTCTTCTAACAGAAACGACAGTAAAGTGCGCTCGAAAGCACGTGCTTCAACTGTAGTTTTACCGATCTGTTGCCATATATCTTCACAAAATTCTTTTTTCATCTTGTTCTACAATACATATAAGTTTATTTGCAATAATTTTCACAAATGCAACAATCTGGAATTGAAGCTGCAAGTTTTAAACTTCAGTTTAAGCTCACGTTTTCGAGTACTAATCCTAAAAATTATTATAAGTTAACGTATATGTTGTAACGGCGTTTTCTCGCCGTCCACTTACCGTGAGGCAGTGCAGATACGTGCGGATACTCCGCGTCTACCTGGTAGGGGATAACAAAACACGGCAAACGATCGAAGAGGATCACCACACGTGATTTATTTCTTTATGTACACGCACACACACATTCTCACATACGCGATACACTAAGACTTCGCATGCTCACGCACTCCTCTCACACACACACTCGCACACGTAACTAGCTGCGTAGATTCCGCGACACTTCCCACGGTTACAATGACACTCAGCACGATACACACGGGGCACGGGTCAGGGACATATACGGACGAATACACGTTAAAACGCTAAGTTAAGCGGCGCGGCAGCGGCGGACGCGACAAACTTACTGCCTAGCCCACTAGGCGGTCAAGTACTTGCCTTCGTCAGGTACTGCGGGGCGATCTTGATCTTCCTCCGGAACGGGCTGCTGGATGTGGTGGCCATCGCTCTCTCTCTCTCTCTCTCTCTCTCTCTCTCTCTCTCTCTCTCTCTCTCTCTCTCTCCCGCTTGACACCAGTCAGGCAGGCAGTGGCGGCGGCGGTGCGGGGCCCGCTCTCACGCGATGCTCGGCTCCCGCCGAGCAGGCAGTTGGAGATGCTGCTGCTGCTGCTGCGCCGTCGGCCAGTTGGTGGTGGACGTGGAGGAGAGCAGGGGCTCTCGGGCGGCAGATCGCACACGACTCCGGTCGTGCAGGCGGCCGCGCCTGCGGCGGCGTCGGTGGTATAATGGCGGTCGGGGAGCTACGCACTCTCCCGATGCGAACACTTGCTGCGGCGAGAATCGCCGGGGTTTGAAAGACAGTGTTCGCGAGCTCCTCTCTGTCCTTTTTTAGTCGTCCTCTAGCTGATGCTTTAAAGCACAGACACGAGCCACTCACAGTGCGGGGCTGACAATCGAAGGTTACAACGGAGCTTGCGGTGACGTACGAACGGGTGACAAATGCGTCAGTCTTTCACCATGTCTTGACAGAGAAGAAGGCCTACACTTCTCTCTCGTTCGAGCGTCGCGTTCGCGGCGCTTCGCACGCGCCCTTTTGACAGCGCGACTGTATTATTCGCGCTTACGCGCGCACGCGGTTTTAAACGCAGAGACCATCGATCGGGACGGTTACAATGTATTGTAGAACAAGACGGAAATAGAACTTTGCGAGGATAAATATCAATTGATGGGTAAAACTGCAGTTATAATACGCGCTTTTTGAGGGCCTGGAATAGGATGGATATCTTGTGTGATGCACTGTCATCGAATCACCTAATACATTTCCGAGAATTTTATTGTCGTTTGAATAATTTTTGTAATATTTATCTGTTATATTATTCTCTGAGAGAGTGTAGTGTAAGGGTACATAACCTCTGTAATGCTGCAAGCATTTTTAAATAATTTTTTAATAATAAACTATTCGTATATAGATATGTCACAATCACACTTCCAAATAACAAATTTCCTTCACCGTTATTGTATTTTAGTATTTTTGATTTACTTGATTTACTAAATATAAAATTTATAACAATTAGAAAAACGTTGAAAAAAGTATGTTAAAGGTTTGATAAAAAGAATTATAAGTTAATTGAAAAAACATAATATTCAAGTTTTTTTTTAAATAATATTTTAAGAATAATTGTACAAATAAAGATAATGAATATATAAAATAATGAATAATATTCCAACCAATTGTAACAAGTTTAATCGATGTTCTATGGACAGAAAAAAATTATATGAAAAAGATAATTAATGAACATCAATATTATTTCAAATATATTAGATCATGATGAAGTTGTTCAAATTTTAGCGCACCGAAAAATGCTCTAAAAGTTAATAAGATATATAAAAGGTTTTAAACGTTTTGAAGGTAGATATTTTAAGTAATCAATATTTATATATAACTGCATAGACTTCATAGGGTAAAAGATTAGTTATTTTGAGTGTGTTTGTTTTATTATAATCTCGCTTATTATCTGTTAAATTATATTGTATCTTTATTTTAGCATAAACAACCTAAATAACTGTGGGTGGTTAAATCTATATTTGGTGAAAGTATAAGTTCATAATCATTTCAATTATGTAGATGTAAAAATTAAATTTACCTGCTGTAACGTTTCCTTCAGATGCCTCAATGAATCTTTCTTTTCTTGCAAAGCATTTTCGAGCTCATTAATTTTACTTGATTGAACATCCACTTGCTCAGATAATACTGCTATTTCCATGTGGAGAGCACTTCTTTCATTTTCTAATTTTTGAAGACGTTCCTACATCCAAGTAAGTGTCAAATTATATATATATATATATATATATTTTGCATAGTATATATATAAAATATAACATTTTTAATTATTAAAAAATATTCAAAAAAATTTTAACGAACGTGAATATCATATTTTCAAGTAAATCTTAGTAAAAAGTATGATTTAAAAATAATCAGTATTATTTAAAATACGAATACATTACAATTGATATTGTAACATGTATAGGTTACGTTACCATATACATGTTAGTTACTAATACTAATGAGGAAAAAAGGAGTGAAAAAGGGAAAAAGAGAATAATTTGTTAATATAATATAGTTTAATATAGTTTTGACTAAAAGTTGAAGTGCTAGTCTCGAGTAGTTATAAATTAACAAATTACAAGGTACCTGGCCTAAGATATAAATTTCCAATATTTTTCCGGTGAAAATAAAAGTGTAGAAGTCCGTTCCTCGGACTACCCTTAAGGACGTGGTTAAAAAATAATTTTTTTTATCTTTTATTATATCAGGTCAAGTACAGGGTCTATCCTCCTTACCACATAGGTCGATAACGACTAAGTGTTGAACGCATAAATAAACGTATTAGCGTTAGCGTGTATGAAAATTCCTTCACACAGGATACTCAGTGTAAAGTGTGTGTGACGTGACTTACTGCAGAAAACTTGGGGAATAAAAATTGTCAACTAGATCATTATTTTAAAAATAGTTTTATTTTTTGTTAAAACTCTTAAGCGGGCCCTGAGCCTATTTCCATCTTGCAAAAGTGGAATATGCACCAGTGTTAAACGTTGTTTGTTCCTGGGCTTAAAATATTTTTTTGAATTATTGTATTAGCTTTTTTATTTTATTTATTTCTTATCTATTTTGTTGATTTTTTTATCAGATTAATAATATTAGGAAAGAGTAGGAATTGATACCTCTCAAGGGACGGAGACATCAATTCCTACAAATAATAGCCAGATCCAATAAAATTAAAGCCCAGGATAACACCTCAGGCGTTCTACATAAGGCAGTAAATTAATAAATATTTTTTTATTGGTCTTACAGTCCAATCAATTCCATCCAAAAATAAAATAAAATAAGAAATAAAAAATAAAAAATAATAAAAATAAAATAAAAACAATAAAAAAAAATAAAATAAAAATAAAAATAAAAAAAAAAATAATAAAAAAAAAAAAAAAAATAAAAAAATAAAAATTAAAAATAAAAATTAAATTAAAAATTAAATTAAAATTATAATGACAGTCAGACTGTCCTTGTTTACATTCAGTCCCTGATGAGGAGCCGTAGCGAGCTCGAAACGTTGGACAAGTCTTCAGTTAGGTAAGGGTTTTGGGGACAGTCAGACTGCACTTTACTAACAAAGAATTTTTTCAGCTAATATTTTATTTTCAGATTAGTCTACGGGGGTGAATGTAAACAAGGACAGTCTGACTGTCATTATAATTTTAATTTAATTTTTAATTTAATTTTTATTTTTAATTTTAATTTTTTTTTTATTTTTTTTTTTTTATTTTTTTATTTTTTTTTTATTATTTTTTATTTTTTATTTTTTATTTCTTATTTTATTTTATTTTTGGATGGAATTGATTGGACTGTAAGACCAATAAAAAAATATTTATTAATTTGTATATGGGCAGTCGATAGAAGTACAATTCAATTGTTATAAGGCAGTAAAGTCACTATAAAATTTCCCCAGGGAGTAAGTCACCTCAAGGACACTGACGAACTCAGAGTGTGTTAGATAAGAAATATATTGTATTGTATTATTATTTTTTTAGATTTTAGAGAGCACCATTTTTTTAGTAGGTCCGTCTCTATAAGAGCACATTTTGAGATATCCTCCAAATTTTTCACTGTAGTTAGGTACCTTATTTTTACACAATGGCCAAGAGATCGAGCAATCCCTCCTCTAAAAATCTGTCGACTCTGGTTGAGCAGTATTGTTTATATCTGGCGGGAGGGGAAGTCGATATATACCTCCATCTGCGAAGCGATGGCACTATTTTCGAACGGCTTCGCAGAATGAACCATTGGCTGAAGGGAGAATACGATTCGGATGACGTCGTGGAATAGAAAGATGAAGACCCGGGTGGTATTTTTCTTAAGCACGAGTCAGCTAGGAAATCCTTCATCGAAAGGATTATAGCTCAGGGTGATCCAGCCTGGCTAGACTCTACAGCTGATGGAAAAGAGAGGCATCCGTTGGAATCATTGAAGCACGATGAAGAGGTCCATCGGAATCTAGATGCCTCTCGATTGCTTTTGCCAAATCAAACGCTTCAAAACAAAGCATAGAACTAGTGATGCGATACACAGAACCGAAGAAGATGAAGAAGCTTAGACTTTTCCTCGGGATCGCATCGTGGTATAGAAAAATTCCAAAGCCATTCCAATTTGCCACCATTTCCGAACCACTCACGCGTGAAACTGGGAAAGATTGTCGATATGAGTCGACGGAGAAGCCTCAAGCATCTTTCGACAATATCAAATCAATGAGCGCTTTCGCACCTGTCCTGCATAGATCGTTGTTCGATATTCAGTTCACCGTACAAACAGATGCGAGTGATACTGGTATTGGAGCGATCTTCACGCGGAAAGTCCACGGACAACAACCACGCACAAGTGTTGGAGTTTATGAGTAGGGCATACTTCCAAGCCGAAAGAAACTATTCCGTAACAGAAAGAGAGAGAGAGAGAGAGAGAGAGAGAGACTGTTTAGCTGTCATATGAGATCACGTAGTCATATGGATCACAGTAGTCTGAGGTGGATTCGTACAAGGCAGAATTCAACCACCAGCCTCGCTCAATGAGCTCTTAAGTTGCAAGGGCACTATTTCGATGTAGAGCATCGGAAAAGAGCATTGAATAAAGTACCAGACGTCCTTGCAAGGATCTCTGAGGGCAACGATTCATTCTACTCCATATTAACATGGGTAGGAGATACCCAAGACGAGTGGTACCTGAGATTCTTCAAAAACGTCCAGGATTGCCCAATGATTATCGGAAATGGAAAATAATCAAGGGAAAATTATACTGTTAACGTCCAGATAAAGTCGTTGAAGTCATCATGGGCGATGAGAACGCTTGGAAGATCATCATTCCTAAGGAACGCCGTAACACAGTTCTTAAAGAATGTCACGATAATCCTATTGCCGGACATCCAGGACGTGAGAAAACTTTCGCTGGAGTCAGCAAATATTATTACTGGCCTAGATTTTATAAGGCGGTTCAAGAATATGTGAAAATTGTCTTATATGCCAACAGTCCAAGGTGGACCAAAGACCACTTGTAGGATTAATGGATCGGAGAGTCTGAGAGGCCCCAGCAAATGGTTACTGGTGATATTACCGTACCATTTTTAAAGAGTTGCCATGGATTTGAGTATATCCTGGTGTTTCAATTCTTGTTTCCACGGTGGGTAGAATGTATCCCCATCCGTAAAGCAAACGCCAGGACAATCCTCTAAGAATTTAAAGAGAGAATCGTACTCAAATTCGACGCGCCAGAGGTCTTCCTGTCGGATAATGATACCAAATTTAAAAATCATATGATTGATGAATACTTAGTGGAAGCGGATATACTTCACTTTACTCCACCGAATCATCCGTAGGATAATCTGGTGGAGCGGGTCAACAGGACGTTCAAAACCCACATTGTGGCGTTCGTAGAAGGGTCCCATAATATATGAGACGAGAAATTCTTTGAGTTAAATTTCTCGATGAACACGACGCCAGACAGTTCCACTGGATACTCTCTGGCTCCATTGAATTTCAGATGAGAGATGAATTTAGGACGAGAGCTGACTCCGCCAGGAACCCTCCGTCGCAGCCCAGATCAAGCTACGGCGGAAACTCAATAAAAAGAGTGAGTTCCTGGCTAGCGAACGTGATTAAGATGAGAGAGCTCAAAGAGACCGCTAAGATACGATCTCAACGACAGCAGCAGTGTCGTCAAGCGGATTATTATAATGCCAGGCGACGTCCTTCTCCATACCAGGTGGGTGACCTGGTGTTATCCTCGACAGCTCAAGGGGTAATGTCCAAATTAGCCGCTAAATATGTAGGTCCTTTTTTATCATACAAAAGAAAGGGATTAATACATATGAGCTGCAAGGTTGTGATGGACGGATTGAACAATTGGTTCATGCTGAACGACTCAAACCGTACGTCCAATCCGAGAAAAAGATCTCTTGGAGACCACTTCTACACTGGAACCAGAGGATGAGGTTTTACCACAACCACTGCTGGAGCCAGAAGAGGAGGTTAATACCTAACCGCCATTGGATCGCGACCAGGTGACGTGTGACCCACCTGTCATGTGACAAGTTTCATCATCGGGTGAAGTTTGTAAAGCGAGGTCCTCTGCTCAGGACAACCCCCAAAATACTCGCAAGGTGTTAGATTCCGTTCCGGGTAGGAGACGAGGAATTCAGTGCAAAAGTAGAATTACGGTGCAGCGGTCTTCGTCTCAAGATATGGCGTCCTCTCATCAAAAGGACCTAACGAAGTTCGTGTGGCAGGCCGCGGAAGGAGAAATAGATCTCCACTTCCTATTAATATAGTTGGTTCATCTTTTATTTGTTTCAGATGGATAACCTGATGGACGAAGCCTTTGTTGGTCGTTTTCAGGCGCTGCTCGAGGAGATGTGGGGGTAAGAGCTTAGCTTTGACGGTAGTCCGTCGAGGCTACCGATCTGCCCGCACCATCTCTCCGAGTTGGTTGTTTCCCGATTCATCCTCTGAAGTTATAAAAGAAGTCAAAGAGGAATATCCGGATGCAGACGAGGAAGACTACGTTCGTCTCCGACGTCCTAGGTCGACGTCGAGACCTTCTTGTCCGAAGGGGAACGGCGTAGGAAGAGAGCCTCCTTCGCCTCCCACCGGTCCAAGGAGCCAGACCACCCCTCCCGAAGCAGGAGCTTCGGGTCAAGAGGAGGTGCGGTCTGAGCCACGAACTGGCCCGTCTCGGTCGAAGACTACCCCTCCTGAACCAGGAGCTTTGGGTCAAGAGCGGGTGTGTCCCGACCGTCCCAGGTAGAGTCGCGCTACGGCGGGATCTCCTTCATACCCGGAACCACCATATGCAGAGCATGACCTTCTACGTTCAGAGTTATGAAAATAAATTCATGTTTCATCACCAGTGACAATTATTGTCATACTAATGACAGTAATTTATTATTTTTTCTGCACATCTCAAAAAATTTTATATTACTTGCGGTATCTATGAAATATTATATTTAGACTTTCACGCAATTCATATTTTGGAAACTGGTGACTCTATTTTTGAATGATCTTATCGTAGTACAAACTTTTATATCATCTGGGGGTTCTATAAATGTTATACTAATAAATTTAGAGTAGGATAGTGTATATAAAGTAGCATGCTAGATTTTTCAATTTAGTTTAGTTCCTGAGAATGAACCGTAGCGCTTCATTATTATTATTAATTTTTTTTTTAATTTTCTGATATAATTTATTGTAATAATAAGTTTTATTTTAGATTCTACGATGGTGATCATAATCAAGGACGATCTGACTGTCATTATTTGAGCTAATATATGATAGAATAAAGACTATAAGACCAATAAAAATATTTATTAATTTAATCCAGAACAGTCGACATAAGTCCAATTTTTAATTTTAATTTATATCATCTGGTTATTACTCAAAACTACAGAATCTATTGATAGTCGAGGAACACAAATAATTTGTGCTACAATTCAAATCGCGTATTATATGTGATCTCTGTGTTTATAATAAATATCTCAAAATTAAAAAAAAAACTAAATTTTACCATTAAATAGGAAATGATATATCTACTTATCAGGTGGCCTGAATTAATGCCTCAACGCGATCATAATTCCAATTATTATGAAATGGTGTTATCCAGATATGAGCTCCCCCGCATAAGCTGTATAAATTATCTTTAAAAATTGACTAACGGGAATGTCTAAACTGCTGGTTTTGTAGATTTTTTTTAATAATGGACTCTCTGAATACTTATTACGTAAATTATAACATAATGATCGAATTACAAACTTAGCAAGTATTCAATTCATCTCTCAGAATTTATTATCTTATACACTTGCAATAATTTATTCCTCACAGGCTTCTCTTAGAAAGGTTAAATTGAAAGATAATTCATTTCCTTCATTGACAGGACTATTAAAATGTATTACAGCCTTTTATTCTAGAAATGATCTATTGACGAGAGTGGTTTTACTTACTGTTACCTCCCAATACAATGGACTAATCAACAAATCAATTTTACTTTCAGTTCATGATAATGCATCCGCAAATTTATTAGTATTGCAGTCAAACTAAGCAGTATGTCTCTGCATTTCATCGTTTAGTTTTGTCTATCGTAGCAAAATTATTCATTCGTGTTGAGCGGTTTGGTTGCGCCACTTATATTAGGATAACAAGTTTTAACATTTGTATACTTGTGAGTTAGCATTCAGTTTTAATAAATTCTAATATTACGGAAAAGAACTGGACTTTTATATCTTAGATTTCTACCCGTAATCAAGTTTCACTGATATTTATTACTAAGGCTATATTATATTATCCTGACTTTGTTAAGATTAATTAAAGTTATATCAGCCTGTTGTTAAATACAGTTCTTTTCTTTGCTTGTGAGCATATCGTATTATAGATTTGTAGAACTTGTTCTTGCTTTACGATTTTGCTCTTAGAAGCTGTTAAAGTCTTGTATAACTTATATACTTAAAATGAAGGAACGGGTATAGTCACTGCTCTTATTATTATAATATTACTAATTATTTCGGCGTAATTGATTATAAAATATATCATATATTGAGGGTTCAGTAGGCAGATCTAAAGTTTCCGCGCGTCTGTTCATTGTGATTCTACATTCATGTAGGGAAGGGCAACTAGAAGACGATGCCCTTTAGATCATGCACAAGTCGTTCCTCATTTTTGTGCAGGAGGCACTTCTGTGCATTTATATGGAAATTCAATCTTTACATTCACGCCGCGGATTACAATTATGCTATTATATTATAGGTCAGAAAAGTTCTTATTATCGATGAAATAGAAAAAAATAGAGAAATAGTGAAAATTGAAAATTATTTAATAACAAAATAAAAGCATATATTGTTCAAAATATTATCCATTGCTAGCTACGGCCTTCGTCTACAACTATACCAAAAAAATTATCGTCATTTTAAGTCAGCAAGGAATCAAGCCAATTTATTACTACTTCAAGTAATGTAAAATGTACTTCGGTAAGGGCAAGTAGCATCAACCAAAACAACTGGTAGCCAGAAGAGTTAAAATCTGTGTTGTAAGACCGAGGCGGGGGGGGGGATTTTTAATCCGTTGTTTTCGAAATAAATTTGGAAGAATAATGAACCTTGGCCAAGTACTGTCATAGTAGAAAACTAGTATCCGGAGTATGGACTTCTACTCTCGTTTTTTTTTCTTGCAATGCTCACGCCAAACTTATCAATTGTATTAAGTAGAATATTCCATCGACTGTTGTATCTTTTTGCAGAAATTCATAATAAATAATACCCTTCTGATTCTATTAAATATAGACCATTATATTATTCGAGGTTCGTTATTGGTGTCTTCTCAGCCTCTTGGAAGAGCTTGTACAACATGTAAATATATTTTTGACTGAGAGTGGACTCACCATATACCACTGTCAATATTTCAGTTGTTTTACAACATTTTATTCGCGTGTTTTACTGGTTAGTATAAAGCTACTTGAGACTCAGTGCACCGAAAGAGCTGGAGCCCGTGCCAGACCCTCCCCTATCGAAGAACTCTGGTCTAAGGCGCATCTTCGCAACTATTTGCATTATGAGGTGTGATATGCATCATCTGTAGCGGTTCTGATAGAATAATACCATTTACTATTAACACACGCGTGTGTATACAAAATCTATTGGCTTAACACCCGCCCAGCGAGAGTACAAGGAAGGGCGAAACCTCTAGACCCGTTATGTAAATGGACTTGATCTATTACTTCTGAATTTCGCGCACATATTACGAGTATCCTTACTGTTCGCGATGGTGATCATCAATTATTTGCCGTATGTATTATTCAAGCGACGCTCATCACGCTTTTATGAACACCAACTGTATGAACAGCACAGATGATTTGATTATCATTACTGCTTAATATTAGGTTATCCAATATCTCCCTTCCGCTTTTTTGCTCCTCATTCAATGCTTTATAAAAACTGTTACAGTGGTTGGATTTACTTCAAATATGCGCCGTTTTATTCAATAATCTGTTTCCATCTAGACGACAACTTCATAATACCCTCTCGTAGAAATCCCTCTCTTTATTTGCGAAGAACTCGGACAGTTACTTTTCACAAGCTTCTTTTGAGTCCAACTTTACATCACCAAGGGCGTTCGACATGGACAGGAACAGGTGGTAATCACTTGGCGCTATGTCCGGGCTATATGGTGGATGCGATAAAACCTCCCATCCAAACCCCCGTAACTTCTGACGAGTCATCAACAAAATATGTGGTCTGGCGTTGTTCTGGTGGAACACTACACCCTCCCTGTTGGCCAATTGTGGACGCTTCTGGTCGATAGCCTGCTTTAAGCGGTCCAGTTGTTCACAATAGATGGTAGAATTAAGCGTCTGGCCATATGGCAGCAGCTCATAGTGGATGATTCCCTTCCAATCCCACCAAACACATAGCAAAACCTTCCTGGCCGTCAATCCCGGCTGGGCCACTGTTTGGGACGTTCCACTGGCCTTGGACCACTACCGTTATCGCTTGATCTTGTTGTATGCGATATATTGTTCGTCGCCAGACACCATCCACTTCAAAAATGGGTCGAGTTCGTTTCGTTTCAGCAGCACATCGCAGGCGTTGATTCGGTTCAGAAGGTTTTTTGACGTCAAATCATGCGGCACCCAAACATCAAGCTTTTTTTTGTATCCAGCCTTCTGCAAATGGTTTAAAATAGTTTGGTGACTAACTCTCATCTCCTGGACGAAGTCACAAGATGACACATGCCGGTCTAACTCTATAAATTCCATGATTTGATCGGTATTCGTTGTCACAGGTCTTCCACCGGCTGGCTTATCCAGGGTGTCGTTTTCACCGGATCTGAATCGTCGAAACCATTTCTGTGCGGTTCGAAGTGATAGCGTCCCATTCCCGAAAACACCATTAATCTCACGGAACGTTTCTCTAGCGGATTTGCCTTTGACGAAGTAAAACATTAAAATCGCGCGAATTTCGGTGTTCGTGAACTGCTTGTTTACACGTCTATAACTTTTGAACGCAATATCTAAACTAATCATGCATAGAGTCGTTTTGTACGTTATGTCAAGACCTTTCAAATGATGCATAGTATTGCCAGATACGAGCTCTGTAGCGCTTTGTACATAGCCGCGAAATTCATAAGACAAAAAGGCGGAAGGGATATTTGACAACCTAATATATTTCTTCCAATACTCGGTGCGCAAAATACGATTTTCTATATCTGTCTGGATCTAGAAAAATACTGCTTTTCTCTCTAGGGAGAAAAAGTTTTTATGACTCCTTCCCGACCAATCAGAAAGCAGAATTTTACTTTTCCTCCCTAAGGAGGAAATTTGAATGAACGAAGCTGTATAGTAGAGTAGGATTCTCAGTTTTCTTACTTTGAGTTAAGTATTCTAAATTTTTAAATAAAATAAAATTTAGATTCTGTATGAAATTTGGTATAAAATTATTATAATACTTTTTCAGTATTCAAAATTATCTATACCATTTTCTTAAAATTAGTTTAAATTTTTCATTTTATTTTTTCTGCTATTAAAATTTTTTAAAATTTTATTATAAGATTAAATAATGAACGAACTTATAAGCTTCAACTAATTGTTCTTATTTTTTTTACAGGAGGACAGGTTTCGCGCCCCAACTCTTGGCAGAGACTTCGCCCCTGTATCCTCTCCTCTCGATTGTACATCTCTTCTTAACATACTCTATCTATTTCCAATTATGAGGAAATAATTTAATTTAATATTACGAAATTCAATTGCAGGAATAACCTTAACAGAAAACCGATATTATTATATTTTTCGTACTATGAGATTATATTTTTTGTTTGACCAATTTATTTCGGAGCAAGTTTCATCTGGAAGTTTAGATATTACACCTGCTCTCTCTATACAAGCATAACTAATACAGGGGAATAAATTGGACTTTTTTCATTCTATAAATTTGTTGCGCAGTTCTTTGAAGAAGAGAAAGTGCCTTCGTATGGGAAACTTTAGTAATAATAGTAGCGCTCGCTTCGTTCGAGTGGCAAATAGACCCTAGTCGGAAAACACCTATTTTCCTCCCTTGTATCACAATGTACTATTTTATAATATTCAAATTATTTCTTTATTAAAATAAGCCACTTCTTCTGAGAGTGAAGCACAAGAAAGAGAACTCTTTGCCGGGCAGTTAATTAGATATTACTGGTCTTTCTTCTCATTTTTTCTTGATATTCTGTAGTAACACAAGTAAGATATATTTTGCAAAGATATTGGAAATTTGAAATCATCTATATACTTCTAGAATTTGTACTCATTCCTAATCTATGAATTTTGTTATTATGTGCATATTATGATTATAAAATTTAATTATATCCAGTATCTTTGTAATAATTAATTTTATTAATTAAATCTAATCTACATATAGTTTAAATATTACAGAAATTTCGAAATAGTATTTTAATTTGACTTTTCAAAGGTAAGCTTTGAATCTTAGTACATATACTTCGAAACTAATTCTAACAACTACGATTTATAATATTCAAAGCCAGTACGTTTTGAATAATGTTTGCAGCAAATAAGCTTGCTTGATATGCTTCATTACCATTGCTTTACATTTATTATGTTTTGAATTCCAAAAACAGTACAATTATTAAAATGAGGCTTTAATTTGAACTGGATTATCTAAAAGATAAAGCTTGTTCTTAATAGGCAAATAACCTAGAATGTTGAATAAGCATTGCAAAATATTGCAAAATATTGTTGATTATATTTTCTATGAAATTACAAAATTTCCCAGAAAATAACAATGATTTACCGCATCAGAAATATTTATTAATCATTTATGTAGAATAAATAAAATATAGAACAATAAACAGTTAGCTTCAAATTATATTACTTACCGGTTGTAACCATTGCATTAAAATTTCTACCGTTTTAGCATCAGGTGATGGTAGTGGTGGAGTTGAATTCTGAATTATAGTAATTAGTCTTTTTATAAGATCTTTAGCAGGATCTGTCCATTCCGATTTATTTTCCTTTTGTCCGCCTTAAATAAATAAATGCACATTCAGCGTAAATTGTAATTTAATATCATATTATAATGTTCCTATCGTTTTCGGGATAGCTTATACGATATATCCAGGATCAATTTAAGTGGAAGGAACATATTCAAGAACAATGCGCACAAAACAAAAATAATTCTCAAAGTTAATTTGGTATTCAAAATAATAAAAAATATATATATTCTGAATAACTTATACAAAATATAGTTCAAAATTAACAGAGGAGGAGAACTGTGTTGTTCTCTATACAAAATTTCGATTATTTCCTCATAGTTTTTATATAATACATTGCTAAAAGTAAACGGTCTGTGTCGAGGAATTTTTTAGACTACGTTCAGGCATTTGGTGGCCCGAGAAGGGCTGATTAATTGGGTCTACATAGCAAGGACGGTATCCCGGTGTGGTGCGGAGAATGAGCCGGTGAAAGGAACAAATTCGTAAAACTCGGGCACTGGTGCGCGCTCCTGCTACGAACTTAGAGAGATGCCCGATGAGGATGACCGTTCATGGAGGAGGTTCTTTCCTTCTTCTCACTAGCCCCGCAACAACTACCAGTGGTAGTGAAGTGATTCAAATTACTTCCCGTAGTAGTATGCCCGGTAATTGCATGTCATCAGTCGCCGAGGTGATTTAGTTACCGAGACCAAGGGGCTCAGGCGTGGGATGGTTGGTTAATTCAAAACAAGCGGTTCTAGCGCTATGGCCACCAGGTGGTTCAAATATAGTTCGGCCGCTTATTTCCGATCGGCGGGGGGAAGGGAGGCAAATGCCGATACGGCCAGGTAGCACTGGTACAGATCACCTAAAGGACCGGAATGAGGGCTCAGGAATTCATCAAGGACTCACGGTACTTAAGGACTCAACAAATGCAAATAGTTTTACAGAAATGTATTTAATTGACATGCATACTTTTCATCAAGAACACAATGATCATCAGTGGTATTAGCTAACCTATATTTATATCAGATAATAAAATTTACAGTAAAAGATAATTAAAGAATAAAACTAAATTAAAATGGTTAGCCTGCATTTATACAATAATATATCAATAGCTCAAATTAAAGCTAATAAAAATGCATGCACTTCAATATACTGCTTATTCGAAAGATTAGCATTGCCAATAAAGACAAATACCTAAAACCATTTGTATGTGACCGTTATATTTTTATTTTATAGGCAGCACATCGTTTGCATCCGCTATCGAACGATATGAAAAATTTACATTTCCTAAATAGTACAGCTGGAACTTATCCGCAAAATAGTAGTTAAAAAAGTATAAAATAAGAAAATCCTGTAGTCTAAAAAAATTTGAAACCATATTTATTAAAAGCTTATTAATCGAAGCAATATCGTTCAGGAAATTAATTTTATCAAAATATAGATGCCTAAGGTAAATGAAACTTGAATCGATACTTTACAAAGTAGAAATGGTGCTCTGCAATATATGTACAAGTATTATAAAATTATTATGAAGCGAACTTAATTTCCGACCTTTTTTAATGGAAAAAGGACATTTATGTTGGAAAATCGATACACCTTATCTTAATCAAAATATTTTCCGTTATTTCTACTACTTTTCCCATCTTTCTAGCAATATGGCAATACCGTGGCGAAAGAACGATGGCGGTTTCGAGGCGGTCCAATCATCCACGAATTCTCGCACTTCTTGAACATGTCAACGAAGTCGTTCTGCATCGATCGGAATAGGTGGTAATCATAAGGCGCTATGTCTATCGAGTACGCTGGGAGCGGGAACACTTCCAATTCGAGCTTCAACAAGGTGTTTTTGACGGCTTTCGCAACATGTGGCCGAGCGTTGTCATGCAAGAGCATCTATTGCTCGCGATTGCTGATCCATGTTCGATCAATTTCTATTGCAAATAATTCAGTTGGCATTGGTATATCTCGACAGTGGCTGTTTCACACGGTTTTACTAGCTCGTAGTACAGCACACCCTGTTTGTTGCACGAAATGCACAGCAAAACCTTTTGGCGATGTGGATGGTTGGCCTGGGTCCACCCATGAATTTTTGCGCTTAGGATTGCCATAGTAGATCCACTTTTCATCACCAGTCACAATACGCCACAGAAAACTCTTCTTTTTTCTGGCAAGCAAAGACAATGCGATGTATCGATTCATAACGGCATCTTCGGTCCAATCGTGGGACATCCATTTTCCTTCTTTATAAATCTTTCCCACATCTTATACAACTATACGATGAAATTCCAGAAACTGTCAACACATTCAATAAAGAAGATATCTATTATTGGTTGTCTAGACGTATTTGTCTATGAAGGAAGTGAAGGAAAAATTGAAAGAATCGAATGTGTCTTGAGAAGAAAAGTAGAAGTGTATATTTGTTTCATTAACTTTCATTCATACAAGCAAGATTGTATGAATGAAATGAATACAACTTGCAGCCTGGAGGAATTCTAAAAGTATAGAAAGACTTTACTCTGAGTAGAAAGAATAGTGAAAAATTGAATAAGATCTGTTATCGTAGTAAATTTGAATTACGTAGACATTTTAAACTCCTTAAGCGATAAATAAAAGATTGTTGAAAATAAAGTCAAAGCATGCTTACAAGAGTATAATTAATGCATTCACAATCAATTCTAATTTCATATCTCAGTTTTCTGTACAGAAAAATGGTGTGGAATTAATGGATAAAAACTATTTTACGACTCATACAGTTCATCTATCGACCGATTTACAGAAATGATTTGAGAAAAAAATTAAGGAGCCTGTTCTTGCACATTTGGAAGTCTTTCAGAAAAAGGATTCAGGATGTACATTGAAAAATGTTATTAGATTGTGCCGAAACATAACAAAAGTTGCTTTACAGAAGGATACACAATACATTTCTCTTTCAAAGTTCATAATATCGAAAGTCATGTGTTAATGTTCGCAATACCGATAATCAGTACTTCAAATACGCTATGCTTTCAGCATTCTATCCTATTATAATTAATTCTCAAAGAATTCACATTTATTATCAATCTACGATTGAATTGAATAGTGGTGATAATAAATTCTTTATTAAACTTAAAGATGTTTCAAAATTTGAAAAACTAAATATTTCCGTAATCGCTTATATGCTTAGAAAATTTGGACGAAAATATAAGGTATTAGCTTGTCACAGCACATCCGAGAAGAAGGAGAAACATATAAAGTTCCTCTTGCTTCAAGATTACTACATAGATGATTACGAAGAAAATAATATTGATGATGATAATGCTAAATTGCCGAAGTATAATGGAATAAATCACATGTGAAATCATTTCATTATGAAAACCTCGAAGTAGCCTCACCAGAGCCATATAGTTACAAGATTCAAGATATAAGCATATCGTACAGCAATTCCAAATTGTTAGATTTTTTAGCGTAATTATCATCCGACCATTTTCAGTGTTTTTCTCAGAGACGACTGGTATTTCATATTAGAGAGACCTTCGCCATTAATTTAACAAATTTTTATTTTATTATTAATTTTATTTTATTTTTATTTTTAATTTTCTGATATAATTTATTGTAGTATTAAGTTTTATTTCAGATTCTACGGGGGTGATCATAAACAAGGACAGTCTGACTTTCATTATTTTAGCTAATATATGATATTATAAAAACTGTATGACCGATAAAAATATTTATTAAAATAAATTTAACAAAGCAAGATAAATTCAAAAGAAGATACATAGTCTTTCTAAACCGTAGATCATACAGGTATGATGAATAATAGATTATATGACCATGTCAAACCGATTAATTCACTTTAGAATAGGGCGACTCATCTCCGAAGCGTTGGTACCAAACTGACTAGTAACAGAGAGCACGGAGCAATTGATAATTTTTGGAGAGGCTTAAATCAGAAGCCTGAGAACCATTAAAGCTCAGGTTTACCAAGTTGTCCTTGAAACTACAGAATCCAGATCTATCACAACGTCCTTTGATAGACATCGCAAGGAGCTTCCAAAAGGGTCCGAAATAATATATTGATTTACACCCGGCAAATATGGTACCGAACAATATCGCTTCCACAAACAGAAAGGTAACGACAATTCTTTGTGAATTAAGTCACTAATGCACCAGAATAGAGGCAATGTAAATCTGGAAATACAGAAGTCATATTATACTTAAAATTATATGTTTTAAAATCCGAACGTTGTACCGTTGTATCGGACAACAAATATGCGCGCGCGCGTGTGTGTGCGTGTGTGTGCGCGTGCGTGCGCGTGTGTGTGTGTGTGAAGACATGAACTAAATTAAAAGCAAATAATTTATTCTCTAGCTTCACAAGAAGTTTCCTTCGAACTTTATGTTCGAAGGAAATTGAGTCTGTATGCAGTTATACAGTTATAAAATACGTACATACAAAATTATGATAATTAGAAAACACAAGAAAAACCATTTTCAAACAAACCAAGGTCTCTGCCTCTACACTTGAAATCTTTTCATATATCAAACTCTAAACTATTGTACTGTATCGTAACGTAAAATTACAAAAATCGAATTGAGAGAAATAAAAAATAAAGAATATTCTATAACGCCGTCCCAATTACTTGAATTAAATTTAATGAAAGGATCCAGATATATGACAATCATCGCAATCAAGATAATACATCTAATTAAATGTATAATTGTGGAAGTAACTCGAACACGGAAACAACTGTTATGCCGAACGGTAAGTAGAACGAAAAATCAGACAGAAATAATAACTTGTCAGCTCCTTTTTCTCCTTTTTAATAAGCACCCCCTATGATAATCTTGAGATCTGTTAGCTACAATTCCGAAACGGCCATATATTTACGCATTTGATATGTTCTGTCCAAACAATATTTCATTTTCGGTATTAAACTATTCTGCGATAATAGAAGCGTTTTACAATTCCACTCAACATCTAAAATTCAATCAGCCTTACGAGCAAGCACCTTCTTTTGTATTTCAAGAAATAAATTTCTGCCAATTAACCTGAGCTACTAACCAGTGCTTACGAATAGAAAAAGAAAACTTTATAAGGAAAATCGAAGACATGGTGATTGTTGCGAAGACGTCATCCGAAAATACTATAAAAGTAATTGTTTCTGAAAATATCTGAGGTGTGTCTTATAAGCATTTAATTAAAATTTATATAAATTTCCTTTAATGTGTTTTGCTAATTTTGATTGCTGAGACAACAACATCCAAATCTGAAAGTATATATGTTAGTAAAAACAATCAAAGTATTCAGAATCAAATCATTTAGCTTCAAAAAAATTTGAAGCTAAATGAAAATGCTAACTCGCTTCTATAGTAAGTTATATAAAAACATGATTTTAAAAATTATAAAACATTATAAAAGGGATCCTTTTTTCTTTTTTACTTTTAGCCAGCTTAACATAACTATCTTAGTGAATCAAATTTTTGACTAAATTATCTAAATGTCACACCTTAATTTTGAATTGCTCGAACATTTTTCACAGCGTTCTATTCACGGTAGTCTAATAGTGTGATGCTGTTATCGGCATTATATACAAATACAATAAATGCACAAATCTCGATTAATACTGCCAAATAACTTTTCGATATGTCAAAAGTAAGTCAAGAAGCACTTCCACAGCTTCCCAGAGCTCGGTAAGCTAAAATGATTTCTCGAAGTTAATAGTTCGATATGCTCACAAACAAGTAAAATAACTTGATTTAACAGCAGGCTAAAATAAATCTGATAAAATTGTGCGTAAGCTCGCAAGCATGCCTTAGTATATATATCAGTGTCCAGACTTGATTGCGAGTAGAATAGAAGGACATAAAGGCCAGCCCTTATTCATAGTATTAGAACTTATATTGACATTTCGTGGTCTTTTTCAGTAAACAAAAAACTAAAAGTCAATTCTCAAGCATATATGACACGAAACTTACTGTTATAATGTAAGTGGCGCAAAAATACCGCCCACATCGAACAAATTTAATACGATACGCAAAAACAAATAAAAAACATTGTAATTTAGAGACAGCGATTAGTTTGACTGTAATACTAATAGATTAGCTGATGTATTTTTATGAACTGAAAGTAAAATTATTTGTTGGCTAGTCACTTGTATTTAAAAGTATGCAAAGTAATCATTTTCGTCAATTGATCATTAACAGAATGTATGATAGCAATGCGTCCTATTTGCCATTTTGATGGAGGAAGCAAATTATCTTTAAATAGAACCACATCACCAATTTGAAAGTTATAATGAAGCTTAATCCATTTGGTTCTGTGCTGTAACAGACCTGGATATTCCTTTTACCATCTATACCAAAAATGATTCCACATCAGAGAAAAGAGTTCGAGATTTATCAATTTCTAAAAATAGCGCAGGAAACGTTACATGTGGAATACTAATAAAAAAGTGACCTGGTATGATTGGACTCATATCTGCAGAAACTTAACTTAGTGCACTGAGTGGTCTAGAATTCAAACACGTCTCAATATCACACCAGAATAGATGCAATCATTTACCCTGAAACAGAAATCTTTATCCAGAGACGCTCAATTTTAGCTTCACTATTCAGAAAAGTTCCGCCATTACCACTGTAAATTACTTTACGAAGACTTCGATGAGCACTAAGCGTCGAAAACGCCGCTAAAAATGCTTGTACGGTAAGAGCAAATACTAATGTCAAATAAACAACTGCTTTAACGACCAAACATACAAAATTATCACATAACCTTTAAAAGACTTTTGTCCTCTTGCAGAAGATGCTTAAATCGAAAAAGGGCCTGCCAACTCAAATCCAGTGTGTTGAAAAGGTCGAGCAGGTCTTGCTTTAATTGCAGGAAGTGATCTGATCAACTACTCCTGAGTGCTGTTCAGAACAGGATTGAAGACTTTTGATACTTCTGATAAAACGAACGCTTTGTAGTTGTTAAAGGCAATTTAACTTGAAAATGAAATGCATCATCAAAAAGACTCCATTGTAAACTAAGAGTCGCAACAGTTTCCTTATCATTTAAGTTTTTAAAATTGTTTTGAAAATTCAATAAATTTAAATTTCTGTGATTTGCTGCAAATTTTCGAACATACATGCCAGCAGAATTAAGCATTTCAATAAGCTCATAATACGCTTATACATCTTCATCCAATATATATCTGCCAGCTAAGAAATCAGCTAAAAGTCATGTATTTAGTTCTAAGAATAATTGTAGATTCAATTTAAACTGAATGTTTTTTCTAAGCAAGCATTAAACAAAAATGGAGTTTATACTGTTCCATATGACTCCCAGAAGCGACTGATTGCCTCAAAAATCTGATGATGTACTGCTAAATGATGCGCTGTTATGTCCGTGACATTATCGGCGTCTGTATTACTGAGTAAAACCTAGTCAAAAATAGACAAAATACCACTCGACTAATATGTGTAGAATATCTGCTAACTTACAATAGTTCACAAAATGTGGTCCTTGACAAAACGAACAGAGTACAGCATTATTTATTTTATAATTTATTGTGGTAACGTGTGTCAACATATTTTTATTATATAAACTACGTTTTTGTAAACTCTGGTATTATTTTTAAGATAAATTTTCTCATTGCAGCTATGCTCGGAGAGTAGGCTTTAAGAAATTTTTAAAGCTCATAAACTTTGGGAATTAATTATCGCAGTCTCTTTTAACTAAACGTGTCCACTCTACTCGTGTCACCGATGGCAATGTATTTTCAATTAACTGTAGGAATATCATATCCCAATGTTCAACTGGTAGTTTTAGAGAAGAAAACATATTTTTACAATCCAAGACAGTATTATGTTTTGGAGAGTTTATTTAGATACACATCAGTTTCCTCAGAAGATACTGGAAAACACAAACGTATTAAAATGGATATAGAATCTTTATAGAAGATTATCGTAAAGGCTACATAATGCCTCCCAAACAGAGAGACAGTTCTTCCCCAGCAAATCAAATCTCTTCAATATTGCAGCTGCTTTGACTTGTAATGCATTGATTAAGTGCTGAAATTTAATAATAGTAGGGATCATAGTATCATGTAAGACAAGAGACTGAAATTTACTTTTAAATCTATGTCAGTCTCACTGAGCGCCGTTAAATTTAGTCAATTTTTACATTTTCAAGAGAAGCCGTTGGTGAATGAATTATTTTACGTTTTCTGCATTTTGAAAATAAGAGGGACAATGCATCACCCTACAAGAACCACCCTTTGAGGAAAATTAAACCTGTAATAGATTTTCTAAATCAGAAATTTTCCTCTACTTTGCATCCTGGGAAAAACCTTTGCATTGATGAAAGTTTGATGCTGTGGAAAGGAAGGTTAAGGGGGCAGCTCCTTTAGAAACGAAAAAATGATGGGTTTTTTAAGAATTTTTTTTGACGCGACAAAAACATTTATTATTTCCAAAATTTTAATATTATGTTTACACACTATTAATATACTTCAGGTGAATTTTTATTAAAAAAAACAAACAAAATGGCGGTGCTTGCGGCGCTGTAGTTCGCAACGTTACGAGCCATTTTGTAATTGGCGTAATTTTTTCAAATTTTTTGGGTGATCTGAAACAAAAGAAAGAAACAGTTTTCGATTAGTAGTGTAATTTCGCTCTATGCTTACCTACAAATGCATAAAAATAAAGGAACTTTGTGAAAAGTTTGAGCAATTTCGGTCGTTTGATTTTTAAATGAGAACTTACGCCAATTCAAAAAATGTAGTTTTTAGAAAAACGCGTTTAAAGTTTTTACACATGAAAACCACTGATTTTAATAACTTACCGTTTATTTTCTATAATTCGGTATACTTTTATATACCTGCTCTGTAACGGTCTTTTCACTCGAAACAACTGCTCTAATACAATTAAAGGTAGGATCGACGTACACAAAAGGGATTATGAAATAGGCGTTGACCTGTCTCTAGCGCTCCGTATACCTGCGACGCACGGGCGGCGCGCTCTGAAATGAGTCACGCTCATAGACTGTAGCTGTCATAAGACTTTGAATTTCACTTTGAAACTTTTGCACGATATTCTTGAAGGGATAAACTAATTTTTTATGCAAAAAAATTCGATTTTTGAAAATTGTAAAGGAGTTGCCGCCCTTAAATGTTTTAGGAATGAAATACGTTAAATGTAAGGGTATACAAATAATGATTTACAAGACCTTTATATAATATATTTGTTTGAAGTAGGTAAATATTTTTAACTATAAAATACAATATTTAGTTTTACCAGATAATATTCCATCCATTTGAAGAAGCGCTGCTTCCAACATTTTACTAGCTTCTAAATTGGACTTCGAGACACAGGTTGTTGAAACAGATGCATTAGTTCTTGTAGCACTCAACTCATCTTTGCCCATTACTTATTTTTCAAGCTATATTAGAAAAACAGTATTCATTATAATTGATCTCTATTTGTTTAATCTATAATCAAAATAATAATTTCGAAACAAAATCTACAGATTATAATGAATTTATCTTTAGAAAAGCTATAATGGGTGTATAAAAATTGCCTTATACGGTACATATAAAATGCGATCTAGAATAATATAAAATATCTATAAAAATGCCATAATTATATAACAAATATAATAGTATCGGCATAGTGCTATATTATGAATTTCCTAAAAGTAATATATTGATGGGCTGACGAATATAATCTAATATTAAAGTAAACGAATATAATCTAATATTAAACTAAATTTAAAATTTACTATTTAAAACATATTATAGCAAAATCATATTCATTTAATGTTAAAAAATGTAATAACACATTATAGTCAAATAATGAAACAAAAGAAACTAGCATAAAGTAACTTTGAAAGCTATTAACAAATTATATTTATTTTCTTCAAAGCTTTAGAGTATGTTCAAAATAAATGCACGCAATGTTTCGTGTTTGAGCTAGTTCTATATCCCTATTATTATATTTAGGGATATTAATATATCCCCTTAGTATTAGGATTACGGATTTTTTTACAAAATAAGTGAACTTTTAATTTTTTAATCAAAAATTATAAAAAAAATTATTATAAAAAAGTAATAAATAATGAACAATAAATTTAATTTAATACTAAAAATAAAAGATGTTATAATAAAAAATTAATAAACGAAGCGATGTGCCATGTTGCTATTTACCTAGTCAGGTGGTCTTTTAGCTCGTCCGCTTAGATCTGCTGTAACAAACTTTAATCCAATGACATTAAAATTTATCGTAAATTATAAATTACAGTATATTCTATTAAATTGTAATATTCTATTAAATATTATAAGTAATTATGAATTGCATTATATTATATTAAATCGTGATCTTCTATTAAATATTATAAATAATTATAAATTAATTATATTCCATTAACTCCTAAGCCCCGCTTGGGCTTATTATTCGCTTATTCAATCAATTTTATCCCCGCCGTGGGCTTAAAATTATACTGTTTTTCCTCCGCGCCGAGTGTGCCCTGAGATTTGCTATCCGCTATCACGCAGATAGAGAATCTTCCTCGTTTAGTCGGTTTCACGGCCGCCACACACTGAGATTTTTTAGCCACGTTGCGAAGTTTAAATTCGCGAGAGAACAATCGCCACTTCGTGGCTGTTGTCATGAACGCCTTCGCGAAGCGCGAATTTGGAAATGCCTTCCCCTTATCGCGCCATGCCTATTGGCGCTGCGCGGTCTTCACCGCATGAGACCTGTTAGCACTTAGAAGGAGAGCGAGAGAGCGAGAGAAAGAGAGAGAGAGAGAGAGAGAGAGAGAGAGAGAGAGAGAGAGAGAGAGAGAGAGAGAGCGAGAGAGTTCATGCTTCAGCGTATAATATCTTATAGGCGTTTTATATTATCATTTATTTTTCGCGCAAGTTAATTTTCTTGTCGCAATGGAAAATTCTAAAAATCTTGAAAACTCAATTTTTATTATAAATAAAAATAATATAATTCTTAAAATTTTATTTGTATTATTTATTAAAAAATTGAATTTAATTGTTGAGTTTGTATTATCTTTATTCTCTCTAAGTTGGTCAATGATAAAAATTAATTTATTAAATCTTTAATTAATATTAACAAAAATATATTATTGAATTCTAATAGAATTAAACATTCTAATATTTAATAAAGCTAAAATAATAAATAATATTAATAACTTCCTTATGATGAAAGGATGTAAAAAAATTTATACGAAAAGGTTTAAGTCAATTGAATTGTACTTCTGTCGACTGCCCATATACAAATTAATAAATATTTTTTTATTGGTCTTACATTATTTTATTTTTATTATTTTTTATTTTTTTATTTCTTATTTTTTATTTTTTATTATTATTTTTATTTTTTATTTTTATTTTATTTTTATTTTTATTTTATTTTATTTTATTTTTGGATGGAATTGATTGGACTGTAAGACCAATAAAAAAATATTTATTAATTTAAAAGGTTTAAGTGTAATAAAATATTTATTGGAAATTAAATTAGTAAGATTAAAAATATTTTTTCATAGTAAAAATAGTTTATTTGAAAGTTTTAATAGTTTTAATATTGTAAATGGTTAGTTCATTCCTTCAGTAATTGTCAAATGTATAACTATATGGTATATTCGGTGTGACATATGTGATCTCAAATTAGTGGTGCATTGACGGCGCATCATATATTACTTGTCGGTCTCTCAAATGGCCGTAAAGTTCGAATTTATAGTATGGCGTACTATAAACAATATTTCATGTCGTTATTAATTATATCAATCACTGCTACATAAAAAGTTCGGTGCTTACCCGAAAAAGAACCGCAATAGCACCCTTACTGCAAACGATCTCAACAAACTTTATGGTGACACTGATGTACACCATGTAATGTAATAGATGCAAATCTTGTCACTCAATGTAATTATCGCATGAGCTGATATCTATTTCTCGATTCCTTATAATGAAATTAATTAAAACATTTTTATTACGGTACAAAAACAATTCGTCGAATAGAGTATAAGCTTTTTAGATTTATTATTAATTAAGATCATAAGAAAAGAAATAAAAATTAATTATCATAAGCCTCGTAAATTCATAAATAAATTATTAAAACCAAAAATCTTAAATAAATAATCGTACACCATTTTTTCAAAAAAGATTTTTACAGTTTAATCTACATCGTCAGATATAGTAGTGTCGAAAACATATTTGTATTAAAAAGTACGTTTGATAACAAACTTCATTATTTTCATTCACTAGTATCAAAAATTTTAAATGTTGCAACTTAGAATATTATAAATTATATTGGAAATCTTGTTTTTAAAACCAATCTAAGCTAAAGTAAGAAATATGTTTATGTATTAATAATAAATGAGTTTCATTAAAGTATTTAAACAAAAATATTAAATTACTAGCAAAAAATTAATTAATAACTTTTCAGACACTGAAATTACTTCACATGTACACAATGTCCACTCACTGGTTGAAAATTAATTTTTTACGAGATATATCTAGGAATATAAGAATATTACTCTCCATATTTGTAAAAATATTTAAGCTTTTATACATTTTAATGACGATTTTCAAGTTGGAAGTATTAGATATTTTATTTCGAAAATTTCTAATATAAAAAATATAAACACAATACAACAGTAGAAAGAAATTTGAAGATTGATTTAAAAAAATTTGTAACTTATTAATCACTAGTGTTGATAAGAGTAATATTACTTTTGTAGTCAATAGGGATTACTATTTCTCATATGAAATATTAGTTAAGTGATTCGAAATATTACTAAAATCGTGAATTTCATCGCAATAAAACATTGAAATATTTTAGTAACAATTATTGTGTGGCACAATTCTACAATTTCAAAAAGAAGTTCGATGAGAAATGTTTTAACTAGAGATTATTGACTATTCAAAACTGATAAAATGAGTCTTCGAGCTAGACTCGTAGTCAATCACATAGTATTTTTTTTTTTTTATGTTATTTAACGTCGCTCTATTTATGCTTCCAAATATCGGTGCTAATCAGCGACGGAGGTCTACGATGTGTTTGTAAACAAAGCACATGTAAATTATTACAGCGGTGCCTGTATCAATCGACCGAGACCGGGATTGAACTCGGGTCACCAAGTTACTAGTCCTTCGCTCTAGCGATCGAGCCATCGTAGGCCTCCACATAGTATTTAATAGGAGTAATTTAATTGCTTAAATAAACAATGTCCTTTTACAATATATCTTAGAATAAGTCACAAGCCGCCTGGTATCTGACTTGTGCAAACATACGTGCCACGCGCTCCACTCCAATGATTTAAACAATCGTGCACAGAAGGTGGTGTATCTAACGAGCCATACCCACAACCGACTACCACATCAAAAATAAAATAAAATATTGTTATAAATTGGAAGAAGTTCAAAATATTTATGTAGAGTATACAAAGATGGATACAGAATTGGAAAAAATCTTTTGTCTTGGATAAGAAGAAACTTAGATGTAAGGACTGACGACAATTGTTAAAATTAGCGAATATTAAATGAAAACAGAAGCTCTAATTGTGACTTTGCAATGATGATTACCAAACACTTTTAGATAGTTTAAATGAGAAAGGCAATAAAGTTTAACATAAATAAGAAAATAACAATGAAAACATGTTGCAAAGAAAAAAAGAGTCGAATTAGACAAATTACAAACAGAAGAAAGTATTATTAGGAAAGAAGGGAAATAAACAGTAACAATAACATCTAAATGAGACGAAAATTTTTCAAAAAGTCGATCAAACTACGAAGGGTTGCAAGAAGACAACGAGACATTAAAAATGTGGGAAAAAAGAAGTAATATAGTTAAAATTTATGCGAAATACTTGTCGATCGTACCAATGCTAACTGATAACGTATCTATTGGCGTTTTGATCCATCTTTTCAGGTTTGACGTTTCCTTAGTGTTACATACGGAACTGTGTCAAATCCATTTTTGGCTAATGCATGCTTAGAAAAATTAGTTCATTTGGTCGCACATGTCATAGAATTTGAGCTACAATTATTCGTAGAAATAGGTATGTCGATGGCTTCTTAACTATGGGAGATACCATGTATGAGTATCTATATAGATAATGTATAATATATCTATTAACAAATTCACAGCAAATCATAGAAATTTAAATTTATTTAATGCTCAGGAAGAATTTAAGGGCCTAAATGAGAAGGAAACTATTTCGACTCTTGATTTAAGATAGAGTCTTTTTGATGATGCTTTTCATTTACAAGTGAAATTACTTTTCACACTTACAGAAATGAACATCATAGCGCTCTATTTTGCTAAAAGCGTCCAAGCTTTTCGATCCAATGCAATTCTTATTATCAAGTGATATTCGTGCGAATATTGCAACCTAATGTTTGTGGATACAAGGTATCGATTTAGATTCCCTAGTATGAGTTGGACGTAAAAGGAACAGCTTTATAAATAACAGTTTACTGAATTAAAAAAGATTTGAATTCACAATTGGATTAATACAAACAAGTGTCATTCTTGGCCATTGCATAGTTTTTGTAACGCTTCTAAATGTGTTTTAGCAGCTACATTTCTTGTAGTTGTTCCAGATTCTACATGTGGATCACGACTACTTATCGCGATATTTAAGGTGGCTCCACTTAAAGCTGTAAATTTCCCAAAACTGGAACTCTGTGATGCAGCATTATTAACAAAACTCATGTCTAGAATTCTTTGTAAATTAGATTGTGCTTCTGAAGAGATCTACAACTGTTCCGAATCAAAAGTCGTTCAGGCTTGCCTAAGATCGCACGCATCTCGTTGGAAGCCATATATTACAAATAAAATTGTGAAATCGTAACTCTTTTACTGACAGATAATTTGTGACATGCGCTGTCAGCAGATAATCCACCTGATTGAACAACCGTTATGCAAGATGCAATACGTTATAGTTACAACACTCAACATTCTAGTAGTTAGGACTTCTTTAGTTGACTGAATCAGCATGGCCCATTCATTTAGATGGAATTTCAACTAATTTAGAAATTCATCGCTCAACTGAAGTATAATGTACTTAAGGCCATGAAAATTGGGAAAAATAGTTTGTGTAATTTCCATCCTTCGATAAGTTAGGCACTATTCTAGCTTATTGCATTCGTTGACGTAGATATCTTGCTTAACCTTTAAAGGGATATAGCGGCTCAAAAACATAATGCTAGGATATCTCTTTATCCTTAAGTAAATTGATGGGCTAATTTCGTATCTGAAGTTGGTTTGACCTTATTACTTCAGAGTCAAGGACATGAAGGTCATTTGAATGTCAAACCTAATAATATGATTTGAATATTGCAAAAAATATATCTTTATGTTTTTGGAGTCACTGAGTTCGAGTTTTACGTCATTTTAACCTCAAATAAAAAGAAAGATGAAAGAGTTTTCCAAGGTCAGTTCGAGAATATACCCAAGAAAATATTTAAAATTGGTTTTTTATTTTGAGAGCGCTTGACACCGAATTTTCTCATTCAACCAATGGCATTTCTGTCAATATCATTATTCAGCTAAATTTCTGAATCTATTCTCGTGAAAGTAGTTTGCCAGTAAAATTATATAAATACTTTTTGCTAGAAATGTATATATCATCATAATTTAAATCGTACAATTATAACTAGAAATTTATTCTAGAAGAAATAATATAAATGACATAAGTCACTTATAAAACGCCTGCATACAGGCAACCAGCGACGCGGAAGAGAGGCTAATTCCACTCTCGACCGCTACGTGGCGAAACACCGTCGTTGAGCGTTCTGACACAAGAATAGTCGTCTCAACGGTATAAGCCCGGAGAAAAGACGAGACTCGACGATTCGCTTGCGACAAGATTTTGCTAACCGTTACTCTACCTTTATTCTACCATTACAATACTTTCGTACTTTTCGTTCCATCGTTCGAGTTGAGTATCTTCTCTCGTTTTTCACTTTGATACCTTATTTTTATTATATTTCCTACAGAATAATAAATCCTTTTGATTTGAGTTAGTCTTTCCATACATACAAAATTGTGATATTCAAAGTAATAACTCATAGAGTCCATCACCAGTCTACAACAGAAATTTCCTTCCTTGAGCCAAAATAATGAGTGCTTGGAGTAGTGGTGAATCAGAACCAGAAAAGGAGTATGCAGACGATAGGACTAGTGAATCACAATCAAATGTTTCTTCAGAAATCTTGGATGATCCTGGCAGAGATGACAGTGTATTTCTCGATTCTGTATATTTCTCTTCCATAAAAAACTTTGTAGGTCATGCTAATTTTTATGAAAATATTGCTATGCCAGAACATACTCCATTAACTTACTTTGAATTCTATATGGATTCGAATATTTTCAAAGTAATTTTGGAACAAATAAATCTCTTCCAGAAGCAAAACCCCCATCCACCATTCTAATATGGCTCCATGGAAAGATGTAACAGTAGAAGAATTGCGAATCTTTCTTGCTCTAACTATCAACAAGGGCCATATTCGTAAGTGTATGTCAAAGATTATTAGAGTATGGATCCTCTATTATCCACTCCAATATTCAGAAAATACATAACCCGTAATAGATATCTCCTAATTTTACGTTTTCTGAATTTTGAAAATAATAGGGATAATGCATCACCCTACAAGAACCACCCTTTGAGGAAAATTAAACCTGTAATAGATTTTCTAAATTAGAAATTTTCCTCTACTTTACATCCTGGGAAAAATCTTTGCATTGATGAAAGTTTGATGCTGTGGAAAGGAAGGTTAAGGGGGGCAGCTCCTTTAGAAACGAAAAAATGATGGGTTTTTTAAGAATTTTTTTTGACGAGACAAAAACATTTATTATTTCCAAAATTTTAATATTATGTTTACACACTATTAATACACTTCAGGTGAATTTTTATTAAAAAAAAACAAACAAAATGGCGGTGCTATGCGGCGCTGTAGTTCGCAACGTTACGAGCCATTTTGTAATTGGCGTAATTTTTTCAAATTTTTTGGGTGATCTGAAACAAAAGAAAGAAACAGTTTTCGATTAGTAGTGTAATTTCGCTCTATGCTTACCTACAAATGCATAAAAATAAAGGAACTTTGTGAAAAGTTTGAGCAATTTCTGTCGTTTGGTTTTTAAACGAGAACTTACGCCAATTCAAAAAATGTAGTTTTTAGAAAAATGCGTTTAATGTTTTTACACATGAAAACTACTGATTTTAATGACTTACCGTTTATTTTCTCTGTAACGGTCTTTTCACTCGAAACATCTGCTCCAATACAATTAAAGGTAGGACCGACGTACACAGAAGGTATTATGAAAGAGGCGTTGACCTGCCTCTAGCGCTCCGTATACCTGCGACGCACGGGCGGTGCGCTCTGAAATGAGTCACGCTCGTAGACTGTAGCTCTCATAGGACTTTGAATTTCACTTTGAAACTTTTGCACGGTATTCTTGAAGGGAGAAACTAATTTTTTATGCAAAAAAAAAATTGGAGTTGCCCCCTTAAAGTTCAAGCAATATTTACTCTTGAAATGAGACAGGTTTGGTTTAAAATTTTTCGAATTGGTTGATTGTGAGACTAGATTCCTATTACGATTCATTATCTATACAGGAGCTGATACAGATTATGAGAAATTTCATTTGGAAATCTCTGAAGATGTAGTAGTTGATTTCCTAACACCATATTTCAACAATGATCACGTTATGTTCGTATATAATTGGTACTCGTCTCCTCAACTTGCTAATTTTTTCCATGACAAAGATATTGTTATGTGTGGGGCCGTGAAGAAAAGCAGAAAGGGAATGCCAAGCCTGGCAGTAAATTGAACCGAAGTGAAAATGAAGTAGTCCATACCGATTCTTGGTTAGAATTAAAGTGGATGGAAAAGAAAGAAGTTTACATGATAACAAGAGTCCATGAAGTTGGTTACACAAGTACATGGAAGAAACATTGAAGTACTAATAATGATATTATAAAACCAATATGTATAGTGGACTACAATAAAAATTTGGGAGAGATTGACAACATAGACAGACAATTTTCATTGGTAGGAGCGATTAGAAAATCTACTAGATAGTACCGAAAACTTTTTTTTCACTTACTTGATTTTGTTCTGGTAAATTCTCATGCATTACATAAAATGAAAAGTACCACTAACAAAAAGATTTCTTAACCTGATTTTTGTTTATAAGTGGTGAGAGACTTACTGGGGATAAATTCTGATGACTTGCGTTATTCATGTCAGTCGAATGACTCTCGATTTACTGGGAAACACTTTTCTAAGAAAATTGATCAAGGGAAAAAGAAAGAAGGCAATTGCTGTTTATGTTTCATGAATAAAACCAAACATCGAAGCACTTATGAATGTAAAACTTATCAAGTTGTTCTATGTATGGAACCGTGTTTTGAAACTTATCACACCAAAGAAGTCTTAATCAAGTTCGAAAAAATTGTAAAAAATAAAAGAAAGTCATAAAATCAGATGTTATCAAAAGATTAAAATAGATATTAGAAGAGTACTGTGAGAAACATACAACATAGACTTCTGAGAAAATGGAAAAATATATAAAAAATTAAAAATGTATTAAAAAAATAGGAAAATATAAAAAATAAAAAAAAATTGAAAAGAGGAGCTACATTACTCTCTACGTGTACATAGTTAGCTCTGGGTACAGCAGAAGGAGAGTAGAAGGCCTAAAACTCCACATTTCTAAAAAAAAAGCACGAATCAAAACACATAAACCCTGAGATGGGTATATACCTAGAAGAATGAGTATAATTATGTCTATTCACGATCAGATAAATATCAGATTCAGGTGTAGCACCTGGGGATACTCTTAGATATAATTTTTCTTTGAAATGATACTTTCAGCATTTGACCTTGAAGTGACCTTGTTTGACCTTGAATGACCGTGATTATGAGTAGTTATAACCGATCAGACTCCAGATTTGGATGCAGCACATCTCAAAACCTGAGAATATGATTTTATTCCTATTTTACCGAACTAAAAATTTTTCATGACCCTCCAGGGCCGGAGAGCCGATATATCGGCTCGGTCCATGATAGAACCATTGTACATAGTTGATGGGTGAGACAAGATATGAATTTAGGCACTTTCAAAGGAGATTTCGAAACTTCAAAAGCCGGCCCTTCAAAGGTTAAGAGCACAAAAAACAAGATTGTTTGTCGGCTGAATAGATTTCGGTAGCCACTAATACTGTACATAAATTAATTCAACTTTCGGATTTCACTGAGTGCCGCGCAACCAGGAACGCGATTTCGTTCGAACCGCGCCTCTAGGATCCAGTCTCTTGAGGAATAGTAAGACACTAGCCTTTCATGGAGTACCATGCAACAAGGATCAAGCCTTACTAAAGTGCAGGAGACGTTTCTGGTGAAGCTGCTAGTCCCTAACGAAGTACCGCGCAAACAAGATCAAGTCTTACCAAATCAGTGAGGATATTTTAGTGAAGCCGCTGAGCATAAATTCATTTAACAACACAGTACAAATAATATAATAGAATACAAGTTAATAAATGCGTAAAAAACTAAAAAAACGTAAATATAATAAAACTAAGGAAGTGCACCTCGCTTGATCAGTGCTTACGACAATCTAGCCACTCGCCAAACGTACAGTTTTTGAGAAACTGAAAGTCTCTCCGCTTTTGCCTACAAATATAAACAATGTCTCCTTTCCTTATAAGTATCAAATATCTTTTCCCCTATATTTACTAAGGCGTTTTATACAATTGCACGTATATGCATATATGCATATACATATACATCCACGCAGATACCCATGCACGTATATGATACATTTATACATGTGCAAATACATATCTATACTATTTTATTAAATTGGTTAAATTATGATTATCGTGAAAAAACGTCAACAACAGGTCTCAATATAATTTTGATGAAGAAAAACTTTTTGTACTGAAACTGATGATCCTAATAATTTTTATGAAGCTCATAAAAGCGATAATTCTCAATTATGGAAAAAAGCAATTCAAAACGTAATATATTCTCTAAATAAAAATCACATATGAAAACCTATAGACTATCCTCACGTCGATACAATATTTAAAAATTAGGAGTATATAATACAAAATATAAAACAAAGAAAACAATAAAATGATTTATAAAGCGGAATTATTAGTAAAGATTACGAGAAACGCACTGCCATAAAGTATAAAGTTGCTCGTCACATTCCTATTAGAATGTTATCGTTTTATGAATTGGCCTAAACGGTTGTCGACAAATCACGTAACCGCCCCACTTAACAAGACTTCCATGAAGCCAAAGCCGTTATCTACAAGTATACAAGCAGCCTAGTCAATTAATTAACAAGCAGTCTATCTCAGAAGTTCACTCGTAGTGGCGTGTATCTGTATTCTATTTTATAGGTTTAAAATAAAGATCTATCAATCTTAGAGGTACTTGTGTTAATTCACTAACACAAGAACATGTCTTTTTTTAAAAATTGCTCAAGGCCAAAATCCCGATGACATATCTGGTGCCCAACGTGCGCTTACAATGTCAAAGGGTACCAAGAAAGAAGTCGGTATCTAGGATCCCCGAGAAGCACAGCTTGAGTAGGAATACAGGTCCAAAGACATCGTGCAGCTCAATCAAAAAAGTCGAGGACTATGTACAAGATACAGACTCACAGATCTCGTTACAAGAATTCTAGAAACTTAGCCATACAAGAATACAAGAATGAGGGTAAGTTATCAGGTATGTGAATAAGTCTTTCCCGTTTTTTTTCAAATTTTGAGCCTTTATTGTGAAAAAATGGTTACAAATGAATTATTGAAAGTATTGGCCATCGCTAGCTACAACTTTTTCCCATCTTTCTGGCAATATACGAATCCCGTTGCGAAAAAATTCGACCGGTTTGGCCTCTATCCAGTCATCCACCCATTTTTTGGCTTCCTCGTAGGAATGGAAGTGCTGGTCAGCCAGGCCATGTGTCATCGATCTGAAGAGATGGTAATCAGATGGAGCAACGTCTGGACTATACGGCGGGTGGGGTAGGACTTCCCATTTGAGCGTTTCTAAGTATGTTTTCACCGGCGGTGCAACATGTGGGCGAGCATTGTCATGTTGCAAAATAACTTTGTCGTGCCTGTCGGAGTATTGTGGCCGTTTTTCTCGCAGTGCGCGGCTCAAACGCATCAATTGTCGTCGATAGACCTCGCCTGTGATCCTTTCATTCGGTTTCAGAAACTCATAGTAAACCACACCTAGCTGGTCCCACCATATACAGAGCATGAGCTTGGCGCCATGAATATTTGGCTTGGCCGTCGATGATGATGCATGGCCGGGTAGTCCCCATGATTTTCTTCGCTTCGGATTATCGTAACGTATCCACTTTTCATCGCCAGTCACGATACGATGCAGAAAACCCTTTCTTTTATGTCGCTGAAGCAGCTGTTCGCAAGTGAAAAAACGCCGTTCGACGTCTCTCAGCTTCAGTTCGTACGGCACCCAATTTCCTTGCTTTTGGATCATTCCCATGGCTTTCAAACGCTTGGAAATGGTTGTTCGGTCAACTCCCAATGTTTCAGCAAGTTCTTCTTGCGTTTGACAAGAATCTTCATCAAGCAAAGTCGCCAATTCTCGATCTTCAAAGATTTGCGGCCGCCCGGAACGCTCCTTGTCTTCCACGTCGAAATCACCGCTTTTGAAGCGTCGAAACCATCCGCGAACACTTGAATCATCGACACAACCTTCTCCATAAGCCTCCTGAAGCAATCGATGCGTCTCGGCAACAGATTTCTTCAAATTGAACCAATAAAGTGAAACTTCCCGCAAATGACGTCGACTCGGCTCAAATTTCGACATTTTCACGATATCAAAAATTTATGATGCGAAAAAATTTTAACTAATGTGTTAGTATGGAATTGTTGACATATGAATAAGCTTTGATTATGACATATGTAACCATTGAATACTCGCACAGTATTGGTGGCGCCATCTCTTACAAAAAACGGGAAAGACTTATTCACACTCCTAATATAATATTACTTACACTCTTTCTCATGATTTATTAACCCTTAAGATCTTGAAGCTTTATGTGGTCAAGGATTTACTACTGCAGTTTATGTTATAGATACTCCTCATAAACGAATTTCATTTGGCATAAACCTTGCATTCATTCACATTTACTTGGCAACCACTCCGAGACGAATTAGACACAAGTTCTAATTATTCCTCCAACGAACAATAGTTCGATCAGAAGTGTCAGATCATATCCACGACGCGCACTTTACGCAAGAAATAAGAATAAAAATAAAACGTGCAACAAAAAACGAGGCCAAAGAATTTATTCAAAGAATAATTAATAAAGTACGCTCCGTAGAAGATACAAATGTAGCAAGTACACTCACACAAGAAGAGGTCATAATAGTTCAACTGCGCACAGAAAATATACAACTGATGAATCAACCACAGGCTCTTCAGCAACCAATGAAGCTAATAATAAAGCATCAAACGATATTTTCCATTTCAAGTATGGAAGGATCGCAGGCGACCCCCATCCACACGCAAAACGTAGAAATAAAGCTAGTGCTCATCACAGAAAGTCATCACTTCTTAAGGGAATTTCCCACCGAAGTAAGGGACTTCGTTGGATCTATAGACGTCGAATCATTATTATCTCAGGTTCGTGCCGCCATTTTTCAAACTGTTAGAAAATTATTAGAAACTATTAGAGTTTCTTATAAGACACCTCCAGAGAAAGAAAATGGAGAATCGTAATCGATTTCCACAAATTAAATGAGCATACCCTACAGGATAATTATCCCCTGCTACTCATCGAAGAAGTCTTAAATCAACTACAAGGTATAAGATATTTCAGTGCCTTCGATTGCTCAAGCAGATTTTATTCAGTGCAAATGGCACAAGAAGAGTCATAAATGCGCTCCCTACTTTCATGAGGATGATCAATAACATACTTTTCGATTTAATTGGAAAGATATGTTTAATTTACCTGGATGATATTACAGTCTTCGCGAAAACGCTCGAGGAGCACATAAAAAATATAGAAGTAGTATTAAGTCGCATAAGAAAAACAGGTCTCAAATTACAACCTGATAAATGCGATTTTTTAAACCCGAGTTAAAATTCCTAAGCCATATAATAATAAAAGACGGAATTAAGGCAAATACGAAGAAACTAAAACCAATAAAAGAGATTCCGTTCCCTTGGAACTAAAAGGAAGTAAAAGGATTCTTTGGATTCGTTAGATATTATTGAAAATGTATACCTAATATGGGAAAATTAGCAACTCCACTAAACAAACTGTTAAAAAATGATGTTAAATTTAAACTCACGTAAGATTCCGTAAACGCGACAAAGAAATTAATAGAAATTATTTTATTAGAACAAATACTAGCATATCCTAATACAAAAGGGAAATTTATTATTGCTATCGATGCGTCCAATGAAGGAATTGGAGCTGTTCTTTCACAAATTCAAGAAGGAAAGGAAAGATCATATCAATTTGTATCCAGAGCACTAAACAAAACAGAACAAAAATATTCAACTACAGAAAAAGAATTATTGGCCACAGTATGGGCCATGAGATTATTTAAAACTAATATTTACGCTAATCCATTTATTCTGTATACAGACCATCAAACTTTAAAAGGAATATTCTCTTTACATTCAAATGATGTTAGCACAAGAAAATTCCGATTGCGTAACAAAGTCACTAACTACATGTCCGAAATCTAAAGGCCTGACAAAAAAAATACCAATCCCGATCAACTTTTACGCGCTCCATTGCCGTTCTATAACCTTAAGGACGAACTCGAAGCCATCTATAACTCATTCGACTCGCCCAATAGCAGGACAAAACTCAACGTCCCTGAGTCATGCGAAGAAATAACAGAAGATAAGAAAATACCAATCGATCCAAATGAGATATTAGAGACTTTAAATAATTTTGATGAATCTACCATGTCTCCGGAAGAGTTGGAAGCTACCGAAAACTTTATTGAACAAATCGAAAATAATCAAGAAAGTTGTTCAGTATCTCAAAATGAGGGAGGGAGTATTACACCTGCACCGGCACAAAAACAGGATACCCTTTCCCTCCAAAAGGAAAGATCAAACTTTCTTTCGCATGTGAAGGTACGACTGTTATCGTTGCGACTGTTATACGTCTGCCAAGAAAAAGGTATGATAAGAAAATTAAAGAATCGATTACCGAATCACATAACTAATGAACAAAAAATATTACAACTAATCGCTGAAGTGCAGACGGACACTCGCTCGCAATACGATAAGACTCGTGCATTATTAGTTAAAACGAAATATTGTTGGGAGCATACGGATGACACTATAAAAAATTTAAAGATTTATATCAAAAAATATATTATGGACCTTATCTCTTTGATCTTTTAGCAAATTATTTTAAGAATGTTGCAATGATAAAAAACATGCAGCACCCGAACAAAGCATACAATACACAACTGTAAAAATATCTTACATTTAAGAGATATTGCAACTATACGTATGCTTCCATCTTCCTCTACTAATCCACCAACATACAACGACTATCTATAGACAGGCCGACTTTTGCTAACCCGACAAAATATCGAAAAAAGGGAGGAAGTAACAAGACTTTCAGAAAGCCTTTATCCAAACAAAAGCCGTTATCCGTTCCAAGCCATGATCTACAAGTATATAAGCAGCCTAGTCAGGCAATCAACGGACAGCCTATCTCAGAAGTTCACTCGTTATGGCGTGTATCTGTATTCTATTGTATAAGTTTATAATAAAGACCGATAATTCTTAGAGGTACTTGTGTTAATTCACTAATAATACTCCTTTTCTAAAAGTCGCTCAAGGCCAAAAGCCCCAGGACGCTGTATATATGTATGAATCGAAAGGTTTTGCGAATGATAAAAACAAGATATGTAAATTACAATTACTGCTATTATCAGTAAGTAACAATTATTATTAGTTTACTATATACAATGTAATGGCTATCCCTTCTAAGTCCGTAGCTCAAATAAAAATATTCATTCATTCGTTCGTTCATTATTTGTTACGTTGCGTACTCCAAGCGATCTGAACTAACTCTATCTGTTTCATATAGATTTTCACTGCACTGCTCTAATTTTAAATTTATACACATATATTTTTAATACATATTCCTTTTGATTATTTCTACCGGTGTTCTGCATATTTCTCATGATAATCGGTCTCTCCACGAGCCACTCGTCTCCCTCGGCGATATTCGTACAGGGCAGTACCAACCTAGCACACATAATTGCAACAGTATTCGTGAACTTCTAGCTCAAAGCGAGTACACGTACCGTTACACGGCCTGTAGTAATACAGTGAACCTATAACTCAACCATCGTAATAGTAGATCCCTACTCTTTCGATCAAGATCTTGACGACTCTTGTACGATAATTTCTTCACCAGCTGTTTAGAGTTTTGTAACAACGCGCGAGTAGTACATGTCGCGAAAATGAAACAGAGAACTCGAGAGCAACGGTGCGCGATAACGTCTCGAGCAGGTGGAAAGTAATCCTACTCTTATCGATCGAATTATTATTGGTGATGAAAGTTGGTTTTTTTCAATATGACCCCGAAACTAAACGACAAAGCCGAAAGTAGCTGTCCCCTGGAGGGCTAGGCCAAAGAAGGCGAGAATGAGCAAATCCAAAATGAAAACCATGTTCATTTTCTTCTTCGACAGCAAAGGGATGGTTCACAAAGAGTTTGTACCACCTAGACTAACCTTAAATCAAGTATTCTACCGCAATGGGCTCGAAAAATTACGACAAAGAGTGATCAGAGTGCGTTCAGATATAACGAAAACTTAGGTTCTGCATCACGACAATGCTCTCTGTTACAGTACGTTCAGTATCTCTCAGTTTTTGGCGTCTAAAGGCATCACAACGTTACCACAATCGCCCTATTCAGCGGACATTTCATCCTTCGAATTTTTCCTATTCCCCCATTTGAAAAAATTAGTCAAAGATCAAAATTTTGACTCCGTTGAAGACATCCAAAAATCTGTGACGAGGGTACTCGGAGAGATCCCACAAGAACTGTTCCAGACTTGTTACGCAAACTGAAAAACTCGCTTGAATAAGTGTATAGATGCGGGAGGGTACTACTTTGAAGGGGATCGCAGCGATGTACCTTAATTTTTAAATATACTCAATTTTTGTATTTTGTCGTATTACTTAAATGTCTGACCTCGTATCCTTAGAGCTTACGATATTGAACTAACTTTATGTAGTGTTTAAAAATGTATTGATAGATAGTTACTACAATTTCGAAGTTATAATTAATGTTCTCAAATATTCTTTGTACTATAATTGCATCGTGGTATCACTATAAAAAAGTAGAATTATTTTTTAAAAAACTAATTGTTCATGAAAACAGTTTCTATTCTTATATTTATATTTATAACAGTTTATAATTCTTATATTTACCTTTATTATATAAGATCAAAATTATATAAAAAGAAACTTTTTAAAACAAAGCTGTCAAGTTATATGTGTATCTTTCGAAGGCTAGTGCTAATTGAAAATCATATAATGGAATTATAGTAACGCGCCATCTATGTATTAGCCTACACGAACTTTTTAGCCTACCTGGTAATTATTCTGAATTACATTAATATTTATAATGCAGGATTTATCAAAATTAATTTATAATTCTTTTGGAGTTACTTTAATTAAATACGTGAAAATCTATATTCAGCACTACGAAGGACGGCACCCCCACGCATCTCATCTGTCAGTCTCTGCTTTCGTCATTCATCAATATTAAAAAGTGAAGCGCACTCAGTTCGTTTTAGAAGATAACCCAGGAAGTAGTCGGCAAAAAAGTTTTTTATAGAGAGGAGTCGGCTATTGAGGTCCATATCAACATGGAAATTTTGGCTTAACTGTTTTGAAAAAATCACCAAGGCGGAAAAGTCAGAGATATGGGTCCTACCTCTGGAAAGCTATAATCTCTCTTCCTATAGAAGGCGTCGGCTAAGCATAATACTCAATGGGATTGTAGCGACTTTCATTGCCTGAAATTCTCGTAATCAAGCCTCAGATTACCCAATGAACGGATCGACTGAAGCCACCAATGAACTACCAGTGACTTTCATAAATACAAGTTCCTTAACTGCGAAAAGATGTTCACCATAAACTTCGGCAAAAGAGTTTATCATCAAGCAGTTTATAAGTCTTTGTACGATAAATCAAAAGTCAGAGAAGTGAAGCATGCAAAATCCTCTGCTTTCCTGGTTGGAGACAGAGTTCTTCATTACCAACAGTACAAGCTTCATGAATCAGACTTTGCCAAATCCTTCCCTAAGCAATCACTGACAATCATCAAGGATGGACATAAAGATTAATGTACAAGCATTTGTTCGAGCGCTGTATCCAGGAACTTTAAGCCAGCAACATCTCTTCAATGCCCACAGTTCTAATGGTTGACGCCAATTGACGAATAATACAGAGCTTTAATAAATCCTAGTTACATTATAATTACAAATTGGTGTAATTTATCATAATTAATTACTATGAGAATAATATGAAGAGTTTAAAACTGCTTTTTACAATGTTTTTTTAGATAACAGTAAATACAATATTTAAGTTACGAATACACTTTGTCGTAGTTTTATTAATATTTTATAAATTGCTTTTATTATAAATATAAATAGAAACTTTAATAAAAATAATGTTTATTACGGTTTTCTTTACATATGAAATTGTTGAAGACTTATAATGTAAACATTTATTTATTGTATAAAATATTTATATAGAGGTAAAAATGAATGTTAAAAGAAAATTTTAATTTATTCTTGAACTATATATATTTTTCAAATTATACTATAGTTTAAAATCCAGTCTATGATCTGTGGATATTACGAAGTCCATTGTGTTAAAGCAGATGTAAATACATAAATATCTTCAAATTTTAAATATATTAATTAATAATAAATTAAAGCTATTTAGTATTCATTCTTCAATCCATGTACAAATTCGGTATGGCAATGAAAAGTTTACAATTTTTATTAAATATGAATGAATTATTAGAATGTGTATCATACAAATGCTCAAATATCATAAGAATATAACAGAATATAACAAAAACTAATATTTTTCAAACTTATTGGATGTACAAATAAGTTTCCAGCTTTTTTTCCAAAATATAAGATTTTATTATGAAGATATAATAACATATTCTTTATTCAAAGTATCGTCCATCAGAAGCAATAACTTTTTCTCATATTTCTGGTATTTTATGAATTCTGAACCCAAAAATTTTTAGTTTCCTCTACTGAACTAAAGCATATGCTCGTAAGAACATTCTGCATTGACCGAAATAAGTGGTAATCAGATGATGCCAAGTCTGGGCTGTAAGGCGAGTGTTTTTCATCACCAGTGATATACGATGCAAAAATGATTTATTTTTATACCGCTGCAAGACATTTTGAACATGCAAAATCGTCGTTCGACGTCTCTTGGCTTCAATTCGTACGGCACCCAGTTTCCAACCTTTTGAATGAATCCCTTTGCTTTTAGGCGCAGGGAAACGGCTTGTTACATGCAACCAATGATGCAACAAGTTCTTCTTGAATCTGACACGGATCCTTATCCAGCAGAACGTCTAATTCCTCGTCTTCAAAACTTTTCGGCTTTCCGGTGCGATCCTTGTCTTCAACTTCAAAAATTATCACTTTTGAACCGTTTGAACCACTCGCGACAAGTCGATTCATCAATACATTCCGACCCATACATTTTCGAAAGCAAATGATAGGCCTCAGCCACACTTTTCCTCATTTTAAAGAATAAAAGTAACACTTTTCACAAATGACGTTTATTTGTCTGGAGATTTGCCATGATTTCGCTAGATAAAATAAAAGAATACTCAAAATAAATGCTCAAATATAATGCTGCAAAGTTGTTGACAGATACATAACCTGCAAATATAATACACGAGATCTGACATTTTTCCCGAAGTCCACTGGTGACGCCATCTTTTGACAAATGCTGTAAATTTACTTATACATCCCATATATAACTACAATGGCTATAAGCTTGAATTTTACCCAGAGTTTTGTCTGGAACGTATCGTATACAATTGCTCCTGATCTGTGATAGAAAGCACGCATTAATTTTTGGACTAACATCACAGTCTAACAGCCATCGCTGTAAAATTTTGCTCGCAGAATATGTACAAAACGATATAAATGTATGCCCAATGGATATTTACAAAACCAAGGTGAAGCCAAAGCTTTTACTAGTTTGGTCAGGTACAAAAAAAATAGTTATAATAATAGTTATGACAAGCAATAAAGCAAAATATATATTATAATTAAGATTGAATTATTAGATACTTTGAAATTATTAAAAGTATGAAAATAACAAAATTGAACATAATCTTTATTCGATCCCCTGCTTGAAATGCCACCAAGCACAATCATTTCGAGCTTGGAAGGTACTAGAGGATCTAACACGCATTTAACCTGTTACCCCATTTCCAAATAACATATCTAATTTACATGACTGTCTACGAAGTTGCCTGAATATCATTTTATGGTTAATTGAAGTTGGCAACAAAAATAACTTTTTCCCTTCCGAAATCGAGCTCGAAAGTCAGCACTTTCGGCTGAAGGTGCAAAAAAATTAAATTTTTTATGATCTTTTATAAGTATTTTTTTTGTTACTTTTTCTTTTGAAGTCTCTGTTTTCTAGTGATAAAGTACAACGATCTTTCTTAATACACGATACAGCTGACACCAATACATTACATATAACTATAATCTTCTTCAACTTTTAATGATCAACTGGTCTTTTTTCAAATTTTTTGAAATGATAGCTTATGATGAAATAAGAAAATTTATTTCACAGTTTTCTCGATTATTGATATTTTTGTTGTAATTAATTTTTTGAATAAATAAAAAATATAAGACTACATTTGAATCTCTGTTACGCGTCATAATGACGCCAGTGGGCCAGGGATTCGTTAGGTGCATTTCAATATAGGTATTGCATTTGCATAATACCTCGAATCTTGATACATATGGTTGATAATATTTTCGGTTCAAGGTTGGATTACTTACAGCATTTTTTTGTCATTCAATGATTATTATTTTAAAAATTTAGTAAATTTGTTTCCGTATCATTTCATAATATTTATAGCTAAAATATTAAAAAACAATTTTAAATCATTTTTAGCTGATGGAACTCAGTTCCTCATTTGTCAATACCCCTATTCATTATACCTTTCTTCCAATATCTTACGATATCGGAAATGAACAATAGTTATCTGACATATTTCAGATTATTTCTATAGTTTCTAACAATTTTAACTAATTTAGTATTTATAACTCTGTATTTTTCTATAAATTTAGTCAGTAGTTTTGCACATTTTTAACACATCCTGCACTATAATTGATTTTGTTATTCTCTCCAAAGAAATGCAAAATTAGACCCACTGTATCAGATACCATTGTACATACAGCTCAGAAAACTCCAATAGTTGAGGTAAACCAGCTTCTGAAGCTCTATTATTTTTCGAAAAAAATTCCCCCATTAGCGTAACATTTTAAAAAGTCTCCTCGTGATGTATTTACAAAGCACGAGTGTGAGAGTGTAAATTCGAATCCATTTTAAATCTTATCTCAAATATCTTTTTTGATTTTAGTTAATTCTACCTATTAATAATAACTGAGAATCTTTTATATATACACTAAGAAGTGATATAGCTAATATTGTAAATAAACAGTTAATATTATAAAATAAAAATAATTAATTTTATAAATAACCTTTATAAATAAATGTTAACTGTACATTACAATATATTTTTAAACTAATTTCGTTTTATTTAATTATCACCTGAAGTATTACTCTAATTTTTATCCTATTTTATACATTTTCTTCTTGTAAATCTTTGTTTAATATGTTTTTCCCTAAAACAATTGAATTGTACTTATGTCGACTGCCCATATACAAATTAATAAATATTTTTTTATTGGTCTTACAGTCCAATCAATTCAATCTAAAAATAAAATAAAAATAAAAATAAAAAATAAAATAAAAATTAAAAATAAAAATTAAATTAAAAATTAAATTAAAATTATAATAACAGTCAGACTGTCCTTGTTTACATTCAGCCCCGTAGACTAATCCGAAAATAAAATATTAGCTGAAAAAATTCTTTGTTAGTAAAGTGCAGTCTGACTGTCCCCAACACCCTTACCTAATTGAAGACTTGTCCAACGTTTCGAGCTCGCTACGGCTCCTCATCAGGGACAATCTGACTGTCATTATAATTTTAATTTAATTTTTAATTTAATTTTTATTTTTAATTTTTATTTTATTTTTTATTTATTTTTATTTTTATTTTATATTTTTATTTTATTTTTAGATTGAATTGATTGGACTGTAAGACCAATAAAAAAATATTTATTAATATGTTTTTCCCTATACATATTAATTAATTTTCGGATAGTTTACTCTTGGTATCGAATTTAACCACATTCAACATAAAAGTTGATCATTTGGTAATTGAGTATAAGTTTATTTTTATTTATATTGAATTAATTTAAAATAACCATAAGATAGGCAACAAGAACTTTTGAATTTTTAAATTAGGGTTATGAGTACATATTATGACTTTTTGGTCCAGACTTGTGGATGGCCTTTTTCACCGGAGTTTCTGGACCTGTATGTACAACCGTGATCAGCGGTCTGATCTGAGAACTTTGATTTTAGCAAATAAATTCATGATCTACTGTTGAAAAATTGCCTTTGTTTTTAAAATGGAATTTACTATCCTCTCTACCCACCACAAGAATATTCAAATAAATATTGTTACTGCAAAGAAATAGTTTAGCATTATACTTTGCATCAGAAAATAAAACCTTTTTACATGTTAAGAAAATGACAAGGAAGGTCCAAAGAATTGTTACGGTACACAGCAGACATGTATTTTGCAATTTTGAGTGATTAACACTTGAATATCTGTATATACTTTTAACTTGTAAATTACTCTGTATCATAATCTTTAATAAAAAATCATTTATTATATATAAATGCCAATGTTAAGATTCGAATTTATCATTATAAAATACTTTTTCTATAAATTTTTAGTTAAATATAAGATTTTAACTATATGCAATAATTTACATGTATATAAAAAGTAAGTAATACTGTACTTTATTCACATATACTAAGCAATAAACATAAGAATTACTTATAAAATAATTATTTATTACTAAATGATTACTATTATTAAAACATATAACTTTTATTAAAATAGGTCATGAAAATAAAATATTATGTAAAATGTCCATAACTACTTTATAGGATATATTACCAATAATAGGTAGTGACCATCAAATTAAATGCATTATCCATTAAAGAAATTTCTTTTCATGACAAAATATTAATACCATGTCAAAATACTAATAATTATGACAATAATAATAATAATAATAATAATAATAATAATAATAATAATAACCATAATCATTTATGTAAATTATCGAAATTTGTTTAACATAATGTTAGTCAAATTTAAATCCTAATAAAACACAAATTATATATTTGTTGAAGTAGTACAATAAAAAATAATTTAAATTTATTGATCTTTATCATTATTTTTTTATCTTTTCAAATTGAATTTTTACAAACTAATTCTATTCTACATAGATAAATTATCAATCTGCAAGGTCAATTATAAAATTTTAAATAAAACAAAAAATTTTAAAAACATAAAATTCTAACTTTTAGATCTTGTATTAATTAAATCCAAATAATTTATTATAAATGGTTTAATCATTTACCTTAATTATTAAGTTAAATAAATCATTAAACATAATTTACTTCAAAACATTGATTATTTTGAGTTAAATATAATTAATATACCATGCTTTTTAAAATACTAAATTGCCCTGGTTAAAAAAAAATAAAAAAATGGGTATCAATGGTTTCAAAATCCATATAAAATTGAAAAATAATCCTAAGAAACACGATCTGTCCTTTCTGGCATTATTTATAAGTAAAATACAACATATTTATAGCTTTTTATAAAAACATATAAATATTTTGAAACTATGAATGCAGGTCAAGTTGGTCTATTGCATATTGTAAATAGATAAATCACATATTTAAAAGAGAACATAGGTTATATATAAAAAATTACAAACTTTTGAGATATTTCCCAATTCTATACAATTTGAAACTGGTTCTATCTAGATTCATACTTTTTATGCTGGGTAAAACAAATATATTTCTATCAATGTAATGAAGTATTTTTATTAAATTATATTTCTTTTTAAAATGCTTCATGAAGTACTCTTCAATTCAATTTATATTAATTATTTTTAAAAATATGAAAAAAAGTAGTTACCTTTCAAAAACTATTATACTAAATTCTTTTCACAATTATCGGATTCAAACAGTACGTACTATAAAAACATAATCATAAAATACACTTTCAGTATTGGAAATAAAATTACAACTATCAATTAATTTTTATGGCACTGTAATTTATAATTCTCTTCCAATAAATTTTAAAATAAAATAATAACAAATTACTAGATTTAAAACAAAACATAATTTTTTTATCAAAATATAATAAATGATAAATTTCTAATGTATATATATTATTTTTAATATTAGGTTTACATTATAAAAAATTTAATTACTTATTTTGATATAGATGTAAAACATTTATAAAAATTTTAAAAAGTGTTTTTACTTAGTTCCCTTTGCTTTCATAAAAATTTCAAATAAAAATATAAGTGTGCCACAATAAAAGTATTGCTATTTCAAGAAAGTATATATCATATTGAATATCTACTTTCGGCAGAGATAATAAGGGGAGATCGCCGACGCTTATGGGCCAGACTGCAGTTAAAAATTTTCGACTGAAAACGAGGGCCTCTGGCGGCCAAAGTGAGGTACTGGCCGTTTCGTGCGATATTCCAGATGTTGTTTTTCGAGCTCGTGCGATAGTGCGATCGAGGGGGGAGACGACTGTCTTTGGCGCGTGCAGAGAAAAAGCTTGTCGTGACAATAGGCTGGCAGCGGGAGGTGCAATAAAAGATGAGTAGCTTATACTGACCAAAAAGAAATTTTATTGCTGTAGCGAACACCATATATATATATATATATATATATATATATATATATATATATATATCCGTTATAATTTAGTTTTATTTGGTTGTTCTTTATGTAAGTTTAAACGTTATATGATCTATATAGTTTCTGACCGTAAGTGATTAGATTAAGATTTTTAAGAAAGATATCTGTATTTATATTATATTTTTTAATTAAATTTGTTTTGTATTTTAAATATAAGCGGAAGTAAAGGTTTATATCGACGCGTTATAATATAAGTACTTGAAAGCGAGCGAATAATAAATTTATTGATTTGTATTTTATAGAGACTAAGACAAAGCATATTCTTGGAATGAGTTTTCTCCTCCAGAGTTTTTTTTCCCACAGGGTTTTACTCTGAAGGTTTTCCTTATTCCGCGGCGATAAGGCTGAGCAAATGCGGCAATATACTTTGTCATTTTAATGATAGGAGAAAAATAATTCGTAAAGAGACAGTCGCAAAAAGAGAGAGAGAGAGAGAGAGAGTCAGAGAGCACGGCGTATATCTTTGGGCTAGCTTGGCAGTGCATGGACTTGCCCATGGCCTGGAGACCTCTCCGAACTTCGAATTTTTGTTGAAGTCGGACTGCCCCATCAAGGGAATCCCGAAGATTCCAACGGGGGTGGACGTGCACGGTGAGAACTTGCTGCGGAGTTAGTTAGCCGTGGCCGGCATTGTCATATTTTTCTGAGCGATGCCTGAAGGTGTAGGGTTGCAAGCCAGAGCGGCGCGGCTTATCGCTTCCGGAGAAGGACCGCAGATGTGTGAGTTGGTGGTGGGGCGGCGCTCCAAGTCTATATAAAGAACCGATTTACGTGCTTGAGGCATTATTATTGTCTTTGTTGTCTTGTATCCATATAGACTCACGCTCTCTTCTCGATTGTTTCTTGAAGGCGAGTTTTTGTGTATTAATATTATTGTTATTTATAGTTTTATTTTAAGTTGATTCTTACCGATATTATTAAATTGTTTTATAAATTTAAATTTCTTTGCGTTACATATTTTATAATTCTCCCTCCCAATCCTTGTTTCAAACAATTGCTATATGTATAAATATGTATATATATAGTCTCGCAGCAGCTAGCAAGCAGCTTGAAGTTTTGAAACCTACTGCAACTTTAAGGAAAACTGGCAAACATCAAGGCTGAGAAAGTATCTTATAGCAAAGAGCTACCAAATTTTTCAAGTAGTCGACTAACGCGATTTTTATTAAAATTTTTATATATACATTTTTAGGATTCTGATTATATATATGGTAGTAAAGATTGGTGATAATTTCAATTTTATAATAAATCACATTAATACCCAGTGAAAATATTGTTTTTCTAACTTATCTCGTAAAATACAAAAAATTCCATTAAATGATGTAACTAAAAGTTCAAAAGCTCATTAAAATATGTATTTTTTAATCTATATATTTTTTCTTTAAACGTTTTTTATTAACAACAATGCACTTCACCGTAATATTCTCATTGACTATTCTATATCCTCCGTTAGTTTGAATATATTTTTTTGGAAATTCTTGGTACAGAAAAATGTATAGAATAAGAAAGATGTTTTTTAGTGGAATTTATAAACTGCACAATAAGACTACAAGTTTATATAAACATAATATTACTTATCTAATAACACAATTTGCGTTGCGCTACACACTGAAAACAATTCCAAATGCAAATGAGTCAATTTCATAAAAGTATATTTATTGCAATCCAACAAACATTCATTCAAATTCTATTGAAACAAAAATATACAGCCTTAATAGGAACGAATATTCTGCAATTTCGAAACAACCCTGTATTTGAAATGAATAGTTAAGTTTATTTAAAGAGCAAAAGTCTTTGTTACGTTGTAAATATATAAACAATTCCAGTTTATGTAAATTAATTATATAACAACATATGTATTATATTTTTATATTACAAGTTTTAATTCTTTCTATTTACATTATCATCTCGCGCAATTTTTTAAAGAATATTATTTACATGGTGCTACACACTGAAATCAATTCCAAATGCAAATGAGTCGATTTCATAAAAGTATATTTATTGCAATCCAACAAACATTCATACAAATTCTATTGAAACAAAAATATACAGCTTTAATAGGAACGAATATTCTGCAATTTCGAAACAACCGTGTATTTGAAATGAATAGTTGAGTTTATTTAAAGAGCAAAAAATATTTGTTACGTTACAAATATTTTTAAATGATTAGAATTTCTAATACACGATACTTGCCTTATTCTATACTTTTGTATAAATTAATTTAAAGTATGTTGTAGTTGTGTAAGTAATTTTTAAAATTAAGATTTTTAGTGCTGAAGAGTACACCAACCATGCTTCAGAGTTTAGAATTGTCTCGGTTTCGCACGAGATAGTCAATGTAACTGACTTACTAACCAGTTAAATAATCTCTATTGATTAGGATTGAGTCCTAATAATAACCCTAATTAACATTCTGATCGGGATGCCTAAAGCTTAAACGGCAGATTGTGTGCGTTGAACATTCACTATAATTGCGTTTCGTACAATACAAATATATTACATATAATATATATAATACAATAAAAATGATGGAAAAACATGTACATATAGTTAGTATTTATTGCAATAGAATATATAGTGTACGTTTACGTCGATGAAGATTACGAAAATAACGGTCAAATAAGTTAAGATACTACAGTTGAATTTTATATTTTGTTTAAATTCTCAATTCTCATATATCAAAAAATATTTACTGTATTTAACTAAACATTCAGTATTTTATAACGTTTCTATCCCCCTCGGGATAGCTTACGCGGTATTATTTCAGGATAATTTGAGAGAGGAAGAAGTATATTCGGAAATGGACGGCGGATCGGGAAAATAATTTTATAACACAGTATATTTTGTTTGTAAAAAATATAAAAATTAATTTATTCAATAAAAATACTTCAAACTGTCACGGTTCTGTAACAAAAAAAATAAACGGTAACAAAATAATTACTTAATAAACTAGATTTATAAACTCTTAATAATACAATTTATTAAACCGCACGCTAGTTTCCGTGAAATTTAATTAATCCGTCGCTAATTTCCTCACGGATACCCGGTGTTATTTTCCAAGCGGGTTTCCTCACGGATACCCGGTGTTATTTTCCAAGCGGGGAATTTAACCGTATCAGGTAGATTTTATTTTAGGTAAAAACTATGGCGAGATTAGCTACGCTGGTCTTTTGAGGAGCGCCTCGCAACAGAGGTCAAGTTCACAATTTCGGTAGTGAGAGATTTGGTCAGGATTAATCGAGCTCTGGACAAGAGTTAGCTCCGGGAGAAGGTCAAGTGACACGACTTCGGGTCAGCCGGTTCACTGGACGAACTCCTCGATTTTGCCTTTTGCAGGCCCTTTTATAATAAAATAAAAGTCGCCGCCCGTATAACATCAGACGAGCCGCCGATTTATAATAATAATAATATTAATAACAATAATAACATCTCTAATGCAAATAATAATAATATTAATAATAATAATTAATATTAATTATAATTTTCGCAATTATAATTATAAGGCAGTCGATTACTGCGTACAAACATCATTTAATGCATATACAATAATGTAAATGTACATATAAATATATATATGTACATATAAATGTACATATATATATATATATATATATATATATATATTCAGTGCGAATAATATTTTAATTAATTATATTAATTTAATACAGCGGGTGAATTCGTTTTAGAACACCCGTTGTATATGCTGGAATGTGCGCGAGTATAAGGCTTGCGCGTTCGCCTACCGCAGTGTTCGCTGCTTGCGCGTGTCGTTCGCCGAGAGAGTACGGTAGTGTGCGTGCGACATGTATTAGAGGGGGATAGCGGTCGCCGGCCTAATACACTTGACGCTACTCTCTCTCGCCGCGCGCAGTGTATCCGCTCTAACGTAGTTTTCAGATTTAAGCTTAGCGGTAGAGAGACTATATATTGCGTTCTCTCTCTACGGTTCGGTTTTCGGCGGTTGCGTCGATTACCTTCTACAGTAGTCGTCGCGACCTTTGCCCGCTTTCGGTATGTTTACCACGTTATAATCTATTAATTTAATTTGAGTTTTGTTACCTTTTCGTGTATTCTAATAGTTGGATTTTACATTTAACTTATTATTTTGTTCATATGTCTGATGGAAATAAATTATTGTAATTTAATCTGTTTAGTGTGTTCGCGATATATTTGTGTAATAAATAACTTAATTAATTAACTTAACATTGAGACAATATTCATGGCCATTGTCAGAAATTGATCTATGTTTACGAATGCAATAGATCTCGAAAAAACTGCTAATTATAGACTGTAAACTTTTCCAAAAATTATTTGATTGCTTTTTATATTTTTGGAGTATCATATTACAATCCGATATAATCATATTTGACACATTACTACCTTGTATGGAGAAGACCGAGAAAGAGAGAGAGAGAGAGAGAGAGAGAGAGAGAGAGAGAGAGAGAGAGAGAGAATGAGAGATCGAGAGGGGGGAGAAAAGAAAAATCCAAGGGGATTAACATGGATTACTCGATATTGATGGATGTTGCCGTAGAATGTACCTGCATGTAATAAATAAAGAATAAAAACTACAATATATATATATATAAATCAAAAAAATATTTTCTATTATTTACTTATAACTTATAGTTTTATTAATAGATTTATTCCTTAAAATTTAATATATAAATCTTTGTGCTTCGTTTAATAAAATCGAAAAAATGTTTCTTAGTTTTTTAACAACTCATTGAGTATAATCAAATAAATATATTTCACCTTTTGCTAAAGCTAATTAATTGTTCATATTGAATAGCTTTTCCAAATATTGAATATATTTGTTAAATTTGAGTATATATATAGTTTTTCAAATATTTATTTATTTAATTTTATTTTTTACGTATATGTAGTTCCGTTTAATAAAATTCAAGAAATATTTATGAATTTTCAATAATTTATTTAGTGTAATGTAATAAATATATGTTCGCTATTTAAATAAACTTAATTGTTTGTTTCAAATATATGGTTTACTTCAAATTACAAAATATTCATTCGTGTTAAATATGTATATATCTGTTTTAAACATAAAAATAAATATTTGTTGTATTCTAATAACTATTAAATTAATTTTAATGAATGCATGATATCATGTAAATAGCAATGAAATAAAATTTATTATATAAAAATGTAATGAATAATATTATATAAATAGTTTACAGAAAGTATAATTTTTTATATCAAATTAGTCTTATTATTAAAATCAACATAGTCTTATTATCAAGTTTGAAACTCAAAATTTTAAGAAAATACGTATATATATAAATAAATAAATAAATATATATACACCTGTTTTCTTAAAAATTTGGCAGCGAGGTGTAGTAAATGGGATTCACTGGTGTTGACGAAGAAATTCTTTAACCTTTAGACTGCCGGCATTTTTGCCTTTTAAATTGATATTTTTGATGTGCAAAATTTATACATAAAAACACCTCATATCTCTAAAGTAGCTGTCAAGGTCACATGTGGCTCATTTATGAGCCATGCCAGCAGTATAAGGTTATGTGCGTATATCCAGGTATACCTTTTCGTAGCCTCGATCATCGCCACGCAGCGAATTTAAAATTTTAAGAAAATATGTTTGTATATAAATACATACATACACACTTACACACAGACAACAAAATGTATAGGCACTTCCAGAATATCGACACCAGTTTATCCCTTTTATTGCATCTATTGTTTCGGTGTCCCCAGTACTGAACGCCGTCTCTCCCTCGATCGCACGAGCTCGAAAACCAACATCTGGAAAATCGCACGAACAGAGTATCTATATTCACCACTATAGCGCTGAGTGTCAACATTTTACTGCAATGTCTAACATGGGCATCGGCGATCTCCCCTTATTATCTCTGGTATAAGTAAATCTATGCTCAGAGTCAAGCGATCGCTTCAAAGACGTGCTCGCACAGTGCATGCAGAGATGAGCAGAGATTGCCAGAGGCATAGGCTACGTTGGCTCCGTGACAGCGCCAGATTTTGCGGCAGAATCTCGAACAAGGTCCGTCTGCAATCTCGACTATCGATAAAGGTAGTGCACTGCTGAAAAATGTCCGAATAACTATTCAGACATTTTATATATAATATAATTAAGGCATCACAGCAATGAAGGAGAAACAGCTGGCTCGTGTCCAGGCTGCTTAGGCGAGGGGCAAAGTGGCAGGCCGGCACGATGTCAACGAGGAGAAGTAGGGGAAGAGAGCGACAGAATGAAAGAGAAAAGAACTGCACGTATATACGCATATATATATACTAGCATCCCCCATCTCGGCTTCGCCCGAGATATTAATTTAACCGATTTCATAAACAATTCAATAATATCCAAGTAAAAAAGTACTCTATGTATATAAATCTATATTTCTATAAATAATTGACCGTAATCTATCGAATACAATGTCCAGGTATCTCAGGACGATTCTTGCTTGGAATGTGCGTGTTGACGTCGTACTGACATACCTGAACATTGTTTCCCACCAACTATACACGACACTCCCCGTAGAAATCGTTCCAAATCATCTGGAAATCGCATTCTATCATCCGAACAGGAAACTCCCCGTAAAAGTTGTCCTGACATAACTGGACATCATCTTCTACCGACCGAAAACGAAATTCCCCGTAGCAGTCGTTCCAAATCATCTGGAAATCGCATTCTATCATCCGAACACGAAACTCCCCGTAGAAGTTGACTATCAACTAAACGCGATATTCCCAGTAGAAGTCGTCTCGAGAAAGCTAGACATCGCGTCCTAACGACTAAACACAATACTCCCCGTAGAAGTCGTTTGGAAAGACCGAGATATGGTATTTTACCGTCCCAACACGAAAGAAGTTGATTTCCTCATACATGGATCTCGTTTTCTATCAACTAAAGACAATATTCCCCATAAAAATCACCCAGACACCTGGACATTACATTCTATCATCCAAATACACAACTGCATATAGAAATCGTTTTGAGGCAACGGGATATCGTAATCAACCACCCGTACACGCCAATACAATATTTTTCAATTGAAACCGTAGTTAAAATGTGTATATATAATATGTATAATATAATATACATATAATATATATATATATATACATATATATATATCGTATATTTCCGTTTTTTCAATTAAATACGGTGATTTTTTTTCGTAGTGATGCCAACTGAAATTTAAGCAAAATGTTAGTATCCGAATAGCATGTTTTTTAAGCAGACTATGGATAATATTGCTCTTTTATGCAGAAGCGACGATATATATATATATATATATATATATATATATATATATATATATATATTCATAGCTTCGAGGTTGTTGGTAAAGAATCCTATTTTGCCATCATTTCTTTTGTTCAAACTAAAAAAAACATAGTTTCTTACCACAATTCTAAAGTTAATATAATTTATAAAAACAAAACCATATTTTGTCGTCACAAACTATATTCAGTATGATTTGGCATAAAGAACTATTTTATAAGAGAAGGAAAAAGAAAGACAGATAGAGAGAGATTTTCTTACGTAAGAGAAAATAAAATTTACAAAAATTAAAAGATATCCATAAAGTGCGAGAGTAGTATCAGATTAACCTGATGAATAAAAAATGTTATACCAACTATCGCCACACCTTCTTTAGGATACGAATCCCAAAGTTGGATGTGAACATTCGTCTGAGCTGTCCTGGTATTAATACTTTAAGCGGACTACTTTGAGTTGATGTTCGTGATTCAAGACGCCACCCAGTGGCCGCTGATGAAACTGATTGTTAAAACCATTAACTTAATTTATTGATGAAAGTAAAATTATTTTCAATAAAAAATATAGCCAATGTCCTTCCCAAGATAATATAGAATCTATATGTCAAATTTCAGAACAATCGATTCAGTAGTTTTTTCAGTTATCGCGTACAAACAAAAAGACGCTTTGTCTTTATAAATTAGTATGATGATATGATATGATATGAAGTATGATATGAAGTATGATATGATATGACTAGTATGGTATGATATAATATGATATATATATATATATATATATATATACGCGCAGTTCTTTTCCCTTTCGCTTGGTCCTTCACTTCCCCTACTTCCCCTCTTCGATATCGTACCTGCTTGCCACCTTGCCCCTCCTCTTAATAACGGTCTATACTCGTGCCCGCTGTTTCTCCTTCATTGCTTTAAGATGTGTTATTTCTCTAATTATTTTTTATTCGGACATTTTTCAGCATTACACTGCAATTACCGATAATCGACATTGCAGACGAACCTTGTTCGGGCACCTACCACAGTAGGCTGTGGCGCCAATTTGGAACCATTGGTTTACATGGGCAATCTCGGTTCATCTCTGGTACAGGGGAGTTACTCATCTCCCCCCTCACTGATATAGTCTATGCTTTTATATAACTCTGAGTAACTTTCAAAACGAAGGAAGTCATCCAAATTAACCTATAATTTGTCAGTAAAATGTTGTCTCATTGTTATTTTTTGGATGTCCATATTATGCCTGGGTATTTTTATAGTATTGCTTTTAACAATAATGAAATTGTTGATAAATTCCGTTTTCGTATCATAAATACTATTCTATGAAATAATTATATTATATTGAATAGATTTTACTATAAATTAAAATGTACATTCATCATTTCTTATAAGTATTTATATTTTGTCATTTTTATTAATTTGAAATAATTTAAAATTATAAGATTCTTTTCAACATATCTTATGTTTATGAGGCACCTAACAATAAAAAATTCAATTCAAATATTGTAAAATAAAAACAATTAGAATCAAAACAGTGAACAAAGTCGATACATAAGATATGGTTAAAATAAGTTACAATGTCGTATTATATTAGTTCGTATTAACTTTAAGTGCTGATACGTGTATTCGTCTTTATAAATGAATCCAATAATTTAAAAAATTATTTGTATATTGAAATTTAGTATTTCATAAATAATATCTATAATTGAAGGAAACTTTCTACTTTATCTATTCTTCGTTAATATAGTTATAAAATTATCATATTTAATATATTTATCACATAAAAGTCATTTTTTTCTATTATTGTTCTAATAGATTTTAAGATTGAATTTCCATGAGTTGATTCAAATTCTAAATTGGAGCTGGAACAAAATTATAACTGTTGTCAAAGTTATTCAAGAAGTTCAGGTTATCTTAGTTTGACTATAAATTATACAAAGTACTTTTATAAATTAATTAATAATTACTTAAAATATTTTTGTAAAATCTTATATTAGCAAATATGGAAAATGAAATATCAACTCAAAAAGGTCTTTTAATTGTTGGTTTAATCTTTCTCTTGTCATCAACTGCTTTATTTTATGTTTACATAAGTTTTCCAAAATTACAAGAGTAAGATATATATTTGTTTGCTTATATTTAAAATTTTTTTTTAAATAAAATTAAAATTTTTATAGTAATTAATATTTTTTTCAGGAATGAGAGGCAATATATAAAAATACCATTAGATATTCATGAAGCTAAGAACCTTGGGAAATTATTAGATGCCTACAAAGATTTATATTATATTGAAGTTCTAACTGGACTTTTTGTAACTTACATATTGTATCCTTTTCAACAGCTGTATTGTATATGCATATGAGCATGCATATACATTAATATTTTTCTACCCTGCTTTATATATAGTTTCCTTAAATAATTATTATAGCTTGCAAACCTTTGCTATCCCTGGCTCAATATTTTTATCAATTCTCTCTGGATTTCTGTTTCCTTTCCCATTAGCTCTTATATTGGTATGCACTTGTAGTGCAATTGGGGCATCTTTGTGTTATTTACTCTCCTCTTTAGTAGGAAAGAAAGTTGTGAGTAAATACTTTCCAGAAAAATCAAAAAATTGGTCTGCAATTGTTTCAAGACATAAAAATAATTTAATGAATTATATGTTATTTTTGAGAATTACACCACTTTTACCAAATTGGTTTATAAATCTTGCAAGTCCAGTAGTTGGAGTACCAATGTTGCCTTTTACTGTAGGGACATTTTTTGGAGTTGCTCCTCCATCTTTTGTCGCGATACAAGCAGGACAAACTTTAAATAAATTGACTTCCTCGAGTGATGCATTTTCATGGAATAATTTAATTTTATTATTTACTTTTGCATTATTGTCTCTTGTACCAGTTGTATTTAGGAGACAAATTAGAGAAAAGTTTGAGTAATTGTATTTTGTAAAAACTTTAAGATCATAGAATTATTTATTAATAGATTGTAGGAAAGCCTACAAAAATTCCTTCAATAATTTATTGATGTGAAATAATATTACAAATACTTAAAAATGAAAAAGAATACAAATTTTAGTAAATCTAGATAGTGCTTTATTTGTTTATTTATTTATTTATTACTAGTTTTACAATTCATTTATTTACTGTAGATCGTATTATTATATGTATAAGTTTAATATAGATTGAACTGTGTTTCAATAAAAAGCTTATTTTTTTAAATAAATAAACATAAATAAATCCGAAAAATAGATTTAAATTTTGAAGTTTAAAGTGCTCAATTTTTTCTTTTTGAATTAAGTTATATATTTGAATAGGCTTATAAATTTTGTGAAATTACGAAAAAAGTTAGACATAGTTAATTTATGTTTCTGCGAATATTTATTCCAAACTGTACCTTCTGTACAAACAAAAGTATATGTCAATGCATAGCAGGATACAAATCTATCATTTATAGAATTTAAATTCTAAAGCAATGAATGTATTTCACTGTTGGCAGAATAAAAAATTTATATGTAACTGTAATTAACATTCTATCTGATTATACTTTGATTATAAATATGTCTCAATTTTGGATTTTTTATATCTTCCAATTCTTTTAAAACATTTATTAAAATTAAAAATTTATGTTGACTATTAGAAAATAAGGTAATAAATATTTTTATTAGTTCTAGTATTTTTTATAAACTAACTTTCTTTTATAAATTATCTTCCCAGTCTCTGTATTGTCCATGATAATTGGAAATCTCAATTATAATTTATAATTTTAATTTATAACAATGAATAACAACAAGTTAAAAACGCGTCTTTTCTCTATACTCTTAAGAATAAAATTAAACAAATATAGTTAAATATAGTTAACAAAGTCGATAAGTTAGTAAAAAGTTTTAAGAAATTTATCCAGAAAAAAAACTAAGTTTTTAAGAATATAAACAGATTTGATGTATACTTTCATATACTTAAATTTTGTTTTGTTCAGTAAAAAAAAAAATTATGGTATTGCTTGCAAGCTACTTTTTTCTAATGCTTTTATCTGTGCAATATTATTTGTTTTTCCTAATGTATAAATAAATAATACCGATGGTTTACCCACTCACATATGCACCATAGCGTTATTCACCAGAAAAGACTAGACATTATAAATTTATACCACAGTGACCAAAGATTATCCTTGTCCTTTCTTGATGGCTATTGTAAAAATATAATTCGAGAAATCGATTAAAAAAGAGAAATATTTTTTTATTATAAACCGATAGATATTTCGTAGTAAGAGAGATAAATTTAAGATAAACAAAAAACGCTTAATATTTTATACATAGAACATCTTTGTTCTGAAAATATAGATTATATTAAACAAAAAGCTTTTAAGGTTTTTTGTTTAAAAATTTACTTGTAAAATTATACAAATTCAAATTTTACAGTTTTTTTAACAACCTCGATTACTTGTAAAATCGCAATTAATTTTAACGGCAAAATTTAAAATCCAAAAAATCTAACAATTTTAATAAGCATTTACAGATACAAAACCTAAGTTTCTAAGTTTTTTGCACTTATTTTTAGAGAAAAAAAACTTTCCTGTATGAAATATTATCTATTCCCTATTTTACTAAGCCATTTCTATTTCAATCAGGTTTTAATCTGTTCAATTAAAAAAACATCGTTGGTTGAGCATTTAGCGGATCAAAACACTCATGCAAAGCCTTCTTTTACTTGGAAATATTTTCTTGAAAATAGGAATGTACTGACGCCAAAGCTATAAAATTAAGATTATTTATCTGAACTTATTAGAATTCAAGAAAATAATTGTACTAGCGGAGATTTTCAAACCTATAGGAAGAGACCGCGAAGCATTTCTCGAGCACGCAGGAACAGATAAAATTTCCGAATTTGGCAATTCACATATGCAGTATTTGCAAATTGCTGTATATTGATAAAGAAAACATTCACTTCGTTTACAAGTGCGCTACACCGAATGAAAACAAAAATCGCAGACCTAAGTATACAAATACAGATAATAGTGTTCAAATGAAAAGAACTTATATATTTGAACAAACAATGTATGTTTATACATAAAATATTTATTTTAATTATTTTAGTCCATTCATTATTATTTTTCGCCATTGAAATCTTATAGAATAAATTAAAGAAGACAATAAAAACTTCAATTAGTATCAACAATGCTATAAAAAGTTCAGTTTTTTACAGTAGTCTCCTAGTCAGATGCCCTACTGATTATGATAAAGGGAAACATAATATATGTTCTTAACATATTATGAAATTTACAGCTTAATATATTACTGAATTTAGAAAAATAGTTTATATAAAGTTTGTATAAAATATATCTAAAATTGATAAGTTGTAAGAGAAAACTATATAGATAATAATAAATGAAATTATATTCTATATCTTTTCATAGCAATGCAAAAAATATTCATATACCAGAATAATATTAATACAAAATATTTTTCTAAAATCTTCCGAAATAGCTTATGAGTGCTCCTCGATTACCGGAAGTCCGAATCGATCGCCGCGCCTCGTAGAGAAAAATTTTGTGTCAAGTTAGAAAACTAAAATCAATGTTCTCCACTACTGACATTTCAGGGGCATATCCACAATAAAAATTATACGAATAGCCCCCTTTCATACATATGTATGCATATATATATATATATATATATATATATATATATACTACGTCTATGTAGCACTCGATGTTATACACGAAAGATCGTTCATTATCAAAGCTTCTTATTGCAGGATCATATTTCATTGCCTTGCTCTGTCGCGATTAGTTGCGAGTAAAATGTAGCGTCTGAAAGTTCGATAATAAGTCGCCAGTACCTAACTATGGCAATGTTGTAATGCATATTTGTCATTTTTAAGAACTTTTCTAATAACATATATTAATATTCAAGGCGATAAATATTACTAATATAGTAACAATAATGAACAATTATTCTGTAATATATATACATATATATATATATATATATATATATATATATATATATATATATATATTGTGATGCCGTCGAAAATTTATTTAGATGTAGCTTACCTAATTTTTCGCGCACACAACTTTTTTACGCGACCCGGCGCGCTCGCCCCGGAGGGGGGCAAAGGAAAGGAAGGAAGGAAGGAAGGAAGCGAAATCCGATTACCGCACACACGCGGTATCCCGCCGAACTGCGTTGCAGAGCTCGTCGCTGGGCGATGAATACTCACGACATCGATCGCGGTGAAGGAGTTGCCGATGACGGGCTCTGGATGGTAGTAGGTGCGTCCGTAGAGCGGCCGCCGTCCACTTACTGGCCTGTGGCTTCTCGGCGAGTCCACGTCGTCCTTCCGTTACCGACGTCTCCCCGTTTCACGGCTCTCGATGGCTCCTCTTTGCCTTTCATCTTCCTTGACTACTCTCCCTTTTACAACTTTCTTTTGGTTTTTCTTGCTATCTTTCCTTTTTCAAGCTCACTTCCTTCTCTTGTTGTTTCTTTCGCTCTCAGCTCACCTCTTTCTCGGTTGGTTTTCTTTCTCTCTGCTAAAGCTCTTCTCACTCTCGTCTCTCGGGTTCCAACAACGGAGTGCCTTCTGTTCGGACTCCTCACAGCGGAGTGTTCTTCTCCTTTCTTTCTGCACCTCTTCTTGCTGTCTCTCTCTCTCTCTCTCTCTCTCTCTCTCTCTCTCTCTCTCTATCGCACTCTTCCAACTTTGCACTTCGACGGCCGACAACGGAGTCCCTTCTGTTCGGACTGCTTACAGCGGAGTGTCGCGCATCTCACGTTCGCCGGGAAAGAAGGATGGGTTAAGGAGGGGGAAAGATACGACGACGGCCGACCGCGATCGGGACATACTGAACACGGCCCTCGCACGCAACAATATAATAGTATTGGTTTTATTTGCTCATTAATAAGAATGTACTAGTATGCATATCTAAAAATTAAATATCATAGAAGATTAAAATGTTATAGAAATGTAGTTTCAATTTAATTTGTTTTTAAAGAATCATTTTAATAATGTAGCAAAATGAATAATTGACTGGGAATGATTTTCCATGTTTTTATGATTAATGAAACGTATTATTAGGATGTTGAATATCATGAAACTAAATTTTTTCATGCCAAATACAGATTCAGTTAGATTATAGTAGGTTTACAATATAAAGTAAGATTTGAGTAAACTTCAATAATAGTACAAGCATGAATTCGATAGGAATTACAGCGGTGACTCATCACAAAGAAATCATATCTGTAAATACCATCGTTTATCGTTTACAAATTTTGTACAATATTTGTTGCAGACAATATAATTGTGAAAAAGAAGAAAAATTATTTTACTGATTGATTGTGGTAGTCATCTGCATTATTGTATAAGGGCAGCGTGTTTGTCGCTCTTTTATGTAATCTTGTAGGAAGTTTCCTGTATGTTTGCATCAATTATTTGTCAAGATTAATGCAAAGCCTGTCTGTTTATTTATAACTCCTTTTTTTATGATTACAATAACTTTACAATCTATTACGAAAACCATTGGCATATTTACTATTTTCCAGCCAATAAGCTTACTATTCATGAATTCAATGTCACTGCTTAATTTTGGCATTAAAATGCGTATAATTTACTCTAGTCAACAATATTTGAATACTGGTTCAAACCACGTAAAAGTGGAAACTATGTTTTAGATTGCATAACGGTTAAATGTATAAATTAATAATGATGATTGACTTATGGACTTATAATATTGAATGGAGTTGGCTTAAAAATATAATAATAATAATTTATAACTTGAGCAATTAGCAAATAATATGGAAAGTAACTTAGAAATATCTTTCTTCTGTATAATATACTGTGCTTGTACCGTGTAGCCCTCCTTCAATTTTTTTTTTCTGGATTTTTGTATCATATCAGGTATGTGAATAAAGTCTTTCCCGTTTTTTTTCAAATTTTGAGCCTTTATTGTGAAAAAATGGTTACAAATGAATTATTGAAAGTATTGGCCATCGCTAGCTACAACTTTTTCCCATCTTTCTGGCAACATACGAATCCCGTTGCGAAAAAATTCGACCGGCTTGGCCTCTATCCAGTCATCCACCCATTTTTTGGCTTCCTCGTAGGAATGGAAGTGCTGGTCAGCCAGGCCATGCGTCATCGATCTGAAGAGATGGTAATCAGACGGAGCAACGTCTGGACTATACGGCGGGTGGGGTAGGACTTCCCATTTGAGCGTTTCTAAGTATGTTTTCACCGGCGGTTCAACATGTGGGCGAGCATTGTCATGTTGCAAAATAACTTTGTCGTGCCTGTCGGAGTATTGTGGCCGTTTTTCTCGCAGTGCGCGGCTCAAACGCATCAATTGTCGTCGATAGACCTCGCCTGTGATCCTTTCATTCGGTTTCAGAAGCTCATAGTAAACCACACCTAGCTGGTCCCACCATATACAGAGCATGAGCTTGGCGCCATGAATATTTGGCTTGGCCGTCGATGATGATGCATGGCCGGGTAGTCCCCATGATTTTCTTCGCTTCGGATTATCGTAACGTATCCACTTTTCATCGCCAGTCACGATACGATGCAGAAAACCCTTTCTTTTATGTCGCTGAAGCAGCTGTTCGCAAGTGAAAAAAACGCCGTTCGACGTCTCTCAGCTTCAGTTCGTACGGCACCCAATTTCCTTGCTTTTGGATCATTCCCATGGCTTTCAAACGCTTGGAAATGGTTGTTCGGTCAACTCCCAATGCTTCAGCAAGTTCTTCTTGCGTCTGACAAGAATCTTCATCAAGCAAAGTCGCCAATTCTCGATCTTCAAAGATTTGCGGCCGCCCGGAACGCTCCTTGTCTTCCACGTCGAAATCACCGCTTTTGAAGCGTCGAAACCATCCGCGAACACTTGAATCATCGACACAACCTTCTCCATAAGCCTCCTGAAGCAATCGATACGTCTCGGCAGCAGATTTCTTCAAATTGAACCAATAAAGTGAAACTTCCCGCAAATGACGTCGACTCGGCTCAAATTTCGACATTTTCACGATATCAAAAATTTATGATGCGAAAAAATTTTAACTAATGTGTTAGTATGGAATTGTTGACATATGAATAAGCTTTGATTATGACATATGTAACCATTGAATACTCGCACAGTATTGGTGGCGCCATCTCTTACAAAAAACGGGAAAGACTTATTCACACTCCTAATACAATATTCAGTAGATTTATCGGTATAAAAAATTAAGGATATCTGATTTCGTAATAAGTTCGTTTACAATTTCGTGATTGCGTGATGTAAGTTATTATCTTACAATTATAAGTCGTAAATATATAAATAAATTACAATAAACTTCCGCATACTATTAACGCATAGAGTTAATAACTATCTGATATAATTATTGCTAAGTATTTTATAAGTATATACTAGTCGGGGTTATTGTTGATTTTGTGCAATTTATCAATTTTTCCATTTCCATACATTTTACAAATTCCCCCCCTTTTTTTTGATTGTTGAAGCTACATTAAATAAGAAATTATTTAGGAACAAATTTTAAAGATTTTTATTTAATTTATAAATGTGTTATTCAAACGGATTAGTAAAATAAATAAAAAAAAATTAATTATTTCCCATTTTTTTTAAATAAATGTAAATTAAGTCATAATTTATAATTGAATAAAGAAAAAGAATTCAAATTTGTTCTTAACTGAAATAGACAATGCTCAAATTTTACATTAACAATCGTTCATCAAATAAAGTCTCCTTTTCCTTCATTAATTGGTTCTAAAATTTCTTCTTTGAAATTAGCATCTCCATGAACTTTCATAAATGTAATTGAAATACTTCACTGTACACAATAACAAAAAAAATATATATACTAAAGATCCAAGTCCAAATATTAATGAAAAATTTTCCTCTTTGGCTAAGTTGTTTTGAGTTTGATCAAAGAAACAATTTTTGAATTGTTTGCGTCCAATAATTTATACCAATAATTTCTGTCGTTTTGCACTTTCCTATTTATCTTTTATCTTTATTTTCACTTTCTCTATCATTTCATCTTTACTTCACTTTGTATCCTATTACTTATTATTTATTTTTCTATCCTTATTTTATCAATGTTCATTCTATCACTATCTGTTTGTCTATCTGTATTATTTATTATTTAATCTGTTATTATTATTTTTTTTCACTAAGTTATCATTCATATTTTATCGTAATCATCACTATTCGCTATTATCACTATTGGTTATTATCACTATTCGTTATTATCACTATTCATATTATCACTATGCATAATTTGTCCTTTATCGTTAATTTATCCATATTTTTATCCTTATCTGATAACTATCCATTTATCACTATTCCTTTCTTTGTCCTCTATTATTTATTTTATCTTCACTTAAATCTCTTAGTTATTATTTCATCTTTACTTTCACTTTGTCCTTTCCATCTATTATTTTTATCCTTACCTTATGTTAACTTAATATTTAATTAAAACATAAATAATAAAAAGAAGAAAAATATAGATATTTTTCTTTAATATTTCATAGGTAAGGAGAAGTGAATTTATGATAACAAATAATTAAAACAATAATATAAAATGAAATATGTTGTTTATTTAAAATAAGGCATAAAAAACCTCCACCTTTTAAGTGGAGGAAAAAGCCGAGATTTTAATAAATGAAATTAACAATAATTTGAATGATCATTCAATATTTAAGATAAGTCTTACCCTAATACACACGACGATGCGCATTCCTTACGTAATCTATATGCGTCGCAGCTAAAAACCTCGTCAGGTTAAGCGTTCCCGCTTTAGGTTGACGATCTTTCATGTAGAAGTACAAGCATTTCTCGAGGCAGCAGGTACCTGTAATTAAGAAGATACAGAAAGTCTCAAGGCAGCAGGGGCCTAGGTCGAGACAAAGCGCCGCTACGGGCAAAGGTAGGCGATCGAGGCCTTTTTACCAATTATTTGCCGCTCAGGACAACACACACTCGCACTCCAGAGCAGAAATACTCGCCACAACGCTAAAACTATATATTTACATCAATATAAGAATTATAACTAATAACTACAATATAGGTATCGACAAAGAATATAATTTAAAGAGGTGCACCTCGCTCAACTAATGTTCGCGACAATCTGTTTCTTTTTCAGATTTTTACGAGGCCCGAACCTCTCGGCGCTCGAGTCACAAAATATAAACACATGAGCCCTACCGTCACAATTATTATCGTTTTATATATACATTCCATTATATACAAGTAAATACACATATATTCACGCATACATATACTCACATACAATATCCTTATACATACATACATATACATACATATATATATACATATATATATGTATATATATATATATATGTATATATATATATATATATATATACATACATATACACACATATACATGTTCACATATGTATTCACATAAATATATATAAAAACATACACATAGACACTCATACTCATACACACACGTAGATATATACATACATATTTAAAATATAGACTTTAGAACGAAACGCGAACACCTTATCATCAGTCATTATTATCATTATCCTCTTTAATTTCTAATTATTCATTTCTTTTTCTTTCTTTTTCATTCATCAAATTTTTTTTTATCTTATAATCATTTGTTATTGTCTGTTATTATTTATCATTTACCATTACATTGACTTTCTTAAATTATCATCATTCTTTTTACTTTTTATAATTATCCATATTTTTACCTTTATTTCACTCTTTTTTATTATGTTATTTATTCATTTTTATTGTTTTTATATTCATTTTTATATTCATTTAATTTTATGAAATGAAATAAACTAATTAATAAATAAAACTGATTATTAAGTATAGATTTTGGGCTCTACCTAGTCTCTTATAAGTAATTGTACTTGGTTGTCCATTATAAGAACTATTAAAATTCGCTTTGAAACCTTTTGAAAAAGTCTTTTGTTTAAATTTAAATGTGTAATACACACGCAAACTTTTACAGTAATGCTTGCTTATACACATACATGTATGTGGGCGAGACCAGCAGCGACCTGATGTTCGACGGGGTTTTGTAAAAATGGATGCGATCAGCTGCTTACTGAAGTAAACTCAACGGAACGATATGCCAGTAAGTCATCAGTAAGTCAAAATACCGTACCTGATCCTTTATTTTCACTGATTACGTCTGTGACGGAAAACTGGCAGTTTCATAACCGTTTATGACATTTACATGGAAAGTATAGAAAAATGCATGCCAGTATTGTCAGATCTACTTATCGGCATCTTACCGAAGGCCTTTCGGAACAGACCCTAAATAAAAATTAGCTGAACTTTTTGCTATGTATTTACTATTAGTATATATATAAATGTAATGTTTCTAAATATTTGCTATAGCCATAGATGGAGTTTTATATTGAAAAATGCGTTTTAGCTAAAAAAAGGGGGAAACGATTCTTTAGATCATAAATAGTATATATTCTTTGAAAAATTATTAATAAAGAAGTGATAAATAATATTTTTCATTGATTGAATTTTCGAAATTCGAATTTAGAAAGAAAGAGTGTAGCGGCCGTGCTATGCAGGAGGTTCTGAAATTCGGATAATTGGTCGAAAAAATCCCAACAGTATTTGTGATAAGACTGTACTCTCATGTCAAATATAATAAAAGACTCCGTTTGCCAGATTTTCGTACCCCAAAGTGGTGCAGCGATACTTGCAGATCCAATAAGATCTCCGACGGTTGTTTCTAAATATTATAGCTTCTAAAATAGTTAACAGAACCAGCTGTTTGTATTCTTTCAATGGTAAATCCAAAAATATTGGACCTTCTTGAAATTTAACTTGCTTGCCTTAAAATATATAGAGAGCGAATAGATTGCTATACTGGACGGGTTAGGAAGCAGGTATGATTTTAAAGTTGTGGACGGAGCGCCCGACGAGGACATATGATCCTACTGAATAAACCGATGAGCCCTCTAATGTCCCTAACTTATATGATGTATAGAAAGAGAGAGAGCGAGATGTAATATAATACAGACAATGTGTTTGAAATGTATGAAAAGTAAATGATCGGATGGGACTGATGACAGGAGAGAATTTTGGAGACAGTTCGGTATTGAAGACAGTGAAGCGCGCATGTTGTTCGTTTGATTGTGCGCATGAGTAAAGTCGAGATTTTGCGCGTTAGAAACTAGAGTGCGAAGTTTTATTAAAGGTATACGTGTGATCAAAGGTGTGGTTAGTATCTAGGCCTTAGTGTAGTGGCTAGAAAGTATGTGCGTATATCCTGGAGGAACATTGCGTTAATCTTTCGGAGCGACTTTCACGGCCGAGGATTCGACGTGACTTGTTCCTGGACAAGAGACGAGAACGAGTTGTTGTGGATTCGCTCGGTACTGCAGTGAGGAGTTTCCCGAGACATTGGGGTCCACTGCGTACCTATGTGTTTATCTCTCCCCGTTCTCATCGTCCACGTGTGGTGTGACGGTGCGGAGATTAAGAACTGAGTAAATTGTGCGGCCGTCAGGCTCCGGATTAGCGAGCTTGTCTATAATGTAAGTAGAGGCCTTTAGTTTTAAGTATATTTGTAACCGCGACTCTTTTTATAATAATTGTGTTTTTGTTTATATAAGCGTGTACGTGGTTTTCTTGTGTATGAGTGTGTAAAGTGTTCACCTTGTGTAGAAATTCAAGTAAGATAGTAGAATTGAATAAACAGACTCTTGTTCCGGCTTTTCCCTCTGTCCCGTGAGGGTTTTTATGCCGAAACAAAAGATTTACTTTTCCGCGAAAGTACGAGTTTTATTTTCTGGGCAACCCTTCCCTCACGCATTCTGAATATATATATATATATATATATATATATATATATATATGTATGTATATATATGTGTATATATGTGTATTTATAATTGCTATATTCTATTTTAAATATATATGTATAAATTATATAATGTTCACAGTAATTATCAAACTCCAGCTGTACATAAAAAATTTTATTTTTAAAAGATCGATCATCCAACAATCTTACACAAAACATCAGTTTTATTCTATTAATTAATGCCGTTTAGTACTAATATTTTAACTAATAATAATACATTGATAGATTTTGAATCAGTAACCTAATAATATTTATATATGTAAGCCTTTCCGTAAAAAAAAAACAAAAAGTTCGTATATAAGAACAATATTCATATAAAATATTTTTCGGAATATTCCGAAATACCTTAATAAACAATAAATTATACAACGAAATTACAGCTGATAACAATGGACCATTAAACAAATGGCTAAGTACATTGTATATGTATCCTCACAAATAACAGCATGTATACGAGTTTTTAGACTCTTAGTTTAAACAAAGATAATAAGCAGTTTATTATACAGCAGTGGTCTATCGATATTTCGTACTTTTTTACATTTTTGAAAACTAATGTTATTTCGATCTATTTTTTTGAAATCGGTTTTATTTAAACATTTTTTTAAACATTTTTAACTAATTTTTATTTGAGATTTTTTCTTGTTTTTTTTGTAAATCTGGTTTGATTTTTATCAATTTTTTTATTCCAGAAATTTTTTTTCATCATTTTTCATCATTTTTTCTGCAATTTCCTTTTTAATCGATCTTTTTGTATTCGGTTTTATTTTTTTCTTATAGAGAAAAATTGCATGGAAAATAAGTTTTATACATTGATGTCATCTATAATTTTTTATTTAATTATTTCCAAAAATTTTTTGTTATCAATTTCTATAATATTTGTAATCAAGCGAATGAAAATCTATATGTAATCTATCTATCTAGAATTTTTATCAAGCTCTGTATTCAAATATATATATTACATTATATACATTTAAAATTATAAACGATTTATTATATGATCTTTAAAATTTTATACTATAATTTGCAGAATAAAATAAATTATTGTAATTACACTATAATAAACATAAGTAATTCGGATAATCTATGTTTAACAATTTCTTCAATAGATCATTTTATCAAAAGTGAGGTTATGTCCACAATCACTGTAATATTATAAATAAACAAACAGAATCATTTCATTATTAGTTTATATAGAAAATTACTCTATTCCTTAGACCAATCTTTATGTTAAATCGGAATTAGACGAATTGTTTAATATATCAATAAATAACAATACAGAGTAGATTATAATAAATATAAATGAAAAGTATGTTGTTCGAATGTAAAGGAAACTAGGAATAATGTATGTGATTAGTGAATTATATTTAGTATTTAGTATCACAGGCATGGGTTGATCAACTACATTAACATTAAAATCTACGTCATACTCGTATTTTTTAAAAATATGTTATTATTTAAAAATATGTTATTGGAAGAACTAGTTCTTACATTAAGGATAGTTGGTGTTTTTACAATGAAATGAAAGATATTGTTATTCCGAAAAACTACAAGATGATTTCATTGGATGTAGTATCTTTGTTTACAAATATACCTTTAGAGTTGTTAAATGATATTATACCGGAAAAGTGGAATGAAATTAATTTGCATACAAAATTGACAATGAATGAATTTATTAAAGCAATTAATTTGATTTTTAATAACACAATTTTTTCATTTGATAATAAATTTTATGAACAAAAATACGGATGTCCAATGGGGTCGCCTTTGTCACCGGTTATAGCTAATTTAGTTATGGAAAAGTTGGAAAGTATAGCCTTGTCAAAATTGCTTTTTGAACCAATGATATTTAAGAGATATGTTGATGATATCTTTACAATTGTTCCAGAAGTTTTTGTGGATGAAATGGTGGATGTTTTCAATTCTGTAGATGACAGAATTAAATTTACAAGGGAGGTTGAAGTAAATAGTCAGTTAAGTTTTTTGGACATTAATGTAATTAGATGTAGTAATAATAAGGTAAAACTTAATTGGTACAGAAAGCCTACTTGGTCAGGTAGGTTTTTAGATTTTAATTCACACCACCAATTCGGAAACAAAATTGGAGCATTGAGAGGTGTCATTGACAGAGCAATTAAATTGTCACATAAAGATTTTAGACAAAATAATTTACAGATAGTAAGAGAAACTTTTATTAATAATGGCTATCCAATTCAATTTAATTATAGATTGATTGCTAAGAGATTTTTTGACATTTATAATACCGAAAATAGACATAGTGCAGGAATTGATTTTAACGGAGGCAAAATTATTGTCTTACCATATGTTCGAGGATTATCTGAAAGAATAAAAAGAAATTTTCGGAAATACAACATTCAAATTTTCTTTAAAAATCGCAATAATTTAAGTAGATTGTTTAATAATTGCAAAGATAAGGATGATTTATGCTTAAAGTCAGGAGTTGTTTACAAGATTAATTGCATGGATTGTGATAAATACTATATTGGACAAACAGGTAGATATTTAAAAAAGAGAATTTATGAGCATAAATATAGTTTACGTAGCTCACATATTACTTCTGGTTTAAAAGAGCATTGTTTAAAGTTTTTACATTCTTTTGATTTTGTGAATGTGGATATTTTGGAACATGGTATTAATAATAAGTATAAACGGGAGAGTCTTGAAAGTATTCACATTTCCAAGAATCGAAATAATGTGAATTTAATGTTAGAGTCTGGTAGATTGGACAGTGTTTATCATTCCTTATTAAATTGATTTGTTTTGGACAATTTGTGTAGAGGGGGAATTTATATTTAATTTACGAAATTTGGTGGTGGGGATGGGTATATATAGATTAGAATATAAGGTTTAGATTAGTCCCTGATGAGGAGCCGTAGCGAGCTCGAAACGTTGGACAAGTCTTCAATTAGGTAAGGGTGTTGGGGACAGTCAGACTGCACTTTACTAACAAAGAATTTTTTCAGCTAATATTTTATTTTCAGATTAGTCTACGGGGGTGAATGTAAACAAGGACAGTCTGACTGTCATTATAATTTTAATTTAATTTTTAATTTAATTTTTATTTTTAATTTTAATTTTTTTATTTTATTTTTATTATTTTTTATTTCTTATTTTTTATTATTATTTTTATTTTTTATTTTTATTTTATTTTTATTTTATTTTATTTTTGGATGGAATTGATTGGACTGTAAGACCAATAAAAAAATATTTATTAATTTGTATATGGGCAGTCGACAGAAGTACAATTCAATTGTTTTAATATAATATAAGCATAAAATATTAAAATTAAATTTTTTAAACTAATTATGGAATATCCATTTTAGCACACAATCATAAGGCTCAATTTGAAATTTCTACAATGGCAGAAAGGAAAGTCTTGATATTCTGCAGAATCAAAAATTCGTCTGCATTATGAAGCTGGCATGGGAGTTTGGGTTTGAATTGCTTTCTGATGCTCGTGCGCTAATTAGATATTATTTGGGTTAGCCTCTGTAATGATATAAACAAAAACAGCAACGTCGCATTGGACAAAAGCATATAATTATAGCTATATATATATATATATATATATATATATATATATATATATATATATATATATATATATATATATATTGTCTACGCCACAGCTCGTGACGTATATTGACGTAGGCAAATGCGCACACTAATTTATGCTGACGTAGCTGTGACGTCGCGTTGGCGCGTTAATGTAGTAGTTGAGCCTGTTGAGGGCGCACGTTCTCGGCGCTCGCAAATCGTCGAGCCTTTCATATATGTCATCGGAAATCTCTCCTTATTATCTCTGGTCTGAGCTGGTCTGATTGTGGTCTGCTCGTTATGTTTTATTAGAAATATAGATTCAATTATATGTTATTATTATCACGGTCATTAATCCTTGTACCCATATATTTCTATCAAATTTCATAAATCATTTAAATATATATTGTAATAGATGGCTCACGTGCCATCAGGTTTGATTTCACATGCCCAAAAAGTTTGTCGTTTATATAAGCGAGTTTTACGTCACTTGGAAAGTTGTGCTGTCGATATTATTGAATTTAGGTTTGACTATTTTTAACATTTATTCCGTACAGTTTCTTTCCGATATTTTTTAGAAATTTTACGTTAGTTTTATTAGCAGCATTGATTAATTTATTAACACAGAACTTTGATATATGTACTTAAAATACATTGAAAAAACTAATTTTATATAACTGTAAGAATTTTCAGAGACTTAATTTAAATGCATACGAATTTATATGTTAATTCTTGAAAAATTCTATTGTTCATACTTAATTTCGAAAATAATTATTATGTTTATATTTAAACAAAAAACAGTTAAATTTATTTACTTTTATAGTTTTTCTTCTTTCATTAACTTCTATAATTAATTGTTACATTATGAATTTTTAATATTGAAAAATATAGTTTTTAATTCGAAATCAATATGTCTTACAGCATGTCTTATTTTTCTAATTAAATAAACAATAAAATATTGAACACTATTTTATTTATTATAAGATACTAAAGTAGTTTTAACGAATTAATAAACTATTATCTGCAATTAGTTTCTATTTTTAGCAAGCCTGTTATATTTTTATACAATGGAAGACTAAGCTTCAATTTTTAAACTTAAAATTTCCTTATCCCTAACAAAAAGATTAAAATTAAAATACATAATATAGAATAGAAATAAATTTTGACCAAATATTTTTATAATTTGAATCTGAATTCAGATATGAAGCAGTTGTTGCAAGAGCTGAATTTGATCAGAATAAAGATATAAAAGATTTAAGAGTTGCAAAGCAGTTGATGAAACGATTAGAAAAGAGATTGTCTGATGAACGTCACTTTTTTTATAAGAAATTTCCGGATTCACATGGTGGTTGTTCCTATCAAAGAGACTTTGTTCCGGCAGATTGGATTTTAGATTATTGGGATCCTATGGAAAAAGCTATGTATCCCAAATATTTTGCCCTTAGAGAACAGCGTAAGAAAGAATATGAAGAATTTTACAGAAAAGAATATGGAGAACCACCAGTTCTAACTAATCATTAAGCTTTGTATTATCTAATTACTAGAATACTTTAGATACAATATGTTTTGAAAGCTAAATTATTTGTTTTATATTTGATTTCAACATACATAATGCAATATTTATTCATATGTAGAATTTGAAATATTTTAAAAAAAATTGTTTTGAATAAAATATTAAGCATAATATCTAAATTAGTGTTTGGCATTTAATTTCATTGATTAGATAAAGATTACCTGCTTTTCTCTTTAAATTATATATTTTAATAATTGAAACTAATTTACAAATGTCAAACTAACTTCATATTAACTTTTAATTACATTTTATGGTATTTAAATTAATAATTTTTTAATAACAAAATACTTATGTGAGATTTCATATTATAAAGAACTTTACGAATGCATCAAAGTTTAAGCAAAGAATAGTATCTGTCAAACATAAAGTTTCTTAATTTTGATATTTAATGAAATTTCTTGGTAAGAATGTATATGGAGAATTGAGGTAAAATAATTGGATTTAAAAATTTTTAAGAGTAACCAATACATTCTTATTATTTTATTGAACATTAAGATGTATTCTTCTGATGCTTTTTAATATGACTGGTTAGGAATCTAAAATAATTAAAAAATTTTAGGTCAAAAAATATTTAAATGTCATCACATATGTTATCTATTAACGAAAAATTTCATATATTTTGTACCCATGTATTTAGTTCATATATTTTTTAGTAAAATAAAATAGCTAGAGATTAAGAATCGAGTTCCTTCATAGTTTTAAAATAATGAGATGCAAAATGTTGCAGAATGCCGATAAGAAGGCTCCTGTTAGAGCTCATATAGCAGCTTGGTGTATATATATATATATATATATACACCAAGCTGCTACAAGCACAGATAATAAGGAGAGATTATCGATACCATATACGAAAGGCTCCACAACTTTCAAGCGCCGTGAACATCCGCCCTCTATAGAGATAACTGCTACACTAACGCGTCAAAGCGACGTCACAGCTACATCAGCATAAATTAGTGTGCCCAGAGATAATAAGGGTCTGGTAGGTAGATAATAAGGTGGGATAATAACCCTTATTATCTCTGGTGTGCCCATTTGCCTACGTCACGAGCTGTGACGTACGCAATAAATGTATATAGATATAGGTGGACGCTTTTCTTCAATGCGACGTTGCTGTTTTCGTATGAATCATACAGAAGCTAAGCCAAATCATATCTAATTTTATTGAAACTCCAATGCCAGCTTCATAATGTAGACGAATTTTTCATTTTGCAATAAATCAGAACGTTCCTTTCTTTCATTGTGGAAATTTCAAATTGAGTCTTATGATTTTGTGCTAAAATAGATATTCCATAATTCGTTTAAAAAATTTATTTTTAATATTTAATGCTTATATAATATTGTAGTAAATAATGCGGCGGAACAAAAAGAGAAAATCCATTAATTGTCTCAAATATTAAAAATATAAATAATATAAATCAAAAATAGAAAATTCAATTCTTGCGATTAAATTCTAAAATAAAATAGAAGTATAGAAGTTAAAAAGTTATTCGTTTTCTAAATTAGAGCTAAAAGTTATACAAAATTTGTAAATAAATGAGATTACATTCAACAACGTTTTACAATAGGATAGAATTTGAAATTTTGTATTTGCTGCAATATGTATTATCAATAAAAAAATGTATAAGTATTTTAAATTATGCTAAGTTATGACACAAGCTGAAACATATTTTCAAAAAATGTTGTTGATCAACCCTTGTCTCGGATACTACACATTATATATAATTCATAAATCACATATATTATTTTGAGTTTCCTTCACATTCAAAAATCTACTCTGTATTGTTGCTTATTGACATTTTAAAGATTTCGTATAATTCCGATTTAACACAAAAATTGGTCTAAGTAATAGAGTCATTTTCTGTATAAACTAATAATGAAATGGTTCTGTTGGTTTATTAATAATATTACAGTAATTGTGGATATAACTTCACCTATGATGAAATTATCTTTTGAAGAAATTGTTAAAAATACATTATCTAAATTACTTATATTATAGAGTAATTACAATAATTTATTTTATTCTGAAAATTATAGTATAAAATTTTAAAGAATATATAATAAATCGGTGATAATTTTAAATAGATATTACTTAATATATGTACGTAATTGAATATAGAGCTGTTTCGAAAAAATGTTCAGATGTACGTACTGTGGGGTACCCACATGCCAAGTCTGCCAGCAGAGGGCAGCTTGGCACCTTAGTTAACCCGTGAGCGACCACACAGGCCTCCGGTTAATATTTAAGCCCTTGACCCGGTTCATATGAGGCTCTAAGGCAGAGATTACCGACAATGCCTTACTGATGAGTCCAGTCAGTAATCCCAGGACGAAACGCACCACGGCCATTACCCTAAAATATAGGTGTGTACATACGGGACTGTAGCATCCCCTGTGATATACCCTATAGTACAAATTGATAAAAATTATAGATAGATAGATTACATATGTATTTTTAGTCGCTTGATTATAAATATTATAGAAATTGATAACAAAAAAGGTTTAGGAACAAATTGAATAAAAAATTATAGATCAGATCAAAATATAATACTTATTTTCCATGAAATTTTTCTCTAAAAGCAAAATATAGAACCAAATACAAAAAATCGATTGAAAAAGAAATTGCAAAAAAATTGGTGAAAAAAATTTGTAAAATAAACAACAATTTGATAAAAAATCAAACCAGTTTAAAAAATTTAAGAAAAAATCCAGAAAAAATAAGTTAAAAAAAAATAAAAAATAAAATAGGTTGAAATAAAATTAGTTTAAAAAAAAAGTAAAAAGAAAAGTACGAAATATCGATAGTTTACTACTGTCGCGCTAAAAGGGAGGAAATAATTTTTCGAGAAATAATATACCATTAATATTGTCACACTCAAAGCGCCTCAGTGACAATATCCAGAACATCTCACCTGAAGAATCAATTTGAATTTTCGGAGTCAGTGCCACACATCGCAATTTAACTATATCAATGAACTTCTTTTCATGCGTTGATGACTTTTTGATTTATAGAGTTGATTAAAAAGGGCTTAGTCGGAGAATATAGTTGAAAATTCCCCAACAGCATTTGCTATAAGATGTAATAAAATACTCCTATTGTCAGATTTTTGTATCCCAAAGTGGTCCGGTGATACTTGCAGATTCAAAAAGATCTTTGAACGTTGTTTTTAAATATCGTAGCTTTTAAAATAGTTAGCGGAACCAGCTGTTCATAAGAAATTTTATTTTTAAAAGATCTATCAACCAAACAATTTTTTATAAAACAAAATTTTTATTCTATTAATTAATGCCGGTTATTACTATTATTTTATCTAATAATAATACATTGGTAGAATTTTAATCAGTAAATTCAAAAGATTTATATATGTAAATCTTTTCGTAGAAAAACAAAAACAAACATTTGTATATAAGAACAATATTTATATAAAATATTTTTCGAAAATATTTCGAAATAGCTTAACAGAAAATAAATTATATAACGAAATTACAGCTGGCAACAATGGACCATTAAAACAAATGGCTAAGTACATTTTATATGTATCCTCATAAATAACAGCATGTATAGTTTAGACAGAGATAATAAGCAGTTTATTATACGGTTCTATTCAGTTTATTATACGGTTTATTATACGGTTATATTAATATTCCATCGATATTTCGTTTTTTTATATTTTTGAAAACTAATTTTATATAATCTATTTTTTTGAAATCGGTCTTATTTAAAAATTTTTTTTTAATATCTTGACAAATTTTTTTCTAGACTTTTTTTCTGTTTTTTTTTTAAACTGGTTTGATTTTTATAAATTTTTTTTTATCTGATAAATTTTTTTCCAAACCCTTTTTTGTTATCAATTTCTATAATATTTATAATCAAGCGATTGAAAATATATACGTAATCTATCTATCTAGAATTTTTATCAATTTTTACGTACATCTGAACATTTTTTCGAAACAGCTCTGTATTCAATTGTATATATTAAATAATATATATTTAAGATTATAAACGATTTATTATATAGTCTTCAAAATTTTATACTATAATTTTCAGAATTCAATAAATTCTTACAATTACTCTATAATATACATAAGTAATTCGGATAATGTATTTTTAAAAATTTCTTCAATAGCTAATTTTATCATAAGTGAGGTTATGTCCATAATCACTGTAATATTATAAATAAACAAACATACAAATTAACATTAAATTCTACATCATACTCGAATTTTTGAAAATATGTTTAAGTTCGTGTCATAACTTATAATTATTTAAAATACTTATACATTTTTTTATGGATAATACATATTGTAGAAAATGCAAAACTTCAAATTCTATCCTATTGTAAAATGTTGTAGAATGTAAATCGTATTTATTTACATATTTTGTATATCTTGTAGTTATAATTTAGAAAACGTATAACTGTTTAACTTCTGTACTTTTATTTTATTTTAGCATTTAATTGCAAGAATGGAATTTTCTATTTTTGATTTATATTATCATTTATATTTTTAATATTTGAGACAATAAATAGATTTTCTCTTTTTGTTCTTACGCGTTATTTACTACAATATTATATAAGCATTAAATATTAAAAATAATTTTTTTAAACTAATTATGGAATATCTATTTTAGCACAAAATCATAAGACTCAATTTGAAATTTCCACAATGAAAAAAGGAACGTTCTGATTTATTGCAAAATGAAAAATTCGTCTACATTATGGAGCTGGCATTGGAGTTTCGATAAAATTAGATATGATTTGGCTTAGGTTCTGTATGATTCATACGAAAACAGCAACGTCGCATTGAACAGAAGCGTCCAGCTATATCTATATACATTTATTGCCTACGTTACAGCTCGTGACGTAGGCAAATGCACACACTAATTTATGCTGACGTAGCTATGACGTTTCCTTGGCGCGTTAGTGTAGCAGTTGGCTCTATTGAGGGTGCACTTTTCCGGCGTTCGAAAATCTTCGAGCATTTCATATATGGATTCGGTGAGCGCTTCTTATTAACTCAGCTACAAGTAGCTGCAAGCAGAAACAGAAGAAATAAACTGTCAGATACTGTATTTTAACTTACTGATGACTTACTAACATATCGTTCTGCTGAGTTTGCTTCAGTAAGCAGCTGATAGTGCCGATTTTTATCAAACCCCGTCGAACAACTGGACGCTGCTGGTCGCGGTCGTATACGTATGTTCATATAAACAAGATTATTGTAAACGTTCCCATATATATTACACTATTGAGTTTCAATAAGTCTGCTTTAAGGTTTCAAATTCGAATTTTAATATTTTTTATTATGAACAATCGAGTAAACTTATTTATTAGGTACGAGGTGGAGTCCAAAATTCATAATTTATACAAAAAAACGACTTTTTACAAAAATAATATAGTTATGCGAGTTTGATATATTTTTAGCATAGTAAGAATTTTAAATACATTTTCTCACGTATTTTATAAAAAATTTATATAATATACTTTCTAAAAGTTCCAAATATATTAACATAAAAATTATTCTATAATTAAAATAAAAATTAGTTCACTGGTATAGACAAATGACAAAATCACGATTGTGATAAAGGGAAATAATATATGTTCTTAGTATATTAACAAATTTACAACTTACAAATCGTATGTGTATTTTTTTAATACTATAGAAAATCTTTTTCTGTATTCAGTAGTACATTAAGATAAAAATACATACATAATAATACACGTAATTATATTCTAAATCTTTTCCTAGTAAAACAAAAAAATTTTCATATATCAGAATAATATTTATACCAAATATTTTTCTAAAATCTTCCGAAATCTATTAAGAAAAAATAAATTATATAACGCAATAACGTCTTAAAACAATGGATCATTAAAACAAATGGCTAAGTGCATTTATATGAATCCCCATATAAAAAAGAATGTATAGTTTACACGAATATATCTAAAACTCTAAAAAATAATAATAAATAATAGTTTTAACGGAAATAAAGTAATGAGATCATTTACAAATAGCTGAGTTTAACTTCACTTTATTTTGTTTTGAAAGAATCGGGACTACAATGAGGCGACTTATCAAGGCACCGTACGCTCACCTGTGGTCATGTTCCTGTCAGACCTGTCATCGTCTTCGGGATCATCGATGGTTCGTCATCGTCTTGATTGTAGGACTTCAGATCGGCGACGTGATACTTACTAACATCTCTTCCTGTAGAGTCGATCAATAGGTAAACATCCGTGTAAAATTTTGCTGTGATAGTTGAAGGACCGTCGAATTTTGGGGTCAAGTTTGACGCTAACGCCTTATGTACTAGAGCAGAGTATGCGATTACACGGCCATACGCAATCGCCAATCGTGTAATGGACGTCGCGACATCTCGCATTAGAGTAGCGAGCTTGCTTTTTCTTGTGCTTCCTGTGAGTTTTCCACTACCTTTATATGGAGATCAGGTACCTTCTCCATGCGTTCTTTCTAATTTTCTAAAGCAGCCGGTTGTTGCGCTAATTTGGGCACTGCTCTTTCTGGCGACAATGCGTGCCACGGGCTGAAGAGGGACGACTCGTGTTAAGGAAGGCCGGGCTTACGAGAACGGAGTCTTGTACAGATGCATTGCACGCAAACATCAGCTCAGCGATGTGCGCATCCTAAATGTGGCGTGACTCCTCAATGAAGGCAATTATTGCGGTCGTAAGAGTCCGATTGACCCTCACTACCGGATTGGCTTAAGCGTGGTAAGGGGGTATCCTTGAATGGATCACCCCACACTAAGAGAGAAATTTCTGGATAATCTTATTTCGAAATATGGCACTGTTATCCGATAGGAAAACTTTGAGCCTACCGAAGCCTAAAAATATATGGTCTTTCAACTCGAGACGGATCGTTTGTTCATTCGCCTTTTGGATGGGGATACATACAACCCAACGAGTGAATAGGTCCATGAAAACGAGTAGGTACTCGTATCCTCGGGTAGATCGTGCAAATGGATCCATCACGTCTCCAGCTACTACTATTCAAGGGCAGGCGACCGTTAGAAGGCCCATTAGGCCAGCTGGGGCAATCTTAAAATACCTTACATTTCTGGCACACGGTGCAATCACGGATAAGTTGAGTCACATCTTTACGCATCGAGGACTAATAGTATGATCGTGCTATACGGTCAAACATCTTATCGCGTCTGAAATGACCGACTGTGGGCTCTTCGTGACATCAACTTGCTATTCGAGGGCTGGATCGAGACGGTAGTAGGACCACTTTTTTACGAAGGAGAAATACCAGGGATCCTGTATATCGGTGACACCGAGGGAGGTAACTTCGCAAGGCGGCTCGTCTTCATACAAACGAGATAGGGTATCTGGCGCGCAACTCAAGGTACCCTTCCGATAAATGACCTTATAGTAATATCTCTGTAATTTCGAGGCTCAACGAGCGAGTCTGCCAGTGGGGTTATGCAACGAGTGCAGTCAGCGAAGGTTGCGGTTGTCCGTAATCAGCTGAAAGTGGCAACCCTCGACGTATGGGCGGAATTTACGTACAGCCCATAGCACGGCGAGGCATTCACATTCAGAGAGCGAATAATTACACTCAGCCGCAGTCATTGTGCGTAGGGTAACACGCGCTCCTGGCCATCAATTGTTTGCGTCAGCACGGCGCCTAGTCTCGAGTCGCTGGCGTCCGTTTGTATCAGGAACGTTTCTGCAAACAACGGTCGAAAGAGGACGAGTGCAGATACGATTAACACCCAGAGCTGTTCGAATGTTTGCTGCTGCTCTTCTCCCCAATGATACTTGATGTTTTTCTTGATTAATCGAGTGATAGGTTCAACAAGCGTCGTAAATTTCTCGAAAAGCTTGCGGTACTAGGACGCACAGCCTCAAAACTCAAGAAGCTGCTTCAGATTCTTTCGTGCGCTTTAAGTTAAGATTTTGCAATCTTTCCCGGATCAGGTTGAAAACTGTCGTGATCCACAAGGACGCCAAGAAACCGTACTTCTGCGAGGCCGAATTTATTTTTCTGCTTATTAATAGTTAGGCCAGCATCGGAAATTCGCTGCAGAATGTTCTCGAGTCACCTGAGGTGCTCGTCAAAGTCTTCCATAGCTATGATCACATCATCGAGGTAGGCGAAAGCTACGAAGGTTGCAGATCTACCAACGACACCATATGGCATACGGGTTCATTCAAACCCTCCCATACCTGGGATCATAAAGTTAGAGAGGTACCGTGATATCCTCGAAGAGCGACCTGGTGGTAGGCGCTATTGAGGTACAGTGTGGAGGTATATCGCGCATTTCTCAATTTCCGTAAAATTACGTCCATGCGGATACGCGCTGACCTTGGATACGGAGTTCCATTTTGCGGTAATCCACGTAAAATCGGTTGCTCTCGTTGCTTTTGCGAACAATTATGATGGGGCTCGACCACTCACTGGTTGATCTGAAAATTACGCCTTGCTCAAGTATTATGGTCACTTGCGCATGCATTTCCAGCTCTACCTTCTAAGAGACCGGATAGTAACGCTGTTTCGTTGCCAGTGCATCGCCGAGATCGACCACGTGTTCCGTTAAATGCGTGCAGCTTAGAGGCTGATAAGCAGGTATGCGGTCAAGGAGTTCCTCGAGGACTTGATGTTGACTGTCGTCGATATCAGCTTGGCCTATAGAGGTAAACGAATACGTCGAGATAAAGGAGATGGTGCAGAGTAGTAGCGAAACGAGATCCATGGCACCCTTGATCGACATAGTATTATCGCGCGGGGTGATAACCGCATTGAAAGTGCGATAGTAGTCTGCATCGAGCAGACGTTCATTTTCCAAGTCGGCGATTAAAATGACGTCTAAATCCATTTCGACGCCTGAAATTGCAAATAGAATTACCACCTGGCCTACTATCGGCTCAATTTTTCCCGTGGCAAGTCCTGCGCCAAATCTGTGAACGGAACGAATTATACGACCGAAGGCAGATATAATCTACATGTCGATTGATCCGATAGCTGTGCGAGTAGCCCCTGCATCGAGCAATGCATGTATGTGAACCTCGCCCATTCCCACCTGTATCCACCATTGTGAATACGGATCGGTGCCAACATTTGCGGCCGAGTCAGTGGAGTCACGATTGTGATGCTCCTCCTTTATAAAGTGGAGGGGGCAATCATGATTACTCAGTGTCCTCGCAGGTACATGCTGAGTCTCAGAGGTCTCACAGAGCGTAGGAACGAGTTTGACCTCATTTATTCGCCCTTTTTTTTGTTCTATGAATCTATTCAGGATCGTTAGCAAGCAGAATACATAGTCACGTGTTGACTCGCATTTGGGCTGTGTACGCTGTTCTACCTCGCCCATCAGTTCGGCTTGAACGCGTCTATCGATATCGTTGCAGCTATGTGCCACGTAGCAGAACTCTTGCCTCGTGTTCCAATTATCCCGGGAGAGGCAATACCAATGCAAGGCGACACCGTTTACAAGCTCTTTAATAGCATTGAACATATCCACATGTGTGAGCGGCGTCAGTCTGAGGTATTCCGCGATTCTCTGGAAGAACTCGTCTACGCTTCTATCCTTGGCGCCATTGAAACAGATTGGCGCATGGTTTTCTCAATGTCCGTGCGCTGGGCCATAGTACCTGATAGCGTCGATCGCATGGTGTTCACAAGAGAGCTGTTCATATCTCGCCCTTGGTACCGGGGGTGTCAAGGAGCCAAAACCATTGGCTCGCAGTTGTGGTCAGATGTTCGTCACTTTCCAAGTACTAGAAATCGTATGTGTCTTGGAAAATGTCGTAATTGTGTCGTGGAGTTTTATTTTACTGCTGCTGCATGTTGACTAAGGCTATGTGTCGTTATTGTCAACCTTTTTGTAGTCTGTGCTTAATGCTGCATTGTTGCGCCATCCAGGTTTGCAGCAGTTTTTACGTGTTCCTTGCTGCAGGAATGGTTCTCCGTGACACACGTGATGGTGAGCCTAGCGACGCTCGTTATGGCCACCTGAATCGGTGATTCGTGAGCCGTGCTCCATGCGATCGGTACATGCGTATTTATTTCTGCCAACTTGAAATCAATAAGATTTTGTATCTATTGATTGGCGGCTGATGTATTACGTCTATCGTCTCTGCTCGGATTAATTCTCGAGCTTGCTGTGTGTCAATTGATGTATCTTCTTGCTTGGCGTATCTTGCTTCCATGTTGTTTAAAATACATGTTTTCGTTTCGTCACACATTTTCGAGGTAAGGATGATTTTTATCAACTTTTTAACTCGCGCGCGCGTATTTTGGCGACTTCGCTCTCGCCCTTGGACTCTGCAAAATCCTCTACGCTATAATTGTCTCCCAGTCTGTGGTACAATCTGGCAGCTCTTTAAAATATGGAAGCTTTCTTTTTGAGCTCCAACTGAGTTGTTTTGATGCCTGTCTCCTCTTCGCATAAACTGTGGAGCTAGTCTTCAAAATCGCTTGGAGGGTTTACAGTCGCCATCACTTATCAATTTAATTTACTATCTCGTATAGAAGAAAAAAAATATTTTTGTTTGTCAAGTGAAATAAAACACGAGAAAATTTCATCGAAGTACGCTCAGATAAAGTTTTCAATTGTATTCAAAATAAAATTTAAAATTAATTAAAAAAAATTTCTCGATAAGATTTCGAAACAGCAAAAAACAACAAATACAAAAAAATCTAATTCAATAAGTAATTTTAGTATTACATCATATTATTTTTATAAAGTACTATTATTTTTGTAAATTATTATTATTATTATCGTGATTATTCTTATTATAAAAGCGGTGATTCGTCCGATGTTATACGAGCTGCGACGGAATTTACAGATAAAATTATTATAAATTAGCCTGCAAAAGACAAAATCGTCAGTTCGCCCTGTGAACCAACTCCAATAAAGTCGTTTCATATGAACTCCTTCTGGAGCTATCAGCCTGTCCAGAGCTCGAAGAATCTCGATTATAAATCTACTTCCGAATTCTTAATTTGATCTCTGTTGCAAGGCGCTCCTTCAAAGACAGGCGGATAATAATTTTCCTGACCTGAAGAGATCCTGATCCTCGTTGCGAAGGGCTCCTCAAAAGACCTGTGAAATTAAGCTTACCTTATTTATATTTCTGTTTAAGGCCAGCCTTAATTATTTAAATTACCCTCGTGTAAACTGGCACCGCGTATTCGTGCAATAATTAGCGTTGAATCGGTAATGTAGCGAAAAATAGTGCGAGTTTAAAATTAAGATATACAGCTTACTGTCATAGCTTTTGTCATTACAAATGAGAAGATTATATACCATATAGCAGCCAAATGCTTAAAGGAAATACAGTAAAACATAGATGATCCAATTATAGAAAAGAAGATATTATGCAATGTAGTTGTATATAAATTTCATTCTAATCAATAAAGTATTAACTTCATACATCTTAACTTTCACTATCAATGTAGATCTTATGAGTATACGTATCATTATTTTACTTTCTTATTGGATTTCACGAATTTTATTTTCTTCCTTTTTTTATTAGCAGAGAACAAACCAAAAGCAGAATTAATACAAGTGCTTTGGTTTGAGCGAACAATAAATTTATTAATTTAATTAAAACAAGCTTATGTTAAAGGTAACTAATCATTCAAACTGTATTTAAAAATGTGACATAATATTTATTAAATTAAATTACCTAATAACCATGTTATAGGAACACATCTTTTCAATTCAATTCTCATTTAACCCCAAAACATGAAAATTAATAACTAATTTTTTTGATAAGCGTTTGTGTCTCTAGAATGATTCCGTGATTAATCAGAGGCTTTGGTCCCATAGTATGACCAAATTTCCCCATTTTTGTTTTGAGTAATGTTTTTAATTATTTCTGTTCTGTTTGATTTAAATTTGTAGGTCACAGAGAGCCTCGATTATACATAGTTGATGTATTTGATTACCCGACACTTCGGTAATTTCGCGGTTATTTAATTTCCTATGAATATTAAGTTTTTCAGTCTATACCCAAAGCATACGATGCTTTAGTCCGTTCATTACTGAAAAATTTTGTTTTAATCTTCTACCTTGCACATATATCGGTCCGTGTATATTTTTTCCGACATTGATTTCTGAACCATTTGACACATTTCGCAAAAATTTTATTGAGGAATTCACTTTAGAAAAAAAATTTGTAAGTAAGATGAATATATTAATAACATTTAATATTTAATGTGTGCTATTTGTCGCTGATTAATAATTCGTATCTATATGCCGCTCGAATATCCGCTATTTTCACGCGGGAAAATTAAAACTTAGTTGAATCGAGGTGATTTTAATAGAGAAATCAAAGGGGAGAAATACTTAATTCCGAAGAAATTCTTAATTTTCATGACGAAATCAATATTTTCTTCAAAAAGGAATTGTAAATCTTATAAAAATGCATATTTTTTGTTTTGTTCATTTTTTATTGTACAACCCATATTTCTGAAGAACAATTTAACAATTTTATTTAGGTTTGCTTCGATAATCGACGGATTCTGGCTATACTTCTGAAAAGTATCCATATCTGATTTCTCTGAAAGTTGGTCTATTTATGTTTGTTAGTTTATTGATTATGAATATCGTTATGGTTTTTGACGCATTCTGGATTTTCATGGTAACATACATAAAAACATAAAAATGTATAAACAATAGGTTGTGTGAAATATTTTTGAGGATTTGACAAGATGTTTTAATAAAAGTTTGACATCTAATAAAAGACATATTTCTATTTTAGATATTTTTGTTGTAGATCTTTTATTTTCTGAAGAAAAAACACAATGAGTGAGAAGTATTCTGAACGGTTCTGAACGTAAACTTTCGTGAGCCATAGCATTTTCTATACGTCAAGAATCTATATATATATATATATATATATATATATATATATATATATTTAAAAATGTATAGATGAAAAAATATATACTTTCATGAGATCTATAACTTTTATTTTGAATATGTTTTTAAATTTTTCATAATTTCTCTGATCAATTTGAATAACCTTCATTACTGTATTTATTTTCAAGAAATTGTGATATAAATTCCATATTCATCAAAAGCCACTTTAATATTGCAAAAATATAAATGTACAAACTTTCTTGTATTAAAAAAAATTATAGAACAAACGAGATGTATCTTGAAGAAATCTACAACGTTTATTAAAAAAATTTTTTTCATGATTTTTATTATTTTTCAACATCATTTCCAAAAGCCATCATTTCTATGGATTTTTATACAAATTTCCTGTGAAAATTAAATATGCAACAAATGCTGGTATGATATTGCTAAGCAGTACTCCAAAAGACATAAATGTATAAAATTTCAGTAAAATCAGGTACAAGCGTTTTTCGGCAGTTACCATTTATTTCATTTAAAAAATTTTATATTCATTTAACGTGTACTATATATATTCAACGATATAAAAAATATTTAAAAAATGATTGTTAATAATTGCTATATTAACAGAAATATTATTCATTATCTTTTTTTATAAAACAAATCATTTTTGATAATTAAAGAATATTAGAAATCTATTTATGCATTATAATACAATTATTTATTATAACATTTAAGATTGTCTTAATTATATATTTAGATATTATAGAAACTTTGCATTATGTAAATAAATAAATAAACATATATATATATATATATATATATATATATATATTCACATAATGCAAAGTTTTTATGCAAGTGTGATAAATCATACCGTAAATATCTTGTTACTTATCTCATTATTCCTGTGCGTATGTATGACTTATTGGCGCTTGGAAACCCAAGCCTGTGTAACCTCGACAACAACGGTCACATATATATATATATATATATATATATATATATATATATATTGTGATGGGTGTCTCAAGGCGTCCGAGCCGACTCATCCAAGAGAACGATAACAACGCGCGCGCCATCCTACGACGAGGGAAGCCTCAAGGCGCTCGCGCGCGCATCGTGACGCTTTGATGCTTTGTATTCAGCACCGTCTTCCATCCCCTTATCTCACTCTTCACGAGTCACGCGCAGCCACCTGCGAAGGGGTAGTGAGGTTATGTTACATAACAGATGCGATCGTACGGCCTGGAGAGCCGGGACGTACTCGCGCGAGAAAGTATGAAGATATAGTGCGTGTTCCTTTTGTTTCTCTTCTTGTGTAACTTGTGCCTTAAAGAATCGCGTAAATAAACTGTATTACAATACTGAGCTAATCATACGTTTGGCAATACTCCCTTCATCACGTTAATCTGGAGTGTATACAGCATGAATCATCCGATAAACCAAGATACGGATTTTGCTATTGTTTTCAAGTCGCCCACATTACAATGCATTATTTAATAAGTGAAAGAAATTTGAAGAGTGTAAAGTCGAATCAATTAATGGCTCAACTACCACGTTAGATAATGTAATAATTGACGAAAAATTAGATTCTATGTCAGAATACAGTGTACCATCACGTTCTACAAAAAAGTGATTATGGACAGTAGACCGTTGAAGGAAGTACCTCTTCGTTAGCTGATAATGCAAATCTTTATATAAAGGAGATACATGATATAGGCGCTATAACAGAGAAAAATTTAAGTTATAATAGAAAGGAAACAGAAGACAAAAATTACGGTTCTTGTGACAATGATTATAGACGCTGCTTTTGATTTGTGAAAAAAATCAGCTTATTGTAATTACAAGACATTTGAGAACAGTGAGTTAATTTATTAAAGTGTGATAAATATGAATGAATCACCTGAAGGATTTGAAATTTCCTATAAGGAAGAAAGCCTAGTATCTACCATTTTAAGGACATGTAGAGAGAAATTTGTCGGTATAATTGGATTTACTGGAACTTTTGGAATGTGGATATAAAAATACTGGCGATATAAACATTAAGGAGTTTTAGTTTCTACTTCATTGTTTCTGATACAACTTCGAATAGCTGCTAAATCATCAGTAATTGCATGTTTAACAATGGCAATGACATATAATATGTTTTAAGAGCTTTCTAATAAAAAAAAACCTGAAAGCACTAAAAGTAAAGAATTGTAAGGTTTCATTTATCAACTATAAATTCTTAAATAATCATTAAACTAATGAAAAAATCATATAATAATAAAAAAATTCATTTGAACAAAATTCTACAAATTTTTTAATTTATGTAACAAATAATAACTTAATTTGACAACGCATATGGAATGAAACCAATGTTTGCTAGTCAAATAATAGATCATTAAAGTTCAATAATTTAGTAATTTATTTTAAACTGAAGGTGAAAATCTTAAAATAGAAACTTTTATAATACTCATTTATATAGATGATTGTAATTTAATAATGAGTATTTATAAGTAGTTAGTTTTATGTAAAAGTTAATATACAGGATATATTATAATAATAAAGAGATATGTGATTACGTAAAAATAAAAAAAAAGGAGGAAAAAATCTACTAAATAGGCAAGTTCGAAGACGACAGCAAGTTTATTAAGAAGTATTTGCAACCGGATGCTATTTTTTTTCACTTTCCATGATCTTATTCCAAGGGCATGGTTATAAATTCATTTATTAAACTACATTAATGTGCTTTATATTTAACTATACTTATCATTGTCATAACTAGGAGTATGAAACCATGAATTAGTTATACATATTTTTGTAAACATATACCTATTTCTTTTTTCTTTTGGATAATTCTAATTTGTGTATTGCTTCATTGATAATCATATACTAATTTGCAAAAGCTTATTAATGATTAAAAAAAAAGTTTTTTTATCTTATGTTCATTAATCTTATTACTATTCACTAAGTTGTAAGTTATATAATGCAATTGCGGGTCCCTTAAGCTAAAACTACCATGATAAGTTGTTTCTAAAAATTTAAATAAGGTTACGTAAAAAAAAATTAGTAAAAAGAACTGAAATTCGTATGCTTACGTGTTGACTAATGTTTCATTATAAATACATAAAATTGAAAATGTCGGTAAAATTTATGTTCAACTCAATTATTAGTTTAAGAATTATAAAAAATTTGAAATTGTAAGTTTATGGTAATTCTTGATTTATCTACAAACTGCAATATGATTATAAGACACAGACTAAAATCTGTGGCTTATAATTCTATTATAGTTCAGTGTGAAGAATCCATATAATAAACTTTTATTTTTCGGCGAATGTTAAATTTTAGAACTATAAATATTTTAGAGAAATTTTAAATTTAATTATTTATATACACTTTCAATATATTTTTAAAGACTTGCAATGAAATGTAAAAAAATTTGTTATGTTAAATTTAAGAATTTTGACATTTTCTTATTATATATTAGGTTGTCAAATATCTCCCTTCCGCTTTTTTGCGAAGAACTCGGACAGCCACTTTTCACAAGCCTCTTTTGAGTCCAACTTTACACTACCAAAGGCGGTCGATATGGAGAGGAACAGATGGTAATCACTTGGCGCTATGTTCGAGCTATATGGTGAATGCGATAAAACCTCCCATTCAAACTCTCGTCGCTTCTGACCGGTCATCAACGAAGTGTGTGATCTGGCATTGTCCTGGTAGAACACTACACCCTTCCTGTTGTCCAATTGTGGACGCTTCTGGTCGATAGTCTGCTTCAAGCGGTACAGTTGTTCACAGTAAATGGTAGAATTCAGCGTCTGGTCATATAGGAGCAGCTCATAGTGGATGATTCCCTTCCATTACCACCAAACACACAGCAAAACCTTCCTGGCCGTCAATCCCGGCTTGGCCACTGTTTGGAACGGTCCACCGGCCTTGGACCACAATCGATTTTGCTTGATATTGTCGTATGTGATCCATTTTTTGTCGCTAGTCACCATCCGCTTCAAAAGTGGGTCGAGTTCGTTCCGTTTCAGCAACACATCGCAGGCGTTGATTCGGTCCAGAAGGTTTTTTTGCGTCAAATCATGCGGCACTGAAACATCAAGCTTTTTTTGTATACAGCTTTCTGCATATGGTTTAAACTGATTTGGTGACTAACTCTCATCTCCTGGGTGATGTCACGAGATGCCACATGCCAGTCTAATTCGATAAATTCCATGATTTGATCGGTATTCGTCGTCACAGGTCTTCCGCCGGCTGGCTTATCCATGGTGTCGTTTTCACCGAATCTGAATCGTCGAAACCATTCCTCTGCGGTTCGAAGTAATAGCGTGCCATCCCCAAAATACCATTAATCTCATGGAACTTTTCTCTAATGGATTTGCGTTTGACGAAGGAAAACTTTAAAATAGCACGAATTTCGGCGTTAGTGAACTCCATGTTTACACGTCTATAACTTTTGAACGCAATATTCAAATTTATCATGCATAACGTGATTTTGTACGTTATGTCAAGACCTTTCAAATGATGTACAGTATTTCCAGATACGAGCTTTGTAGCGCTTTGTACATAGTCGCGAAATTCATGAGACAAAAAGGCGGAAGGAAGATATTTGACAACCTTATATTATTATATTTTATAGTTCAAAATTTATTCTTAGAAATTGCAACGTTTTTTTAATAAAAAAAATAACTCTTCAAAACCACTGTATGTACTGCTCTAAGTCACTTTGATAGTAATAAAGTTACATTCTACGATGCGCCAAACTGAACGATTTTTGATGCGGTTATGTAGATTTGGAATTTAAAGGAGAAAAATTTACAAAAAAAGTGTTTTCATGATTCATAGTTCGAACTGATCAATTATCATTTTAATTTCTTTCAACAGTTATTAATAAGGGACAATTGACTAATTTATTCAAGAATTTTCAAGTGATTGTTTTTTTTTTTTGTTCTGCATCGTATGTATTATATCAATATTGTAAAAGTATCTGAAGTATATATAGCGACTATCGTACTATGTATCAAAGATTTTTTTCATAAATATAATTGGATTAAACTTTTGAAGGCACAACAAATGAATAACTTTCATTCCTTTTTTGCAAAGCCAACGACAAAAATAAATGACTATTTAGCATCATCAATACAAGAACCTTTTCTGTATTTAGAATTAGAAGAATTTATTCTGCACTTAATTTTATACATGAAAAGGTACTTTGAAGTAATCTTTATATTAAAATCATGTAAAACATAATAAAAAGAGAGCGTATAGAAATTCTTCTGTATAAAGATTGTAATGAACATTTGTGGTAATGAACATTTCTGTTGTGTCAAATAAAACGAGTAGTCATACCTATTTTTTTTTGTATATTTTCGTAAATACAGCGACTAATTAAAAAATTTGTATAAATCAACGATTTTGTACTGCAATGTTGTTAAAATGCGCCACATCATGTAATTTTTTTATTTGCGCTTGCATTTTAGTAGATACATAAACCTTTTTTTAAATTTTGGTTTATTCTTCGCGATAAACATAAAATATATATTGATTATATGCGATTATACATTTAAAGTAAAGTATACCTTTATAAATATCTAATGAAAAAGAAACTTAATTCGTGCGCTTATTATTATTAAGCCACAAAAAGGTATGTTAAATTAAAATCTATGATTGGCGTGCGTGGCCGTCGCATTCGACACGATCCGATTGCCGTTATCCGCCGTTGTACGTACCCCCCTTTTTTCTCGGGTTTGCCATTATTCAGAATTTTTTGGAGACGCGTGGAGCGCTTTCTCGCATTCCCGCCTTCAAAGAGAAAAGGGAAGAGAGGTGAGAGAGCGAAGGAGAGAGGCGTTACCAGGGGTTCGGAGTAAGAATGGACAGAGAGGTCAAGGATAAGGGAATAGGAAGAGAGAGAAGAAGCGAGGGCGGAGAATCAAATGGCAGAGCGACCAAGACAAAAGGCAGCGCCAGCCGGGCGGGGAACCGCAGTGCGCCTACGCCGCCCTTCCATTCACGGATCCACCACTATTGCCAACCGCCTCCTTGGGATAGACGCGAGTGCACGTCGCGCGGTCTCAGGGTTCTTTCTTGATATTTGGGTTGTTGTCCCCGGGGAAAACGCAGTCGCGTCGACGGTCGCGGTGATTGAATGTATCGAATGTGAGAGGCAAATCAAACAATAAAGCGCGAGTAGCTAAGTGGACCAGTTATAGTTGATTAATTTTTTTTTCGTCCTTCCTTATTCCATCCTAAACGTGGCGACAATTTCTCCGTGATAGGTCGACGGAGCCCCCCCTCCCCAGTAAATTGCAGGTAAGTGAAGATTTATAATTTTGTGTGCGCGTAGTATTAAAATAATAAAATTTACTGCATCACAATAATATATGGGTTCCTGTTCACAAAAATTATAATAAGTTACGTCCCTGAAAAGTCGGCAGTGCAGAATATTCTGTTTAATTCTACAAACCGCCGATAAATTAATTTTTCTAGAAGTGGTTACGATTTAGGATCTACGATCTACGGGTAGAGAAAAGGAGTGGAAACTCTGCTCTCCCTCTTACAAGCAAGGAAGTAAGGAGAAAAGGAAAGTAGAGGAACAATAGCAGTAGAAATACATTAGCAGAAATATACGGTTCTCCTATACTCTATACCATTGTTATTATTCTACTGACTCCCTACTCTTTTTTCGAAGCAAGAGAGAAAGCATTACTCCAGGCCTATCTCCGTTCTTAAATCAGAGATACCAGGCGGTACTGCCAACTCAGAAATGTACCTTAGAGGTACATTTACCCCTCCTCGCGCTAATTGGCTGAAAATCGCGCGATATTTTAAAGTTATACGATCTGTATGATCGTATAAAACAACAAGCAAAACAGTTAAAAAAATTATTAATGCATATAACTGTGACCGCATGTATATAACAATTTTACAACATTTCCACTACTACAAACTCATTAATTAAGATTATTAATTATTAAGATTATTATTAATTATTAAGATTATTCTTAATTATTAATATTATTATAATTAATATCAGCATTCAATATTAAAATTATTATTATTAATAGTTATGATTATTCTAAATACTATTTTTAATAATAATTTAATAGTACAAATATTATTATTAAAAATACTTATTATTTAATATAATTTATAGCATCAACAATTTTTTTAACAGTCTTGCTTATTGTTTTATACGATCATATAGATCATATAACTTTAAAATATTACGCGAGGTTCAGCCAACCAGTGCGTGGAGGGGGTAAAACCTCTAACGCGCATGCCCTAGTTGGCAGTACCGCCTGGCACCTCTGCCTTCAATGGATCTTCCGAAAGGCCTCCGGTAAGTTGCCGATAAGTAGATATGGCAATGCTGCGATGCATTTTCCTATACTCCCCATGTAAATGTCATAAACGGTTAAGAAATTACCAGTTTTCGGTCGTTGACGTAATCAGTAGAAATAAACGGTCAGGGACGATATTTTGACTTACTGGTGACTTATTGGGTTATTGTTCCGTTGAATTTGCTTCAGTAAGCAACTGATTGCGCCCATTTTCACAAAACCCCGTCGAGCAGCTGGTGCTTGCTGGTCACACCCAGTTGCTGCTGGTCGCGTCCATATATATATGTATATGTATCAGCACGATTAGTGTAAAAGTTTGCATGTGTATTACACATTTGAATTTAAATAAAAGACTTTTTAAAGAAGGTTTTGTAAATCTCTCGATGGTTTTACGTGCAACAGAGAGAGAGAGAGAGAGAGAGAGAGAGAGAAAGCAAAAGCCAGGGCTAGTAAGGGGCAGAAAAGAAGCAGAAGTAGGGCAGCAGAGATTTAATTTTTCCTTCTCCACGCTCACTGTATACACTCACTTTCTTTTCTTCAAATACATACATTTGGACGAACAACCTGATCAGAAATAATAAGGGATAACAAAAAGAGATAAAAAAACCCTTACTATCTCTGACCTCACAAGGTGTCGCCGTCTTACGGTCAATTCTGTCCCGAAGTCCTGTCGTGTAATTTGACCCGATTTTAGTAGTTTCCACACCTCTCTGCCCACCATATCTGCTACTGTAATAAGAGAATGCCTGTACATGAATGTGAATATGCGATTTGAATAAAAACCAATCATGTACAGTCTCGAGTTGAAATGTCCAATCATATTTATGATGTATATATACATATCTATATAGATACAATACTGTGATACGGTAACTTTTACACATAAACATATATCTATATACAATATGCGGAGTTTGCGCATATATTTTTGCCGTTTGTATTTGTATAAGTTCTGCAAAGTTGCAGCAACTGTATAAGTATACAAAGAATCTCTTTAATTTTATACTTAAAAATGTTTGTAGAACTTATGTTGAGTGAAAAGATAAAACGTAAACGGATTACTTGACAAGAAAGTAAAGAAGAAGAAAAAAGTTACATAATTATAAACAATTATACGATTCTCATTTCGAATTGCTTTGCATGTCAATATATGTGCATGCAAGTTTAGCAGAAAAATGAGAGCACAAAATTTTAAGGTTTTAAATAATTTATATTTGATAAATTTCAGTATTATTAACATATCAAAAAGACTGAAAATTAATTAAATTGACAATCTAAGATATCATGCATATATTTGTTATTATTGCAAGATAAATATACGCATATTGGTTTTATACGTTTCTTTAAAACATGGAAAATAGAATTCTATTATATTCCGCGAAAAATATCGAAACAGGGCTTGGAAAAAAAACTAAATCGTTCAAGTTAGTCATGTAATATGAGTAAGTATAAATTGAATACATTTATTAATCTATATTTACTTTGTTTTCCATCGTAATGTAAATAAGTGCATTGCATAAATCAGCATAGTTTGTCTATGGAAAAACCGCGCAAGCTACGTCACAATTGACGGATTCGCTGAAATCTAGGACAAAGTGCAGTGCACTCTGGCATTGCGCTCTCTTACCCACCAGGTGTTTCTGTATGCCGTAATCTTCCCAAGATTGGGTAATACAGTCGTACCGTTGCTTTACTCCCCCCTCCCCACTTACGCGCAAATACGCACGAACACAATCCTACATATTATACAAGCACGGTGTTTGCGTCTGAAAAAGAATTTTAGAAATAAACATGACTAACGGTTTTTTTATATTACTGCAACAAATACTACAAAAATAAAAAGAATTGTTAATTTAATTGAAACAGAAAGTAAATTATAATCAATAAGCTTGGTAAACTAACATAAATGAATTAATTCATTTTTGGGTCTTTCCTTATAACTTAATCCATAAATACATTGCATTTAATACTTTTGCTTTAATTATTTTTATATATGATTTCAGGTCAAAATATTCTTCAAACAAGAAGCAACATATTAAAATGAACATAACAGTATTTAAAAACTTGTTGTTCATCGACTGAATCTAATTATAAAATAAATATAATTTAGTTGATCTAAAATAAGTCAGGTATTTGTTGAAAGAAGAAAAAATGTATATTTCACAGTATATAAACTTAATTTTTTCTTTGAACTAAGTTACATTAATATTAAAGCTTTTCTTCATTCAATAAATTTTTTATTCTGCATAAATGAATGACGTTATATTTATTCTCAAAAACATAATAAGCATTATAATAAACTAATTGAATATTAAAAATTATGAAATGTTTAAATGTTTACTGTTCCTCAAATATTGATATACAAAAAGTATCTTATTCAATTAGAGTTTTATATTATAATGCTACATAAAAATAACTTATCTTAGAATTGCTATAGTAATATTTATTTTTATGATTTTATTTTATTTGTTATTTAGATGGATTTAAACAGTATTATTTATAATAACTTTAATTCAATGACACTGAATAGACTTTGATTGAAAAACTTATGTAGTTTATTCACCTGTTGAAGACAAGTTAACATTTATTGACATATGATTGGCCATATAAATTATAAAATAGTATACTAAAAATCATTTAAAAATAATTTTATTTATTTAAATTTTATCAATTCTTATCTTTAATGTTTTTTAGTTTGTTTATTTTTATATTGATTTACAACATATTCTTCTGATATAATTAATGACAGTATTTAGGACAAATGATTTAATTTATAAAATTTATTCTTAAAAGATATCACTTCCTAATTTGGATCTTGTACCGAAGGTATTAAAATGAAGCAATAATTTATTTATGATAATCATAAATAAAATATAAATTCAAATTTTGGTTTTCTAGAAATTTTAGTTATTAAGTTATTTTCTGTCACACATTATAATCTTTAAATTCTTTTGGTACTAGATTTTTAATCATTATCATTTAAAAATAATTTAATTTATTAATAATTTTTTCTACGTTTTATTAGTCTTCAAACAAGTTCATAAACTATTTGTTTGAAAAAAAATTAATTTATTTTATGTTTAGAATTTTATACCATTAATATATTGTATACTTTCAGAGTTGACTAGCGATGAAACAAATACTTAGATCATCTATTTTGAATGATCAATTTGGATGACAATTTCAATTTCTTTGAAAAGGTTAGTAAACAGTTCTATGACTATAATAGTCTTTTATTTTATATATTTAACACAGTTTTATATGGGTTCCATCACATATGTCCACGTTAATTAGGATTCAAGTCCAATAGAGGTAGTACTCTAGTTTGATTTTTATAGTTTGATTTTCATGTTTAAAATTATTTTGAAACATAAAAAGTTTTCATAATGATTTATGTATTAAATATAAATAAATTCATGTTATATTACAATTATTAAACAAATTTAAACTGTAAAATCAGAATCTTTAAGATGCTTCTAATTCATTTTCTTTAACATTTTGTATAATGAATTAATTTTTAATTTTTAATTTTATATTAGTTGTATACGGTTAATTAAATATAAATTGTATATAAATTAATTTTTGCCTATTTTTCATGACAGGTAAAATTCAACAAATATTTTTTTTAAATTTTAGTTGCTTATTATAGTTTTTCATGATGGAATTCAAAAGCTTACTAAGTATTAATTATTATATATTTACTTTTTTTCGAACGCTCATATATTTATTAATGTTTATGGAACTACTTTATAAATTAAAAGTAGTTTAATTTATTTATAATGTAAGAATTATTTAAACATTAAAATTTTAAATTTGATTAAAGCTTTGTGAAATGAAATCATCTTTTTAAAGCTAATAATTTAAGGTTAAAAATGAACTTCTAAGTAGTTTATTATTATTTAACAGTAAAAGTAAAAATTATATTTAAGCCAACTAATATAAAGCTGAATAAAAATTATTTTATTAGTCTTTAGTTTTTTGGACATTTAACTTTTTAATTTTATTTATGAGTAAAAATATTTTGTCCTCTTCTATAATAAAATTAAGATACTGAATCTAAAATAAATTTTAAATTTGATATTAAGAATAACATTTTTAAGAATGACATTTTTAAGAATATTGATTTGGACAAATTTGTTGTAAAATTCAGTCGAACTTTATAGAAAGTTACAATATTAAATGAATGATTACTTCCAGCATACATTTAGTTTTAATATTTATTTGATTATATTTGGGCTGACTATTTTATATAGTCAAATCTTTAGCAAGTAAATAGTAAAAATAAATTTATGTCTGAGGCAAGCATTTTTTTTTTATGTTATTTAACGTCACTCTGTTTATGCTTAGAAATATCGGTGTTAATCAGCGACGGAGGTCTGCGATGTGTTTTTGTAAACAAAGCACATGTAAATTATTACAGTGGTGCCTGCGTTAATCCGCCGAGATCGGGATTTGAATTCAGATCACCAAATGATCGAGCCATTGTAGATCTCGAGGCAATCTTTTGTTTAATATTGTTACGTTTTATTCATAAGCATTCAATTATAACTAACTTTATACAAAATTCTTTATATATCTTAAATTTATTTATTAAATTAAATGTTAAGCTCACGTGTCCATTTTAATAATAAAAAATAGAATAAAATGGTACATATATATTTATGTTATTATATTTTAGAACTAAAATTTAATTCAAGCTTTTGAATAAAATTTCCAGATTTATATTAGTTTATAAGTTCATTCATTATATAATCTGTGCTTCTCTTTGAATATTAATTTTGATTTGTATTTCAACATATATTTTTTGTATAGGTTTAATAAATGCTTTGGATTAGTGATATTTTATAGTATCATGTCAGATGGAGTTGATGGTGGAGGTGGGGAAAATGAGGTAGATTCTCATTCCTCAATACATGCAGAAGTTGCAGAATTAGCTAATTTAAGAGAAGATGATTCAGTTGATCATGATAGTGAAGCTGCACTAAATACAAATTATGATAGTAGTGATGGAGCTGTACCTGCATTTAGGTATTTTATCAAATATTGTTCATGCATTCCAATATAAAAGCAAAAATTCTACGATTGATAAGACAAATTTTTTTGTTATTTAATAGTTAAGATACATTAGCTTTTTTTTAGCACGTTTATATACACAGGTTCAAAACTCTTGTAATGGCAATTTTATTATTACAGTTTAATAATTAACCACTAGGTAGCAAGGCAGCAGAATGATAAGATTACTTTATTACCCAAAAATTAAAAAATTACAATTCAGTTTATACTTATTTTGTACTTAATTATCAAATTATAAATAAATCAAATAAAATAATTAATATAACTCATTAAACTATCTTGTTTATCAGTAAAACTTGTCATGTGATAAAAACAATGAATATTCTAAAGAATCTTTTATGCAATGAATATTTATTTTTTATGAAATTATAATAAATATTTGAAATTAAATACCTGCTTTATCCTAATATAGGACAGATTTGAATTAATTTATTACAATACTTCAGAAGGAATAATTAAAAAAAAAATTATTTCCTAATTCTTGCAAAATATTTTTTCTTTAAATATACGAATGGCATTTGTTGTAATATAAATAAATATATTTTATATTATATTATTTAAGTATCTTAAAAAGTTTCGTGAATTATTAATAAATATATTATTTAAATACAGTTTGTCAAGTAAAAGCGTGGTCGTTTTAATTTATAAAAAATTTATTTGATGAAACTTTCATATTTATATACATTACAAACGATGATGCAATTCGGTCAATATTGTGTCCAGTCACTATCGTCGATAATTGCCTGGCATCTCCGAAGCATGCTTTCTACTAATTTGGCAGCGTATTCTAGTGGCAACGATCTCCAGATCGGATGAATTTGGTAAGACCACTGCTTCAAAGCGTGTGTGCCTCTTCCACGAAGTTTCTGCTTAATATATGCCCGCACATTTTCAATAGGATTTGCATCGGGCGATGGCAACGGCCAATCCAATGTAACGATGCAAGATTGAGTTTTCCACTCAGTACAGAACTTGTTGCAATGTTTAGGATCGTTGTGCTCCTGCAGAATCCAATCTTCATTTTTTCTGATGAACCATCGTTTGGCAGATGGCAGTAAAGCCTTTTTATAAATTTTTATCATTTTCTCGTCATTTAGGTTGTCAATAAAGAGTTGCAAAGTGCCGAATCCCTGCTTTGAGAAGCAGCCCCAAAGATGCACCTTTATTCCGTGTTTTACGGTCCGTTAAATAAGCCTATTGGTAGAAGTTAGCTAGGCTCGTGTGAGGATACAACGTACCCATATAGAACATTCATCAGTAAAAATCACATTTTCAATATCTATCAATATTCTCATATGCCCAAGCGAGTCGCTTTGTCATGTTTTTTAGTCAATACACTTCTTCATTGTGTTACGCTATTTCAGGCCATGAGTACTAAGATGGGTTCGGATACTTTCGTAGGATATATCTAAACCTTTTCCCATTAATTTTGCTTGTCCTAGTGTTAAAGCAGGATTCCGCGAAAACAGATTCACTATTCTTTTTTCATCTTTTTTGTCCACTTTTCCTATCGAGCCACGTTCTGGTAAATCATCGACATTTTTAGCCACTTTATATCGTTGAACCCACTTTTGTACAAATGCCTTTGACTTTCTCATGTATTTAGCAGCCGCTAATTGCGACATTTTGGGACCGTTTGGAACCTTTCGGGTGGATGCAAACGAACTCAGCATCGTAGCGTGACGCGTACTTAGTACCCATGGCGTTTAACGCGATTCTCTTTTGAAAGATCAACTGCAACTAAATCTTTGTTAATGCATCAAGGACAAAGCTTCCCTCTATCGGCTCGTGAAGAAATAAGAGCGAAATCTTTCATTACCTGTAAGTAAAGTCGACCATGCTGTTACTTGACTAACTGTCATATTTATAAACTTCTATGAAATACTTTATATTTAAGTTAGAATTTATTTTATGATGAAAAGGATTGTCTCCTAATTTTTAAGAGTAGATTTGCTACTTTCAAACTTTCAAGATTTACGGCTTTCAAATCACTTCAACCTGCATTAAATATTCTTTTTAATGGTTTTCTTCACGGTAGCGGAATACATTTTGTAAACATGGCTGAAAATTAGTAGAATCCTACGATTTCATCATGAGTGTTAACCATAGATGCAATAGTAAAGGGCAATAATATACCATGTTCGAGAAAATTCGAGAAACTTGTCACCTGATAATTTTATTCGTTTGTACTTCTTCCTCATTCTCCATCAATCTTCATTCTTTGCTCAAAGTGAGAGAAAGGGTGTATGTGCATGTGTGTGAGCTGTTTTCAGATGGGTCGATTCTATCGCTGCGAATATCCGCAACCAAATGTGACGTCATTAAGCCACGTCTTCGCGAGCCTTTCTTAGTTTTAATGTCAGACAACAACTGAGTTTTGAAGTTAAACTTTTTGAATTAAAGCGGCGCTACAATTGCTCCATACCTTATTTTAGGATACACTTGCACGTAGTCATGACCTGGATATTTTCTGAGAGAGAAGGTAAATTTGGATTGTGGAAGATATATATATATATATATATATATATATATATATATATATATATATACTAGCATCCCGCGTCTCGGCTTCGCCCGAGATAATAATTTAACCGATTTTATAAACAATGCAAGAATATCTAAGTAAAATGTACTTTTTTGTATGATAATCTATATTACTATAAATAATTGACCGTAATTTACTTATCGTCGCTTCTGTATAAGTTGATAACTTGCCGACGATTTGATACAACACACACACACACACACACACACACACACACACACACAAAATACTCGATTGCAATATTATGCACTTAAATGCATAACTTTCATTTTGATTTAATACAGGTACCCGCATGGTATTTACTAAAAAAAATACCATGACGTACCTTTAAATCCTCGCTGCTCCGATTTCCCCGGCCACTGCCCGGGGAACCAGGCAATCGTCGTCATCCTCGTGCTCGTCGCCGAGGCGAGAATCTTCCCGGGCTGGGGGAGATACGAGTAAGACATACGACATACGACTTAGACGGGAAGATACGAGATAAGACATACGACTTATATGGGAAAAATTGTACTTTCGAGTTCGAGCGGTAGAAAACGATATCCAAGTGTCTCGGGAGTACGGAGAGTAGTATCTTCGGGCGATAGAATATGTCTCGGGTGGACTCTTACTGGGAGTGTGCGTGTTCAAATTATAAAATATGAATCTCTTCATATAAGTCGTACTGGCATACATGGACATTGTTGCCCACCAACTATACACGACACTCCCCGTATAAATCGTTCCAAATCATCTGGAAATCGCATTCTATCATCCAAACACGAAACTCCACGTAGAAGTTGACTCAACACGAAACTTCCCATAGAAGTTGTTTTTCTCATACCTGGACGTCCTTTTTTATCAACTAAATACAATATTCCCCGTAGAAATCCCCCGAGAGACATCGTATTCTAACATCCGAACACACAACTGCCCATAGAAATCGTATTTAAAATGTATATATAGAATATGTACAATACAATATACATACTATATATATATATATATATATATATATATATATATATATATATAGTTCGTATATACCCATTCTTTAAATGAAATACCGTGAAGATTTTAGTAGTGGCGCTAACTAAATACGATTAAAATTTTGGTATACGAATAGCATATTTTTTAAGCCGACCATGGATATTGCCTTTTTATGCAGTAGTGACGATATATTTTATGTAGTAATATACATAGTTTCGAGGTTGTTGGTAAAGAACCTTATTTTGCCATTATTTCTTTTATTCAAACTAAAAAAAATAGTCTCTTGTCACAATTCTGAACTTAATATAATGTATAAAAACAAAAATATATTTTGTCATCACAAACTATATTCAGTATGATTTGACATACAGAACCATTTTATAAGAGAAGGCGGAGAAAGAAAGAAAGAAAGAAAGAGAGAGAAAGAGAGAGAAAGAGAGAGAGAGAGAGAGAGAGAGAGAGAGAGAGAGAGAGAGAGAGAAAGACAGATTTTCCCACATAAGAGAAAATAAAATTTACAAAAATCAAAAGATATCCGTAAGGTGTGAGAGTAGTGTCAGATTAACCTGGAGAACAAAACAGGTAATACCGACTAACATCACACCTTCTTTAGGATATGAATCCCAAAGATGGATATGAACATTCGTTTGAGCTGACCTGGTATTAATAGTTTAAGCGGACGACTTTGAGTTGATGGTCGTGATTCAAGACGCCACCTAGTGGCCGCTGGTGAAACTGATTGTTAAAACCATTAACTTAATTTATTGATGAAAGTAAAATGATTTTCAATAAAAAACATAGCCTATGTCCTTCCCAAGATAATATAGAATCTACATGTCAAATTTCAGAACAATCGGTTCAGTAGTTTTTTCCGTTATCGTGTGCAAACTAAAACACGCTTTGTCTTTATAAATTAGTATATGAAATATGATATGATATGATATGATATGATATATATATATATATATATATATATATATATATATATATATATTCATTTTTCTTAAGACAAGTCTTCCTCTGTAATCATCCTATGTAAAAAATCTTAGCTTGCATTCTCTCTTACCTATTTTTTTTAGAATAAGGAAGGTGTCGCTATGGTAACCCGACAGATGCGACATTTGACAAGTGAGGAGCGTTGAGCTGGAGTTTTGTGCAAACAGAGAAGCAAAAGTAACAAAAGTAATAAGCAGCAACGACAAAAAAGGCGTGGTTTCCATGCTGTATAAAGTGGGTAACGACAGCGACGGAGTTGCTGTAACTGAAGATAGCTTTAGAGGAGAGAGAGAGAGAGAGAGAGAGAGAGAGAGAGAGAGAGAGAGGAGAGAGAGAGAGAGAGGGGGGAGAGAGGAGAGAGAGAGAAAGAGATTTGCTTTTGATTTGATTTGATTATATTTATTTCACCTTGGGGTTAGATCCCTTCTGATGACTGACTGCTTTAATGTTACATTTATAATAAAAACTAAATCAATAAAAAAAAGTTGTAATAATACATAAACATACAAAATGAATATTTGTAATTTGTTCAATCTAGATGTATATATCAATATGACCAATATGAACAATATGACCAAAGTTTTAGAATTTTTATTATAGATATATACAAATACAAAAATATATAACCTATATACACATGATTTTGAAGTGATAACTATTTTGTCAATCGTTCATGTCCCGTGAAATTCATCATATATGAGTATTTTAAAGCTATTGGACATGGTATGTACAGTATTCTATATAGTATAATACAATATAATATTAATTTAGTTTATGTCGCTCATGATTTCCATTTTGTTTTGATTTGAACTTATTTATTGAAAGGTTTAATAGCAAGTACTGTAAAGAGAGGAGCAGTCATAAAGTTTAAGGGATTTGATGAACATTGAAAAATGATATTAGAGATATTGGACTTCAAATTAGATAATAGATTATTTTTGTCTATATTTCAGAGATTGCGCGATGTAATACAAATGACAGATGATGAATTAGAATGAATTTCAATAATAATATTTATGAAATCCAGACCTGGTATGAACGGTGTATCTGATTTAGAATAACATATTTCTGTGTCGGGAATATTTGTTATAGATGAATTGAGCCAAGTGTGAGAAGCAAGTCGATCTTTGCAGAACAAGCGATGTGTTGGTTCATATTGAACAAGATTTAAGGATTTAAGACATATGATATCGGAGATAGGCAGGTAGGCTATGCTAGATATTTTCACATTTAGTATGAAATCTACAGTTCACACAACATATGGGTACTTTGCTTCAATTTCCTTTAGACTTCGAAAGAAATCTATTGACTAAGTTACGTTTGGGTGACGATAAACTACAGCACCTAGTATGTCGTTGGCAGGCAAACATATTTCTACGATCTTGAATTCAAGAATGTTACTATTTAAGTGGTTTGGATTTGAATCAGATATTTTTTACGTTAGTATAGTATGACTCCATCGACAATTTTACCTTGACGATCGGTTCTGAAAAATGTTTAGCCAAGAATCTTGAGATAAGAGTTGTTCTCGTGTTCCCTTAAAAATATTTCTGTTAGTGCTAGAATGTCTAAATTTCTGGAACGGTATTAATGTTCAAATAAATTTCAGCGATTTGGATTAGTATGACCAACATTCAAAACAGTATTACGAGTGTACGACGAGGGTAGATGAGATATTTATCAAAAGGGGGACATTGCTAACCTGCGCGTCTGTAAAGTAGATAATTGATCAACTGAAAATATTGGTATGAATTAAGATATACGAGGGTGGTCCCAGAAGTACCTGGCCCAACAAATAAAACTTAAAAATTTTGGAAAAAAATATATTGATTTTTCAAATTAATCTCGTTTCAGCTCTATACATTTTTCCCAGCGATGTTCAATAAGTTCGATACCCTTTTTATGATAAGAATTGTCAAGTTTCTCATAATAGCCATTAACTGCCGACATCACCTCTTCATTGTTGGAAAATCTTTGACCAGCGAGCCTTTTTTTTCAAATCTGGGAACAGAAAATAATCCGAGGGAGCTAAATCTGGCGAATAGGGTGCATGAGATAGCAATTCAAATTTTAATTCATTGATTTTGGCATTGCAATAATGGGTGTGTGAGCTGATGCATTGTCTTGATGGAACAACAATTTTTTGTTAGCCAAATGCGGCCGTTTTCACTTGCTTTTTTTCGCATAAACATTGTAATAAGTTCGCATAATACCCGCCATTGATAGTTTTTCTTTTTTCAAGATACTCAATGAAAACTATCCCATACGCATCCCAAACAACCGACGCCATAATTTTGCCTACAAATGGAACGGTCTTTGCCTTCTTTGGAACTAGTTCTCCTTTTTGAGTCCGTTGTTTTGATTGTTCTGTGGTTTCGGATGTTAAGTGGTAGGCCCATATTTCGTCCATGGTTATGAAACGGCGCAAAAATTCGTCTTTATTTTTGAGAAACATTGCCAAACACTCAACTGAAACATCTTCACGACGCTGTTTTTGTTCCATTGTACGCAAACATAGCACCTAGCTTGTGCACAGCTTTGTAATCTCCATATTTTCAGTTAATATACGATGTACCGCACTTTTTGAAATGCCTACCATGTCTGCTACCTCGTGAACATTCAGTCGATGATCATCCAGTACAGCTTTGTGGATTTTCTTCAACATCTCTGGAGTCGTCACCTCGTTTGGTCGACCACTGCGATGCTCATCTTGGCAGCTCGTACGGCCTCGTTTTAACTTTGCTATCCAATATTTTACTGTTGTAAACGAAGGAGCAGTCTAACCCAGAGTAGAGTCTAGTTCAGCTTTTATATTGGTTGGGCTGAGGCCTTTCAAATAAAAGTATTGTATCACATAACGATGACCAATTTTTTCCATGTTTACAAATTCACTGAAAACGTTCACTATTGATGGCTGTCAAACAAATACTAAACATCATGGTGTCTTCAAACTTCAGACATATAGTCCAGGCGAATTAGGGTTTTGATTCAACAATTTCTCCAACGCCTATTTTTTTGCATTAAATGATAGATAAGGATGTGTAGAATAAGACCCTAAATTGTTGAGATTGTACCCCATCGGCGACGTATTTATTTGTTGCAAAATAGTAAAAATAAAAGCTCTTTTTTTACTTTTTCTTTAATAGTTTAAATAATATTGCTCTAATCGAAAAATGTTTCGAATAAAAGTTGTGCAGGAGATAATTCTGAACAAATGTACGTACATGAAAAACTTAAAAAATGGATTTTTCTATTGTTAAATAAACAATGACAATGGAAGAATTTTCGATATTCAAAGAGCTAAACAATTTGTTTAAACAATTGAAATTCAATAATAATGGCGCAAATAGATGTTTTTTCACCTACTTATACTATGTTTCAAATTACAAAGTGTATTTTCAAAATGGCGACCAGTTGCAAAATTATTTATATTGAAACTTAACCATTGCGAAGTTCGCCAACGGCTGAGAATTTTTTAATGCAGTAAAATGCAATCATTAGAGGATATTAATAGTAATCAAAGCTGAAAAGACCAGATTTTTAAATTAAATTTTTATATTGTTTAAAGTGAAAAACGCCGTTGCTAGGGTCGATATCTTGGAAGTTTTTAACGCTAGAAATAAATGCATTTTATTACGCTTAAAAAAAGAAAAATTTGGAGCCCTTGCACATTTTCATACGACCAATAGAAGTTGAGAAAATTTTTATTTAAACTATTATTTATTAATTGTCATTTAATTGACATTTTAACTTGAAATTTGGCAACGTGCAAGTATAAAGGTTAATCTATCTTTACATTTATTAATCTATCTTTACAGTTATAATCTCTGATTCTGTATTTTTAATTTTGACCTCAGAGGCCTCAATGCGCTTTATTAGTTTTTTTATGGTTTTCTCTGTATTCACTTAGGTAATCTATGAACCAATTTGGTGATGTAGTTTTTTTCGGATAGAGTATTTTCAGAATCAAGGGACATGATTATTTTCTTGGTAATTGACAATGGATCAGGAATTAGTGGATTTAAGCGTGAGATTAGTTTCTAAGGCGTAGATATGTTTGGGTAGGATGCGTTCAGAAAAAATGAAGAAGTTTTGATCAAACTTAGAACTGCGTAATTAAAAGCTTATGTATATTATACTTGTTTGTTAGACTTAGCAAACCGATTATGTATTATGTAAAGTATGAACTACTCTTGTAAGGAGATGATTTCGAAGTTGTATACGCTAATACAAGCCTCCGAAAGGTATTAGCAAAAAATCAACACCGTTGTAACGTGAGTTATAAAAAAAATTTTTAATTATTAAGCTAATATTAATAAGCGCGTAAATTTATTATATAAATAGATAGAATCGACAAACGTAAATATACTAATTATACTAATATAATATACTATTAAAACACATGCGTTAGTAAACAAACACACACATAGAATAAATTAAGTATATAATATTTAATATAATAAATTAAATGTGTGTTAGGAATAATATTAATTGAATTTAAATCGAACCAATTAAAAAATTGTTAACGTACTTTTACAATGTATAAAAATGCGTTAATTTTTGCCAGGAGAGCGGTTGATTTTCGGTACTCGTTGAGGAAGGATACCTCTGGAGTAATGAAACAAATCAAAACTCTACCGATCGATCAATCCTTTTCAAGAGAGATTCAATTTCGGTATTCGTTGAGGAAGGATATCTCTCGAGTAACGAAATGATTTGATACTCTTCCGATTGACCAATTCTTTCCCTTTTCTAGTCAAAAATTCTTTTAGGAGGCAAAGGGAGACACCTTTAATCGTACGAAAGAGAAGAGTCATTAATATTGCTAGTGCAGAAGAACGGATACACACGACTTCTGAAAAAGTACTTTTATTTCATCTATAAAACTATAAGAAAAAGTCACATAAATAAATGCGATTAAATACGAGTTAGAATATAATGTATTCGAAGAAAATACGCCCCTTTTCTCCGAAGTAAATTATTATAATACTTCGGCAAAATTTTTACCTGACAGACCACCGAAATTGTATAGTCGATTAAATAATTTATTTAATTTATGTAAGATACGCTTAGAAGCGATAATTTAGATAAGAATAGAATTTATTCTTATTAAAATTTCGATCATTTTATATCACTAAATAAGAGATATAAATAACTAAATAAAGTGATATAAAAACGAACGAGCATCACTCCGAAACACAAAACAAGATTGTAAAATCATTCGATTTCGTGTAAATAGACGAACAGGGCCGCGCAAATAAATATAACTAAATATAAAAATAATAGAAAGAGAAAGAATATAGGCGAAGACCGTGCCAAATCTCTGAAACGTAATATCGGATTACGTAGTATATATATACATATATGTTATGGAGTATATATATATATATATATATATATATATATATATATATATATATATATAGATATACGAAAAGCACACAAAATAGTAATTTACATTTTTCGATTTTTTTATACGTTACAGGGAATTTAAGTAGGAGATCCCAATCAACAAATATTGGGTGTACAAATAAGTTTTCGCCGTTTTTTTATAAATAAATAATAATTTATTTTAAAAAAAGGTACAAATAATGTCATTCAAAATATTGCCCATCACTTTCTACTACTTTTGACCATCTTTCGTGCAGCAAGTAGATACCCCGTCTAAAAAATTTCTCGTCTTTTGTGGTCCACGAATCGACCCATTTCTTCAATTTCTCGTAAGAAGTGAAGTGCTGCTCAGCCAGATCATGAGTCATCGACCGGAATAGGTGGTAGTCTGAAGGAGCTCTAGGTGGAAGGAAGGAACGTAGAAGGAGCAATGTCTGGTGAATACAGCGAGTGGGGAAGGATGTCTTAATTCAGTGCTTCTAGCGTTTCCTTTACGATTTTTGCAACATGTGACCGAGCATTATCATGCTGAAAAATGACTTTATTGTGCCTTTTGGCATATTGCGGACGTTTAATTTTCAATGCTCGGCTCAATTGCATCAGCTATTATTGGTAACGTTTCCCGGTGACAGTTTGATTGTGTTGGAGTAGTTCGTAATAGATTACTCTATGGAGATCCCAGCAAATGAACTGTATTAGTTTCTTGCCATGAATTTTTGGCTTGGCCATCGAAGTAGAGCCACCATGCCCGGGCTTACCCCATGACTTCCTACACTTTGGGTTGTCTTAGTGAATCCGCTTTTAGTCTCCTGTCACTTGTTTGATTTTGTCTTTTGAGCAATTGTTCGCAACCGACTAAGCGACGCTCGGCGTTACTTAGGTTCAGTTCGTAAGGAACCCAATTTCCACGCTTTTGGACCATACCCAGAGTTTTGAGAGATTATGAAATAGCTTGCTGAGTCACTCCTAACTCTTGTGCAAGTTCTTCTTGTGTTTGGCATGGATCTTCCTCCAGTAAAACTTCCAATTCTGTGTCACCATACACTTTGGGCCTTCCACTGCGTGTTTTTCCGTCCACGTCAACATCACCACTTTTAAATTCTTGGAACCACTCCCGACAATTTGTCTCACTCGAATTAACATCACCATATACTTTTATGAGTAGCCGATGTGCTTCAGCTGCAGATTGCTTTAAATGAAAGAAGTAAATTAACAATTCCCGCAAATGACGCTTACTTGGCTCACAACTTGACATCTTAACACGATGAAAACTAAGTAATGCTAGTAAAAAGTCAGAGGTATTAAAAGGTTATACTGTTTCCAGATGTTAACATATACTATACGACTTTTTACAGCTAACAATTTCGATGTTATCTTATCGGTGGCGCCATCTTTTCCAAGCGGCGGAAACTTATTTGTACACCTAACAATTTTATTGATGATTTTATTTATTTTTATATAAAATCTATTATTTTTACAAAAAATATATTAATTGTTAATAGTTTAAAAAGAATAAAACGAGTTAAGAATTATTCACCACAAATTCCTATTGCCAATCCCGATACGTTCCTGTCACTTCAAACGAACAGTCACGAACGAAACATTAAAAATCAAAATTCTGATCATCCGAAAGCACAGAGGAGATGGAACGTTACATGTAGCAAACGAATAGGCTGATAACTCTAAGAACGATATCATAAAATAAGCAAGACTTTCAAAAAGTAATGAATAGCTTATTTGAAATATATGTAAAATTAGTATGAAATAATTTTCGTAAGAAGAAAATAAAACACTAAATTAATAACAACATATTTATATATGAATAATAAGATATCTATATTATAATAAGATCTCTATATATTGAAATACAGTTTGTGAGCAATGTACCTAGTTTAGAATTCGTTAATTATAATATCTGCTCATTATTAAGATTTTTGTGCTTCATAATAGCATAGGTAGTTTAGAAGTGACAACAAATTTAGTATTATACTTTAGAATTAATAATTTAAAAGTAAAAATTTAATTATAAAATTATTATTTAAAAATTAAAGTGTAGAGTTAAAATTTAAAATCTTGACAAGTGTGCTTATGCAAAAGTTCTGTAGATAAGAGGAATGGTTGATTGTTGTAGAGTTGTGTTAAGAAATTGCACTGCAGTAGAGTTATTGGAAATTTGCTGAATGCTGAGATTTTTTACACTAGTATCGTTTTTGTATTGAAGCCCGAATATTTATAGTCATAGAAACATGGAATTCAGATACTGCTTATAACGATCTCAGAAGCTGGCGAAGTAACGATAGGAAATAGTAGTAGCTTGATCACATTGAAATTTTATAAAGTATCTTTATTACAAGAATATATTAGCATAGTATGGGAGATAATATTTGGAAAGAATAGAGCAGAATTTCCATAAAGTTTGATGTTTATTTACTTTATTTATAAATTAATTGCAGTTAGATTATACTATGATGAGCATTTATCGTTTATAAAAAAATTTGAATATAGTGCATAAGTTCAGATAAAATATTGAATTAGCACAGCATACAAACCACAAGAAAAATAAACATCTACTTTGATTAGAGTTATGTATCACTGAGATTATATATATATATATATATATATATATATATATATATATATATATAATAAAGCTTGTAAATACAATAAAAAACAATTCAAGTAAGCTGATAAAATAAAAATAACATTATCAGTACAGTCTCGCCACTATATGTTGAAGCAACATGAATATGTTCATTTCTGTAGCTCTATTCATAGTGGGATATAAGGCGCGTGGTTGCTACACACTGCGACCGTTCCGATATAAGTCAGGACATAAGACACATGAGATAGTCAATAATGTTTACATAATAATAATACTAACTGTTACGCTTTAATGTTTTCATGTATTATTTTAATTTCTCTATTCTATACAATCAACAATAATAATTTCATTTATTATGAGCAACACATACATACTTATGTAAAATTTTTGCATGATTTTTGTATATTACATGAGGTGCTTTTAGTGTAGGAAACACTTAAATTTAATATTTCGACACTCTTGTGTAATTTTTGTTTTGAAAATTGTTTATGACTCTTTCTGTGCACAAATTTGCGTTTGTAGCCTATGAACACATCGTAGAATTTTAATTTCAATTATGTATTGTAACTGTACCTTGCTCTAGAATTATGGACTACTTTAAACACTTAAATAAAGATATTACAAGCTCTGATAGAAAGGCGTAAATGTCAGCACACAAAATGCAGTTGTAACTTTAATTATATAATTTATAACTCACTTTGTATTAAAGGTATTAAAATATTATTAGGAGTGTGAATAAGTCTTTCCCGTTTTTTGTAAGAGATGGCGCCACCAATACTGTGCGAGTATTCAATGGTTACATATGTCATAATCAAAGCTTATTCATATGTCAACAATTCCATACTAACACATTAGTTAAAATTTTTTCGCATCATAAATTTTTGATATCGTGAAAATGTCGAAATTTGAGCCGAGTCGACGTCATTTGCGGGAAGTTTCACTTTATTGGTTCAATTTGAAGAAATCTGCTGCCGAGACGCATCGATTGCTTCAGGAGGCTTATGGAGAAGGTTGTGTCGATGATTCAAGTGTTCGCGGATGGTTTCGACGCTTCAAAAGCGGTGATTTCGACGTGGAAGACAAGGAGCGTTCCGGGCGGCCGCAAATCTTTGAAGATCGAGAATTGGCGACTTTGCTTGATGAAGATTCTTGTCAAACGCAAGAAGAACTTGCTGAAGCATTGGGAGTTGACCGAACAACCATTTCCAAGCGTTTGAAAGCCATGGGAATGATCCAAAAGCAAGGAAATTGGGTGCCGTACGAACTGAAGCTGAGAGACGTCGAACGGCGTTTTTTCACTTGCGAACAGCTGCTTCAGCGACATAAAAGAAAGGGTTTTCTGCATCGTATCGTGACTGGCGATGAAAAGTGGATACGTTACGATAATCCGAAGCGAAGAAAATCATGGGGACTACCCGGCCATGCATCATCATCGACGGCCAAGCCAAATATTCATGGCGCCAAGCTCATGCTCTGTATATGGTGGGACCAGCTAGGTGTGGTTTACTATGAGCTTCTGAAACCGAATGAAAGGATCACAGGCGAGGTCTATCGACGATAATTGATGCGTTTGAGCCGCGCACTGCGAGAAAAACGGCCACAATACTCCGACAGGCACGACAAAGTTATTTTGCAATATGACAATGCTCGCCCACATGTTGCACCGCCGGTGAAAACATACTTAGAAACGCTCAAATGGGAAGTCCTACCCCACCCGCCGCATAGTCCAGACGTTGCTCCGTCTGATTACCATCTCTTCAGATCGATGACGCATGGCCTGGCTGACCAGCACTTCCATTCCTACGAGGAAGCCAAAAAATGGGTGGATGACTGGATAGAGGCCAAGCCGGTCGAATTTTTTCGCAACGGGATTCGTATGTTGCCAGAAAGATGGGAAAAAGTTGTAGCTAGCGATGGCCAATACTTTCAATAATTCATTTGTAACCATTTTTTCACAATAAAGGCTCAAAATTTGAAAAAAAAAAACGGGAAAGACTTATTCACATACCTGATAGGTCAAATAAAGGTATTAAAATATTGTATTATATTAGGAGATAAATTTAGTTTCCGACCTTCACGTTTGGATAGTAATATAAGTAGTACGAAAAGTCAGATATGTCGGATCAAGTACTTATTTTTTAGTTTTGGTATTTACCAATAAAATTCCGTTAATAGGCGCCATCATTTATGTAAACATTACAATTTTTTGATCAGCGCAATATGCGCACTCGGCGGTGGTACTCCGAGACCGTCCATACTTCTTTCAAAATTCTCGAGATTTTCTTAAATTTAAAATACAGTCACCTGATTTGTGAATCTGTAGAGTAGATTTTCCAAAAGAAAATTTCCGAATTTTCAGTCATACCACGGATCAACTGTTTTTATGGAAACATAACCAATTCAACCTCTTTCGTAAATTCTCAAGATTTTCCTTTAGCCAGCATTGGACTACCTTATTCGTAAATCATACAAACGCCAGTTTTCAGAAAACTCTTCGGTTTTACCCGTCATGGTACAGATCAAGTATATACCGTATTCGTATACAATTTGGTGTTTAACGAAGGCTTGCTCGCAATCTCTACTTCAATAGTTAATTAATTTTCAATTTAATTTAATTTCAAAATATAAATCAGTCGATACTCTTACAAATCTTCCGTCGAGAATTTTATTCAAAATTCATTCGTTATCTCGTAAGTACTTACATATATATTACAAACAGTTTTTACGAGTTTCATATTACGCCCTTTTGTCCGAGGAGTTCGCCTATAGATTTACTTCTTAAAAACTGATCCACAAACATCATATTATTTTTACTCTTAAGTATACCATTTGTTTAAATTCAAACAAAACACTTATTGACAAAAACTATCGCTATAGACTTACATTAAGTAATATTAAACCTATTAATATATAATATGAACGTAAAATTATCCGAAACTTCTTAAAACTATTACGCATTATATATTATAAAAGACTAAACAATTAGAGAAATTACAAATCTTAAAATTTGAAACTGTATCTTTTGTCCTACGCTATTTGCTTAAATCATTTACGGATATAAATTTAAGAGCTATAAATCAAATATCTTATTTCTTCATATATTAGTTTACATAATACAAAGATCTTTTAGTGTGATATAATCTATAATCTAAACCTATAAATTAACAGAAATTTCAATAAGTTTAAAATGTAAAAACTATAAGCAGGTATTTTCTTGTTTAAATATAAATTCTTACAGCTAATTCGGGTTCTGTTCGTAACATTCGTCAAAGGCAAATCTGTTAGAGAAACGTTCCGTGAGATTAATCGCGTTTCGGGGGATGACACGCTATCACTGCGAACCGCAGAGGAATGGTTTCGACGATTCAGAGCCGGTGAAAACGACACCATGGATAAGCCAGCCGGCGGAAGACCTGTGACGAAGAATACCAATCAAATAATGAAACTTATATAGTTAGACCGGCATGTGGCATCTCGTGACATTGCCCAGGAGATGAGAATTAGTCACCAAACTATTTTAAACCATCTCTAGAAAGCTCGATACAAAAAAAGCTTAATGCTTGGATGCCGTATGATTTGACGCAAAAAAACCTTCTGGATCGAATCAACGCCTGCGATGTGCTGTTGAAACGGGACGAGCTCGACCCATTTTTGAAGCGGATGGTGACTGGCAATGAAAAATGGATCACATACGACAATATCAAGCGAAAACGGTCGTGGTCCAAGGCCGGTGGACCGTCCCAAATAGTGGCCAAGCCGGGATTGACGGCCAGGAAGGTTTTGCTGTGTGTTTGGTGGGATTGGAAGGGAATCATCCAGTATGAGCTGCTCCCATATAGTCAGACACTTAATTTTACCATCTACTGTGAACAACTGGACCGTTTGAAGCAGGCTCTCGACCAGAAGTACCCACGATTGGACAACAGGAAGGGTGTAGTGTTCTACCAGAATACTGCTAGATCACACACTAGGTTGATGACTCGTCAGAAGCTACGGGAGTTCGGATGGGAGGTTTTATCGCATTCACCATATAGCCCGAACATAGCGCCAAGTGATTACCATCTGTTCCTGTCATGTCGACCGCCTTTGGTGATGTAAACTCAAAAGAGGCTTGTGAAAAGTGGCTGTTCGAGTTCTTCGCAAATAAGGTGAGGGGTTTCTACGAGAGGGGTATTATGAAGTTGCCGTCTAGATGGAAACAGATTATCGAACATAACGGCGCATATTTGAAGTAAATCCAACCACTGTAACACTTATTATAAAGCATTGAATGAAGAGCAAAAAAGCGGAAGGGAGATATTTGACAACCTAATATATAGTAAAATAACCTTTGATGTATGATGCTTTATGTAGTATGTATATATATATATATATATATATATATATATATATATACCGGTGTACATTATCACATCTCCGATGCATTAGAACATTAAAATACAATTTGGCATTGTATAGTGCGATCAGAGTATCAGGAGAGTCTAATATTATAAGAGATAGCAGATATTCAATAAATATATATCGAAGGCCAGAGAACCGACTAGACACATTATCACAACAAATCAGGAGTCTAGAATAGTAAAGGAGGTTATGGGTAAGAATAGTAATTCGGCATCGGGAATCTACCGATACATTATTTTAAATATCAGGAGCGTAGAATAGTATGGGAAATAATAAGAGTTTCGATTATATATAGATATATAAAAGATATACAAGAGGGCAGAGTGATGACCACCGCACCATCATAGAGTTTATTGCTAATGAAAACATACTATCAATATTCGTGTCCGCCCATTCCTTTCATAGACTGTGAGAGGTTCCGCCTATATTTTCTAATTCCAGTATCTTGACCGAAAATCCAAATATTAAGCTTTTCTATACGCATCGTTTATAAATTGACTACTAACAACGATTGTCATAAATATTTTTTTATTGGTGTTTGTGAGGGGAAAAAGAGTCGTGTGAGTACCTCTGATGAGTCTCGCTCAGGACGCCTCATTGAGGTCACAACTCCAGATATGATCGAAAAAATCCATCAAATAGTGCTGAAAGACTGCAGATTAAAAGTACGTGAGATAGCTGAGACCTGTAAGATGTTATATGAACGTGTAAAAAATATTTTTCACCAACATTTGTATATGGAAAAGCTCTGTCCAAGATGGGTGCCGCGTTTGCTAACAGTCGACCAAAAATTGATTCGAAAGAACATTTCTACCGCCAATTTGGCGTTGTATAAGCGTAATTCAAGCGAATTTTTGCGTCGATTCGTAACCATTGACGAATCTTGCATCCGCCACTACACTTCTGAAACCAAATAACAGTCTAAACAGTGGATTGGACCAGGGGAACCAACTCCAAAGAAGGCAAAAACAATTTTTTCGGCGAACAAGGTTATGTCTACTATTTTTTGAGATGCAAGAGGTATTATATACATTGATTACCTTGAAAAGGAAAAACTATCAATGGTCAATACTACGCAGACTTATTGCAACGTTTGAGCCACGAAGTGAAAATGAAACGACCTCGTCTAGCGAAGAAAAAAATCTTGTTTCATCACAATAATGCACCAACGCACACGTCTATCGTTGCGATGGCTAAAATCAATGATTTGAAGTTTGAATTGATGCCGGACCCTCTCTATTTTCAGACCTAGCCCCGAGTGACTATTATCTGTTTCTTAACCTCAAAAAATGGCTTTGCGAACAATGAAGAAGTAATCGAAGCTGTAAATGGGTATTTTGAGGAGTTTGGCGAATCAGTCTATAGAGATGGCATTACTAGACTAGAACACTGCTATGAGAAATGTATCAGCCTTGGAGGAGATTATGTTGAGAAAAAAAAATTCTTAAAAACTTTGTTTTTTTGGTCAGACCGGAAACTTATTAATCCACCCTCGTATTTCATCATGGAAATATTTCCCAAGGTCATTTTGCTAATATGCTACGTCAACATAAACAATGGTTCCATTTTAGTGATAAAGATATCACAAAAAAACAATGGCCAAAGGGTGCTCAGAATTTATCTGATATTTTTAGAACAAATGTAATTGAATAAAATCCTTAAATCCTTAAATTAAAAAAAGAAATGAAATCGGTAAAAAACAACTTTTTAGAAAAGTAATATATTTAATCGAGTTTAATGCATTCTTAGCATAGTAATAATTTTCAATACATCATCTCATGTATTTTATAAAAAAATTTTATAATATAATTTCCGAAAGTTCCAAATATTGAAACAAAAAATATTCTATAAGTAAATTAAAAATTAGTTCACTAATTTAGTAAAATGCTCTACTAACTGTGATAAAGGGAAACATAATAATTTATGTTCTTAGCATATTAAGAAATTTACTACTTATCAATCTTATTCTTAGCATAATAAGAATTTTACATACATCTTCTCATGTATTTTATAAAAACTTTATAATATAAAATATTTTTTAAAATTCAGAAATTTATTAAGGTAAAAATACATACATAATAATATTTTGTAATGAATTCATTAAATAATAATTTTGTATAAGAGTAATGAAATCTGCAAAGAAAAACAACTTTTAACAAAAGTAAAAAAGTTAGGCGAGTTTGATGTGTTCTTAGCATAGTAAGAATTTTGAATACATCTTTTCATGTATTTTATAAAAAATTTATTTAAAATGTTTTTCTAAATTCAATAATTGACTAAGATAAAAATACATTCATAATAATATATTTAATTTTCATATACAAAATATTTTTCTAAAATGTTGCGAAATAGATTAATAAAAAATAAATTATGTAACGCAATAACCTCTTAAAATAATGGATCATTAAAACAAATGCCTTAGTGTATTTTATATGCTATTTTATATCCCTATAAATAACAGCTTGTATAGTTTACATAAATAAATCTAAAACTCTAAAAAATAATAATACATAAATAGTTTTAACGGAAATGCAGCTTAAGAAAGTTGTGAGATAATTTATAAATAGCTGAGTTTATTTTCACAACATGTTGTCCACGCGTGGATTCATAAAAAAGAGTTAATTATCTTGAATCATCGATGTTTTTAGGCGAACATTCTTCTGCTATTTTTTCTGATAATTCATTATTATTAAAAAAAGCAGGTATGAACTTGACAGGCCCGTTCCTACAATAATTTAAGAGACAATTTAAGAGGCAATAACTTCTTAAAATAATGGATCATTAAAACAAATGCCTAAGTGTATTTTATATGCATCCCTATAAATAACAGCTTGTATAGTTTACATAAATAAATCTAAAACTCTAAAAAATAATAATACATAAATAGTTTTAACGGAAATGCAGCTTAATAAAGTTGTGAGATAATTTATAAATAGCTGAGTTTATTTTCATAACATGTTTTCCACGCGTGGATTCATAAAAAAGAGTTAATTATCTTGAATCATCGATGTTTTTAGGCGAACATTCTTCTGCTATTTTTTCTGATAATTCATTATTATTAAAAAAAACAGGTATGAACTTGACAGGCCCGTTCCTACAATGATTATGCTGTTTTTTTTTATTTATAATTAATTTTTGCAAATGAAACAATATCTTATTATATATAATTTTATCTATAATTCACTCATAATAAACTATAAATCACATGTATTTATATTTTTGGCTATTAAAAACGTATGTGGTTTCAAAATTTAATGCTATGAACCAATAAAGCTTCATTTATTGAGATTACTGTATATACTGTAAAATTTTTTCATGCAAAAATTAGTTATTAACAAAAAAGAGCATAATCTTTGTGGGAACGGGCTTGGCAAGTTCATACCTGCTTTTTTTAATAATTATGAATTATCAGAAAAAATAGCAGAAGAATGTTCACCTAAAAACATCGATGATTCAAGATAATTAACTTTTTTTTATGAATCCACGCGTGGACAAAATGATATGAAAATAAACTCGGCTATTTATAAATGATCTCACAACTTTATTAAGCTGGATTTTCGTTAAAACTATTTATGTATTATTATTTTTTAGAGTTTTAGATTTATTTATGTAAACTATACAATCTGTTATTTACAATGATGCATATAAAATGCACTTATGCATTTGTTTGAATGATCCATTGTTTTAAGACGTTACATAATTTATTTTTTATTAATCTATTTCGGAAGATTTTAGAAAAATATTTTGTATAAATATTATTTAGGTATATGGAAATTAAATATATTAATATGTATGTATTTTTATCTTAATAAATTACTGAATTTCGAAAAATATTTTATAGAAAGTTTTTATAATTAGATATTCACAATAATTAAAAAAACGCACTTTGTCTGAAATGCTTTTTATACAACGTAATATCAAATACACTGTTAATAAAGAAGAAGACACTCTATTTCTTAGCAAAATATTCTCAGACATAATCTCATTTTGATAATGTTACAATATATTTTGACTTAATTTTATAATTAGTTCATGATTTATTATGTTTATGTGATCGTTATTGACTTATCAACTTTGACATTGTCAATATTAAAATTTTCATCAGTTTGACTTAGAATGTCTTAGCGTCTGCTTGTAAATTTAATTTTAAGTGTTGATTTATTTATTGTACGGTACTTCTCACTGTTATATAATTTTGATATGTAATTATTTGTATATTATTTTTATTAAAGCACCTGAATAGGTTGACAATACCCTGTCGACGAAACGTTGTGAAATAAAAACCCTTTGAGTTTTTAATTAGCCCAAACCTAATCGAAATAATTATATTTATATACATATACATATATACACGAGGACGATAACAAAATTATCTATTTATTATCATAAATAGAATTATCGTTTCGCGAGTTATTTTTAAACTCAAGAGAGTTTTCGATGGAAAATTAGAGGCTATAGTGACGATTGGGCGGTCCTTCTGAGGTTATCATCTCATTCTTCCAAAGAGGCATGGCTCTCATTTAAAAATTTATCATCGGTGAATTGGCGCGTTCGCTTATACGTTATAATTGATCATTTTTATGAAATAAGCAGATATGTACAGAAAAGTAATATTTTATCCACATATTATAGTAATAGTTCCATTTCTAATCAGAAATAATTATGCTCAATTTGATATTATGACTTATGCGGACCACAGGGCGCATGGGTAACCCTTCACGGCCCACTTATAACAGCCACCATAACTGAAATTCCGATCATCATTCTGGTCACAATGTCCTGCGCATCCAAGAATATGAACGTAGAATATGTGTAGTTATTTCTTCTTCTATGTGACAGAAACGATAGGAAGGGTATCCCATTCTCTTCATGTGGGCATTCAACTAGCCGTGACCCGTAAGAATTTCGACTTGCTGTTTGGCCGTTATTCTACTAAGGTCAAGAATAACTTTGATCCAGTCCTTTGCGTTTTCCGTGGATATGAAGACTTTAACCTGCCTGCATACCCAGATTTTCTCCCATTATCTGTTGTTGTCTTCTTCTACTATCCATTTCTCTATGTTTGTTCGAATGAGTATTACAGATTTCGACAGCCGGTTCTGGATCTATGTAGCCTGTCTTGGCTCCAAGTTTGGTAAGGTCATCCGCCACGATTTTCCCTTTGGTTCCTTTGCTACCCCGGATCCATATCAGCATGACATTCGCCTTTTTATTTAAACTGTTTAAGGCTAAATAACAGTCCGAAACTAGCTTAGATTTCGTTGTGAAACTATTCAATCCTTCTAATGCGCTCTTCCTGTACGAAAATACATTCTTTTGAACCTACCATAATCAAACAAGACAAATAATTAGAATTTTATTGTTCTCGTAAATCAACTTTCAATCCTAGATTTTTAAATTTCAATTCATTCCATCCCCCTACATAAAAGAGAGCAATGATATATCATTTCGTAGACAAGGTTATTGTGTTGCCAGAAATAAAATACTCGCAAAGAAGCATGAAATAAGTAACAATTTTTAATTAATAAACAACTACTTTTTATCAATATATACAATTTCGATTAAAAAAATATATAACCGCGGTGTAAATTGAAACTTTTTGGTTCACGATCAAATTTCGCTAGCAGTTTGTATACATTTCTATGATTTGTTTTATATGTCAATTTTTTCGATTGGCATTAACCTTCAAATATATATTCGCTAAAGTAATAGCGTTATAGTTGTTTATTTGAGTGAATAGGTCAGTTTTGGTTCCAAGTAAATCGCATTTGCGAAATTCGTTGCTTTTCTTATTTTATCAAAAGAAAAAAGCGGATGCAATGCATTGGTTGCTATTAAAAACTAATAGTATATATGCTCCTGTGATTAGAACATGTTACTTCTTGTTTTTTTTTCAATTTAAAAGTGTAGATTTCGATTTGACAGACAATGAAATATACTAGTGCAGCGAAAAAGTTCAAAGACGAGTAATTGCGAACGTTATTGTAAGGAGGTCCAACGCAACCAACAAATATTGGCACACATGCTTCGTCTGACCCGAAAGAAATTTGACAACGTTTCAAAGCCATAGAAAACATCACAAAGTGGGGCAAATTGATGATACTGATCAACTGAACAATAGACAACTGCTAAATCGAAAAATTGTTTGTGAAATGGTACTTCAACGGTTTGAAAAAAATCTTTTCTTCATTAAGTTGTCACGGGAGGATCAAAATAGATTTATTTTAAGAAGCTGCAGTGTAAATAATCATAACTTTTCTTTGTTCAAACTAGCCCATTGACTGCAAGGCCAAATTAAATTTGGTCGTAAAACGATGCTCTGTGTCGCGTTGTAGTAACATTCAAGGACTGTATTACGATGTGCTATAAATAGTTGTCAACCTTTCCTCCCTGAGAAGACATGGTATAGACCATACCTAGGTAATAAATCGAGGCTACGCAAGGGCAGCCACGGCTGTTCAGTTATATTAGAATTTTCAATTTTAGTTTTAGGCAGAGCGTCAAGGTAAAATACTCTCTAGACCTCGGTTCTTCCGTCTATTAATTCCTCGTCGATGGGTCACGCACTTGTAGAGCAGCTTTTCATTAATTTTGAAAAAAATTTTAATTGGCTTTTTAACATGCTTACTTCGCTTCGAAAGAGAAAATGTTTTTTTTGCGATGGTATCCATAATTTTCTTGAAAAATAGACGAAAATTTGTGAGATTTCCCTGAAAATTAAGCGTTTTCTTTATTCATGAGACCGACAAATTTCAACTTACATCCCATGTACCGATTTAGTAGTATGTCAACAATGTGCAATTATGTGACTATAGCTAATGCTTCATAATGGGATACGTCAAAGTGATCGACTCGATTCTGCTGGAACTTTCAAATAGAAGTCATCAATTTGAATGTAATTGACATTTCAATTATATTCAACGTCATCGTCCTAGTTGATGACATTTATTTAAAACATACAAGTATGAAGTCACCAGAAATGATCCGAGAAGGAATTAATTTCAAATTCCGTATGTCCCATTTTATCTCCTTATGTGGTACATTTCATTATCATATATGCAATAATAGATTAATTTAGCAAATGAAAGTCAAATCAAGCTAAAACTAGAAGAATGTTTTGAAAATAAACAAAATTAGCAATATTAAACAAAAATAAGCAAAATTATATGAAATAGACTACGAATTGCTTCCACATCTGGTATACTAGTTTAGTATTTTCCAGTATGTACTAGTTCTTGGTAGCTCATATAAAAATGTTTGTCAATAAGAAATTTCGCTCGACTGATGTTATCGTTGAAATCCATAATTCTTTTGTTATGAATTAGTCAATCATAACTTTGAAAAATATTCGAATGAAATAAAAACAACTTCAATTCAATTAAAAGAGTTATAATGAACATGAAAAATGCCTTTTAAAAAATATCGCGAAAGATACTTTGATGACGGCATAATGTAACCGTATCATTGTTATCTCACTCACTTCGATTTAGCCGATATTATACTTGTTTAATAAAATCCCGTAAACTCAAAAATTAGGAATAATAAGCAGCTTTTCTTAATTATGCTAGATAACGAGACTATAAATATATACCATAAAGTTTAATTAATTTATAACAGTATGGTTTCCGTGGGAGTTACTTCGTTCTCCCGCTCTGTCCGACATAAGGCCTTTTCTTTTTCATTGAATCCATCTATATTATCTGAATCTTGCTATATGTTATTGTTATCAGTGTGTCTGGTTCAGTTCATGTCGACCCCTCATTGCTCAATCCGATGATGCAGATGAACGTTACAACGCGGATTTTCTTTTGTACAAGTGTGTCAGACATTTTGAATGAAGAAAGATCACAAATAAAAAGTAATCCTTAAAGAAATCGCAATGAAATTTCTACAATTACACTGACCTTGACGATTTGCTACTAGAATTTAATACCGTCTTAATATACTGGCTGCGGAGCACTCGTGGAGCTACTCAAATCGTTCCGTTTGTTTGCTCGAAGTCCCGTCCAGTGCCGATGTTGTCTTGTAAAAAGACGGAAAGCCTACTGGATTGCTGCTACAATCCGAAAATACTTAGATACTCACTTTATTATCAGGAATAATCAAAAATATTTGAGAACAACCAGGCAATGCTACAGAAAATTACATTTAGAACTCAAAATTTATAATTTATAATTTCAAAGCACAGAAACATATTCACGTTAAGAAGAGTAACTTGCATTGACATTTAAATATCAAAATTATCGACCAACCCCAATAACCAAAATTCTTCGAAATCAATATATTAATAGTTTTGGTCAATTTACAAAGGATAATAATTCCGTATTATCGATTTTATCCCCGAGGAATGCTCTTTTTTTTTTAAAATATCGATTTAACATTTTATTTTGAAAGAATTTTATGACTAAGAATTTTAATATTTTGAATAACAGCAAGATGTAACTTTATATCTAGTAATAATTTAGTCTAATAATATAATTTATAAATCAAATTCGAATGATTTGAATTTTTAGTCACACAGTCAACTACATAAAGGAAAATTAAAAAACTTAAACAATATTGGACATTCTCCTAATTTTTACGCAAACTGTTAATTCACATTCAATAATTTTTTTTAATGCAGTATCATCATCGTCTGTTATTAATCCAAAAAGAGAGTATAGATTATTTTCAATTATATTTTTTTATACATCTTTAAGGAAATCAGTAAATAAATTAACACAAGGCACATCTCCTTTACTTTGCCAAATTGGCGGAAATTTAAAGATAATGAATCGATGATATACCTTATATGAGTATTCAACAAATGATTATTCCATTAGTCAGAAGGAGTTACAAATTTTTGATGAAAAACTTAACTATGAATTGTGTGAATAATTTAAATAAATAATGTAAATACACAAGCCTGACCGATCACCAAATGTAAAATCTGCAAAAAACAACTGATCATATGAATGTCGAAGGAGAAGAAAAAATTATTACTTTATATTATTCACATGCAGATTATTTGTACAGCAAAAAGAAGTAATTTGAGATATCTCTGGTTCTCCATAGCATTAGAACGAAAGATGATTTGTACCTCACGAGCTTCGGATATCCCTAATACTTGAAAAGAGTTCAAACAAGAATAGATGTGGAAATTATTGGCTGTTATAACAGTGTCTCTGAGTAATAAGCCATCTTTGTTCATTATTCCACAAAATCAAACTGCGAATAATAGGAAATATATTCAATGGCGGTATGCTGCATGGAGAATGAATTTAATTTTAGAAAATGTATAGCAATGCATTTACTTTAGTATACGAAGTTTGGCACGAGGACTTTACCAAATCTCATTGGATAAACACTGTAGATATATTGTTTTATTCTATTGCTGTTATAAACCAATTGTTATTTTCTATTGCTGTTATAAACAAATGTCACGTGTTTATTAATAAGACATTTGGTCTGAGAAAGGGAACTAATATGACATAAACTTTTCGTTCTTTAAATGATAGGTGTAGTATTTTTAAAATCTATATCATAGATCACTTAGAATATTTAAGTCTTATGTTTAAGGAAATAAAAGCCTGGCAAATAACATAACTATCGAACAATATGAATTCATAAGTGAATGAATTCCTGAATACAAGATATGAAACCGAAGTCGGATCAAATTAAATAAATAATTGTATATCCTATTTCAAAAATATTAGGAGGCGAACTTAGTTTCCGACCTTCACATTTAGATGGCGATATAAATAGTACGAAACGATGTGTCGGATCTAGTACTTATTTTTTAGTTTTGGTATGTACCAATAAAATTCAGTTAACAAGCACTATCATTTGTGTAAACATAATTTTTTGATCAGTGAAAAATGAATCGTGATAAATCGTTTTTTCGATATGTCCTTTTGCACTATTTTGGTTTGAAAAAAGTGTATTAGAAACTTATCGATGGCTTCAAAAATGCTATGGCGAAGAACTCCATCGCTTACAACATGTAAAGAGTGGTTTTAGCGGTTTAGAACTGGAGATATTGATGTTAATGACAAAGAACGTTCTGGATAACCGAAAAAGTTATCCAGAATAATTAAGTTATTGGAAAAAACTCAGCTCAAACGCAGAAAGAACTCGCTAATAAGTTAGCAGTCAGTTATAGAGCAGTTGGCAAACGTTTACATGTGATGGGAAAGATTCATAAAGAAGAAAAATGAATGGCACACGATTTGACCGAAATTGCCATTACGAATCGATACAAAATCACACTGTCTTTGGTTGCCAGGCAAAAAAGAAGAGTTTTCTGTGATGTATTGTGACTGGTGATGAAAAGTGGATCTACTATGACAATCCTAAGTGCAAAAAGTCATAGGTGGATCCGGGCCAACTGTCCACATCGATACTAAAACGGATCATCCACGGCTAAAAGCTCTTGCTGTGAATTTGGTGGGACGTTACTGGCACCTCAGTGGGAAGTCAGTGCGGAGGTATATAAACACCAATTGAATAATTAGCAACAGAAATTGATCGAACATAGATCAGAAATCGCGAACAATAGGGGCTCTTGCATGAAAACGCTCGGCACATGTTGCAAAAGCCGTCAAAAACACCCTGTTGGAGTTCGAATGGGAAGTGTTGCCGCACCCAGCGTACTCGCCAGACATAGCGCCTTCTGATTATCACCTATTCAGATTGATGCAACTCGACCTCGTTGATATTCACTTCCAAAATGTTCAAGACGTGCGAGTATTTATGGATGATTAGATCGCCTCGAAAGCGCCATGGTTTCGCCTTATTGACAGAAAGATGGAAAAATATAGTAGAAAATGGCGGAAAATATTTTGATGCAGCTAACATGTATGGATATTCCATCATAAATGTACTTTTTCTGTGAACAAAGTCAGAAAGTAAGTTCACCTCCTAATACAAAGGAACGTTAAGTCATTCTGGCGACACACTGGATATAAAATAATTTGTTAAAGTACTTCAGTGCTAAATTTTTTCAAATCACTTATTACTATTTTAGATGGAATACATATGGGTACGAAAGACGAATTATGTTACGAGAAGCGTATTATATCATGCGATTGAGAAACTCTCAATTCAGTGGAACAAAATTATTAGACAATCTAAAGAAAACTATGGGTTATTGTAGGAGTATGCATGCATTCCCCACCATACATATATAAGAAAAACTTCATCATTGAAAGCGATTATAAACTTCTGATCTCCGTTTGTTCCTTAACAAAGCCGAATATTCGAGTAAGTCGATAGAAAAAAAGATTTAAGACGTATGATCATGAGATAAGATCAATTATTGTGTGCAATACTTTCAGCATATTAGAAATTAACAGGTAAAAAGACAATGAAGCTCCATTTTCAATGACACCAGAGGCACCTGATATTGCACTTTATACGATGGAAGAACTTCATTACGATGTGATAATCGGCCTTGGTGCAGACAAAGATCCAGTCTTTTTGCTACTGATAACATAAAAAATTGTTGATACGTTCTTTTATAGCGTGATGATTAAAACCGAAAGGAATATAAGAAAGTTAAGCTTAAGATACAATATTTAGGAACAGAGCATTTTAATAGAAAATTATACTTCAATAAATCTAGAGAATTTATTACAAGAATCGAAGTGTATAATTACAAAAATTTTAAAGAGAGAATTTGTTCGCTTTGCAATGTAATGATGAATTAATTTTTTAAAAAATCAAACTTGTAATAAAATATTAATTATTAAATTTAGAACATACTAATAATATTTTGTTTTCCAAATAAATATTAATGAACAAGAATGCACATATAACTTTTACATCAGTTAAATTTTTGTTACATATTTTAGTAATTATTTTGACTAATAATGTAGTTTTAACATCAATAAGAAAAAGCAAGATTATTTACAAAAGAATCCATAACTGATGAGTGAGAGTGAAAGTGAGTCTAAGACTAGAATATTATAATATAAATGGCTTATTAATTTATTTTATATGCAACGTTCCCTTTAGATACATGATGATACTATATCCTTAGGTGAAAATTAAATTTTTTTTGTTAAAATTAATTTAAAAAATAAAAAATATTTGCAAAACCATTGAATCTTTTCTCGTTTGAATAATTACCAAAAATTGAAAATATCAGAGAAAGATTATGAAATTGTAGAAAATATAATATAAAAAACAATAAACATGCTACTAAAAAACAGAATAAGTAAACAATTTAAATTAGAAAGAAAAAATTATTTTATAATGTTTGTTCCTGAAGGATGTAAAGACAATGCTATAATGGTAATTTATATAGAAAATTACATTAAACATTTAGACCATTATTATCTGAAAAAAATATGAAAAGTTTTTAAAAAATCCACTCATAAAGTTAAAAAATTTCATTAAAAATCTATACACCGAAGAATCAAACAGAACAGTTTTTTGAGGAGCCGTACCGAACTCGAAACGTTGGACAACCTCGGCCTATCTTTAAGCGGTTTAATGTGGTGGGGACAGTCAGATTGCACTTTACTAATAAATAATTTTTTCAGCTAATATGTTTTTATTTCAGATTAATTTACAGTGGTGATTTTAAAGGACAGTTAGTCATTATAATTTTCAATTAATTATATATTGATATATTAGTATTGATATAAATATATATTGATATTATGTATTAATTTTAATTGATTGAATGGGACTGTAAGACCAATAGATATATTTCTTAATTTAAATAAAATTATTATTAAATCAGACATTTATTCAATTGTTTATTATCTATTTACCTTTATATACTATTTTATCATTATATTATTTATTTTTGAAAAGTAAATTATGTATTTTCTAAAAAAATTTTTATTGGTAGATGTGAACGATGTGATAACTATGAAACAATAAATAAAGCATCCTTATGTGCGCATCAAGACCAATGCTTAGGGACTGGAGAAGTAGCCGAAAGTGCAGAAAGTATTGAAGGAACAGAAAATGATGCCGATGGTGAAGAAGGACACTCAGGTCATAGAACTCATAGGAAAATGTTTGAGTGCGATGTTTGTAATATGAAATTTTCAAATGGAGCAAATATGAGAAGGCATAAGGTGTGTTTAATAATAGCAATATATTTTGTGTGTGTGTGTGTGTGTGTGTGTGCGCGCGCGTGTAGTGTATTGATTGAATATTTATATTTGAGTACACTAATGTTGGATTGTATCATAAATAATTTAATTATTTAAGTATTTAATCGAATGCCCTGATGAATTAAAGTAATCGACGTATATCATAAGGTATGCAAGAGAGAAAAAACGAAAAAAAAACTTAAAAAATGAGTTTAAGCTACATATATAAAGTTACTTTTGCCTAACATCACATGTTTTGGTCTACATAAGTCAGTAAATACTCCTTCGGACGGTTTTTTGTTTATTTAGGCATTTCAAGTCCCTTTAGACAATACCTAACATATATAATATGTATAATGTTTAATTGATATTACACAGTTTTTGAGCTGTGTAAAGAAAGAGGTTGCCAGCTGCAAAATAATATATTTAAAAGTTTTCATATCAGTTTGACTTACAATCATTTGTATTGATAGAAGGTTGGATAAGTATATTATTAAAAAATTGTTATATAGTAAGCTCCATTGGGTATCGTGCATTATTTATATCTTATTTTGGGCATTCAAATAATACATAATGTAAAGTTTAAATACCTTCACCGCAAAAACAATTTGGTTCGTTAAGATAGTCCACCAAACTAATAAGGCTCATAAATTATAATGACTTGCAGGACATATATTAATTATAACAATGATACAAGGGTGTTGATATACGTTCTTAGCTTACATTAAAAACATAAAAATTGTAATAATGGGTGGCTTATTTATTGATATATTTTCCTTTAGTTTGATATATTTGACTTAATGATCCTCAAACGTCTTCAATTCATATGAAAAATACGTTTTCTTGAGACTTATAATATAGGAACTCTATCGCTGCGATGATCTACTGATTTCACTACATTCTGAATGGGCGTATGTGTATTTCAAGTTCTCAAATATTTTTTTTGAATATACTTGTAATAGATTGATCAATTATCGTTTCTCATTTTACTATTTTAGTACGGAATTAAATATAGATACCTGTGAATATTTTAACTTGTCGAAGAATTCGTATGGTGTAACATTTTCAGAACAACATTTTGAGCCAAAATTAAGTACGGGTTTCAATCTATATGGAAAAAGTTTTCGTCTACTTTTTCTAATCATGTTTTGTAATTTAATTGCATTTACAGGTAAATGTGAGAAATGTATTTTAAAGATATATTCTTACTCTAACATTCAGATGAATTTTCATGCTAGATTTAGTACATGATATACAAGCGTCTTTGTTATATTTCTATATTCTAGATATATACAAAGATTCCGCATCTCGGCTTTACCCGATACTAATTTACCTATTGTCGCCTTTATATAAAAAGCTGTTTCAAAGCAGTATTCAATTAAAAAAGGTGAAATTTCGCAGACCATGTTATACAATATATATATATATATATATATATATATATATATATATATATATATATATTGTAACGGCGCGTGTGTCCGCCTTGAACACGAGGACGGCAGGCGCACCCGTTGCAGAATATGTGCCCGGCTGGACGTAGCCCCGAATCGATTCGGCGAGGGAGAGCTGATAGACCTACGAAGTCGTGAGGCACGGTGCGCAGGTCGAGGGCCGTTGATGCAACGGCGCGTGCGGAGTCAGGGAAGAGAGAGAGAGAGAGAGAGAGAGAGAGAGAGAGAGAGAGAATAGCGGGCTGCCACTTACAATCGGGGCGCCGATGTCGTCGTTGTCGTCCGCTGGTGACAGGAGGCAGCGGCGGCAAGCCTGGACGTACGGTAGCACACTTTCGGCAAACGTGGGAGGCGCTATTCCCGCTCGTCGGTAGCCCCGGGATGGGGCGGTCACTCCGCTCAGGCAGGGGCCGGGTGGCAGTCTCGTCAGCTCGAGCCCGCCACCACGTTCGCTAGGCGAACTTCGTGAATCTTGGCTCGGAGAACGTGAATGAGTGCAAATAACACGGACAAACTGAAGGAGAACCTCACCGTTTGTATGATGAACGTTTCTCAAATGACAGGTGCAGATGCTACGAGCGCCCGGATTTGTTCAAAGGCTTGCTGCTGCTCTTCTCTCCAATGATACTTGGTTTTCTTCTTGGTCAATCGGGTGAGAGGCTCAGCAAGCATTGCAAAATTCTCCAAGAACTTGCGATACCTGGACGCAAGGCCTAGAAACCTACGGAGCTGTTTCAAGTTCTTTAGTGCGGTGTAAGTCAAGATTGGTGCAATCTTATCCGGATCGGCTAAGAAACCATCACGATGCTTGAGGACGCCGAGAAACTGTATCTCTGCGAGTCCGAATTTGCATTTCTGCCTATCAAGCCGGCATCGGAAATTCGTTGCAGAATGTGTTCGAGCCACCTGAGGTGCTCGTTCAAGCTCTCCGTAGCGATGATGACATCGTCGAGGTAGGCGAAGGCTACCGGCTCCATTTCAGGGCCGATCAGCTTGTCGCTTAACTACTGAATGCTTGCAGGCTCACCAGCGACACCATACGGTATGCGTGCCCATTCGAACACCACATGCCTGGGACCGTAAAGGCAGAGAGGTGTTGCACGCAGAATCGGTAGCTCCCGTCGCTCTTGCGAACCATTACGACGGGGCTAGACTATTCGCTGGGCGATCGGTGAATCATGCCGTGATCGAGCATTTTGCGCACTTGCGCATGCATTTCCAGCTCTATCTTCTGAGAGACCGGATAATAACGCTGCTTAATCGGCTTAGCAATGCCGACATCGATCACGTGGTCGGCCAGATGCGTGCAGCCCAGAGGCTGATCAGCCGGAGCTAGCATCCGGTCGAGGAGTTCCTCGAGAGCTCTGCGTTGACTATCGTCAATATCAGCTAAGCCTATAGAGGCAAGCGAATACGCCGAGGTAACCGAGACGATGCGAAGTTGTAGCGGAACGAAATCTGCAACACCCTCGATCGACATGCTATTGTCGTGCGGGTGTATGACCGCTTTGAAAGCGCGGTAGATGTCTGCACCAAGCTTGCAGAGTTTTCCAAGTCGGCGATTAAAATGACGTCTAAATCCATTTCGACGCCTGCAATTGCAAATAGAATTACCACCTGGCCTACTATCGGCTCAATTTTTCCTGTGGCAAGTCGAGTGCCAGATCCGGGAAAGGGTCGAACTAGATGACCGAAGGCAGACACAATCTACATTCCGATTGATCCGATAGCTGTGCGAGTAGTCCTTGCATCGAGCAATGCATGTATGCGAAACTCGCCTATTCCCACATGTATCCACCATTGTGAATACCGATCGGGGTCGACATTTGTGGTCAAGTCAGCGGAGTCACGGTCATGATGCTCCTCCTTTATAACCAGGAGGGGGCAATCATCATTATCCTGTGTCCTGACAGCTGCCTGCTGATCTTCAGAGATCTGACGGAGCGTAGGGGCGAGCGGAACCTCAATTACTCGCACTTTTTCACGTTTCCCGAGCACTCGGGACAACTGCGCAAGGTGTCGTCTGGCCAACTACAACCCCAACACAGGAACCGTGCATCAGGACCTGCCGTCTAACTTTTATTCCTGTCGCTAAGGGGCTTGCGTACATGCTTTCCTTTGAAGGGAGGCTTTTTCTCTGACTTAGGCGGGGTCGATGCTCTGTTCTTTCCTGTACGCGGCGACTTCGGGCATGAGTCGCGACTGCTCTTCTTCGCCATAAGAGCTGTGACACCTGGTGCCTCCAAATCAGGAGAGGTGACTCGAAAGCCCACCTCTTACAAGACTTCTCCCATTTAGGCTCTGAAATCTGGCGGCTTCAGGTCCACGGCCACGATGTTCGGCTTCGGGCGCGTCCGAGACGTGTCTGCCGCATGGAAAGACACTTTGGGCATTAGGCAGTCCTCGGGTGACGGAGGTGACTTGTAATTGCGCTCCGCGTCGAGGACGCATTCGGCCTCTCGAGCGAGCTTTATTAGTCGATTTACGCTCGTAATCTTCTCCCGCGGAACTAACTTTTGTATCTTCGGAAGTAGATTACGATAGATGAGAGCAAGCTCCTTGTCATCCGACCATGGCTCTTCAAACGGATTTAGGATCGTGAACAAAGAAAACACGTAGTGATGTGTTGGCTCGCGTTTGGACTGCGTACGCCACCATGCTTCGCTAATCAGCTCTGCTTGGAAGCGTCGGTCAATGCCGTAGCAGCTCCGGCCGCGTGCCAGAACTCTTGCCATATGGTCCAATATATCCGGGATAGACGGTACCAGTGTAAGGCGAATCCGTCCAGGAGCTCCGTTATTGCATTAAACATGTCCGCGTCCGTGAGCGGCGTTATCTGCGAGATTCCGGGATCCTCTGCAGAAGTTCCTCATAATTTTTTCTCTTGGCACCATTGAATCAGATTTTCCATTGGCGCACGGTTTTACCAATGTCCGTGCGCTGGGCCACGGTACTTTATAGTGTAGATCGCTTTATATTAACGGGCAAGCTGATCACATCTCGATCCATGTGATGTCCCTCCCTTCCAGGCCCTTGCCACTGATTGTGGCAAGGAACCGAGAACGTAGACTCGCCGATTGACCTCGCCGATACTATATTACTATTAGAGTGCTCGTCACTTTCCAAGTACTGGAGATCGTATGTGTCTTGGAAAGTCACATGATCGTCCCGGGATGTTTTATGCAGCTGTTGTTGAATGCTAGTCAACGTAGCGTGCATTTCATTTTGCCTCTGCTGCAGATCTTGGACAGTGCTGTTCTGTTATCGCATCCAAGTTTGTAGCATATTCTGCAGGCTATCTAATGCAGGACTAATTACTAAATTATCTCTGAGGTTAACAGCCTGAAGCTGGACTGCTGCATCTGATGTATGAGATGCGACTTGCACCTGATGTGTAATGTCATTCATAACACACGAGTCGGAAGATGTAGCTACGCTCGTTCTGGCTGCCTGAAGCTGTGATTCATTGGCTGTGCTACATGCGAGCGGTTCATGCTTGCTGATTTCTGCTAAATTAAAATCGATCAGGTTTTGCATTTGCTGATCAGAGGCTATTGTACTAAATCTTCTGCCTGTGCTCGGATTAACTTACCGAGCCTGTTGTGTGACGGCATATGTTGTTTCCATGTTAGGATATACATGTTTGTTGAGTCACATTATCGAGGTTATAATTATTTTTAATAAATTTTTATCTCTACGCGCGCGTATTTTTGCGACATCGCCTCCACTCTCACATTGAACAAAGTCTCCCGAGCTATAGTTTCCTGCCAGTCTGGGGTATAACCTGGCAGCCCTTTGAAATAAGGAATCATCATTTTTGAATTTCAACTCCGTTGTTATGATGTCTGTCTCCTCTTCACATAGGCTTTCGAGCCAGTCATCAAAGTCGTTTGTGGGTTTGCCATCATTTATCTGTTTAATTGACGGGAAATAAAAGAGACAAGAAAAAACAACAAAATTTGTTCTTTATTTCTAAATTAAAAAAAAGATGAGAAATTTGAACTCCATTACTTATAATTGTTAAATAAATTTTAAAATTAATTAATTAACTAGATGCATCACAAATTTTTCGGTAATACTCCAGCAATTGGAAAAACATCAAAAACAACAGAAATGAATTAAACAAACAATTACACACTTCAAAAAAAATTTGAGAACAGAGAATTTATTAATTAGTTAATTAATTAATGGTATTAAATTAGTAATGCGCGTAACTAACCCGCTGTGCGATGCTGATTTGACGGTTGTTACAACAAGACAGAACGCCCAACAAAAAATTTCGAATGTTTTATCATGATAGAAGAAAAGAGATAAAAGAAAAAAAATTTTAATTGTTATTTAATTGTTATAAATTAAATTGTTATTGCATTTAAATTGAATGCCATTGAATAAAATTTAATTAATTGTTATTTAAGAAAATTTTATTACTTATTGTTGGACAACACTTAATAAATTATTATTTAATATAAAAATTAACATGTTATCTAATTATCTCTCTATTGTTACCTTCAATTGCATCTGTTACTAATAATTTGTGAAATATATAGATTTTACTTATTATTTTCTTTACTGATTATTAAATTATTTAATAGTCGTTGTTTTCCTTGAGTAAAACGAGAGAGAAAAAAAGAGCAAAACACATTTATTTGGCAAATGATGAAAGTCTGTCAAGAGACAGTGGATAGCGAGGGCGACAACGCAAAAATTATAGGTGACTAACGCAAAAAATATATATAAGAAAAAAAAAATTTTTTTCTCACCACAAAAGTATAAAAAATAGTTTATTTTTAATCACTTTGTAATTTTCAACGAATTTTATTTTTCAAAGTTTCCAAAAATTTTCAAAAAATTTCAAAAGTTTTCACTTTCGAATTTTCGATGTTCCATAAAAAGGATCCACACAAAAGAAAATTATTTTGAAAATATAACAAAATTTTAGTGTTTGTATTTTTCCAAAAATACCAAAATACAAAACTATACCAAAATATAAAAAAACGAAAAGCAAACAGAAAACGCGTAAAAGAAAAATAAATTTTGATCTTATTATTTTCTAGGAAAAAAAAAAATCAGTCGTAAGTCCACCAGTATGTATAGCGTACAAACGGTGGTATACACCGGTAGCCGAATTCACAATTTTTATCTTTGTCATGTCGCAACTATATAGCTTGACTTGTCGTGGTATGCTTTCTATGTTTAAAATTTATTTTATTTATATAAAATAAAATATTTGTTTGTCAAATATCTCTCTTTCGCTTTTTTGCTCTTCTTTCAGTGCTTTATAAAAAGTGTTACAGTGGTCGGATTTACTTCAAATATGCACCGTTTTATTCGATAATCTGTTTCCATCTAGACGGCAACTTCATAATACTCCTCTCGTAGAAATCCCTCTCCTTATTTGCGAAAAACTCCGACAGCCACTTTTCACAAGCTTCTTTTGAGTCCAACTTTACACCACCAAGGGCGTTCGACATGGACAAGAACAGGTGGTAATCACTTGGCGTTATGTCCGGGCTATATGGTGGATGCGATAAAACCTCACATCCGAACTTATGTAGCATCTGACGAGTCATCAATGAAGTGTGTGGTCTGGCATTGTCCTGGTAGAACACTACACCCTTCCTGTTGTCCAATCGTGGGTACTTCTGGTCGAGAGCCTGCTTCAAACGGTCCAGTTGTTCACAGTAGATGGTAAAATTAAGTGTCTGACTATATGGGAGCAGCTCATACTGGATGATTCCCTTCCAATCCCACCAAACACACAGCAAAACCTTCCTGGCCGTCAATCCCGGCTTGGCCACTATTTGGGACGGTCGACCGGCCTTGGACCACGACCGTTTTCGGTTCATATTGTTGTATGTGATCCATTTTTCATCGACAGTCACCATTCGCTTCAAAAATAGGTCGAGTTCGTTCCGTCTCAGCAGCACATCGCAAGGCGTTCATTCGGTCCAGAAGGTTTTTTTGCGTCAAATCGTGTGGCACCCAAACAGCAAGCTTTTTTGTATCCAGCGTTCTGTAGATGGTTTAAAATGGTTTAGTGACTAACTCTCATCTCCTGGGCGATACCACGAGATGCCACATGCCGGTCTAACTTAATAAATTCCATGATTTGATCGGTATTCGTCGTCACAGATCTTCCGCCGGCTGGCTTATCCATGGTGTCGTTTTCACCGAATCTGAATCGTCGAAACAATTCCTCTGCGGTTCGAAATAATAGCGTGCCATCCCCAAAATACCATTAATCTCACGGAACTTTTCTCTAGTGGATTTGCCTTTGACGAAGGAAAACTTTAAAATAGTGCGAATTTCGGCGTTAGTGAACTCCATGTTTATAGGTTTATAATTTTTGAACGCAATATCCAAACTAATCATACATAGCATCGTTTTGTACGTTATGTCAAAACCTTTCAAATGATGTACAGTATTGCCAGATACGAGCTCTGTAGTGCTTTGTACAGAGCCGCGAAATTCATAAGACAAAAAGGCGGAAGGGAGATATTTGACAACCTAATATTATCATTATTCACATTTATTATAATAAATTATCATACATGTATATCTTTGGTGATAAAATATTTATTACCCATTCCTATGTATGTTCATAAATTAGTATACGTATACATTTACAATTACGTACTGTAAAACGAGATTATCAAAAATATTCCACAATGTTGTATATATATATATATATATATATATATATATATATATATATATATATATATATATTGTATATCATAATTCGAATGTAAATCTACGTTGTTAGATTTATATTACTACTTATATTAATTATATTTTATTATTTGATAAAATGTTAGATAATGATAAAATATTATACGTCGTATGATAAATATATTATTAATCAATTCTAGCTTAACTTAAATTAAATTAATATATAAAACATTATATAAATTAATACCTATATAAGCGTTTAAGTCAGTATCAGTATTGCTTAAAAAGCCGCATAAATCTTATATTCTCGCATTCGGCTGTATATTAAGTTTGTGCTGCTTTTCAGCATCATTCGTCTATCTGACAGTGGCCTTGACCATGAGTGTTTACGTTCCCAGCTCGAAGACGTAAACACTTTCGGGGCGCAGTATATTTGTACTTTGCAGTATAGCTATAATTTTAAATTATATCCTAAAGGTAATTTTTATCCTAATTTATTTTTATTATATGTATATCCATTTTTTTTTATAAACTTTTTACAAACCTTATACACTACAACAGTTTGTGCAATCGCGAGATCGCATTGGGCGCCATGTAACAGTGCGCGTGTCAGCCTCGAACACGAGAACGGCAGACACGGCCGTTGCAGAAGATGTGCCCGGCTGGGCTTAGTCCTGAATCAACTTGGCGAGGGCAAAACGTCGCATGCAAGGGGACGCGTCAGGTCAAGGATAAGCATAAAAGAGGAACGAGTAAAATAAAATAGCTCTTTAATGTCGTGCCTCGTTGAGTGTTGACAGGCCCGCGAAGTCGCGAGGCGCGGTGCACAGGTCGAGGGCCGTCGATGCGACGACTCGCGCAAAGTCAGGGAAGAGAGAGAGAGAGAGAAATTAGCGGGCTGCCACTTACAATCGGCGCGCCGATGTCGCCGTTGTTGTCCGCTAGTGACAGGAGGCGGCCGCGGCAAGCCCTGGACGTACGGCAATACATTCTCGGCAAACGTGGGAGGCGGTGTTCCCGCTCGTCGTTGTTCCGCACAGGCAGGGGCCGTGTGGCAGGCTCGTCAGCTCGAGCCCTGCAACTACATTCGCGGGACGAACTTCGCGAATCTTCGCTCGGAGGGCGGCAGCGAGCGTGAATAACACGGAAAAACTGAAGAAGAACCTCACGAGGCGAGGTGACAACAGCACTGGAGGCAGAATATCTTTTTTTTGTTCAAGAAAAGGCTCACTCGTGCGTAACACGGCAGTGCTCTCTCTACTGAAGAACTTCGCGCGCGATGATCTCTCCCTACTCCCCGCTCTTTCGTTCTCTCTCACTTACCTTCAGGCCAGTGTATCGGTGTCTCGGCCTGTAACAAAGTACATGCTAAATATTTACATGTGGACAAGAATATATACACATATTTACAAAAGCTATGACGGGAGAGAAAGCATAGGAACGTGGGATAGCAAGATTTAGCGGCGCTTGCGATCCCCGTTACAATCTATATATATATATATATATATATATATATATATATATATATATATATATATAGTAACGAGTCGCTGTGATCATCATCGTGTGATGGCGCCTTGTGTTCGGCTCGGTCATCCCTTATCTCATTGTTTTTGTTCGTCCTCGTTTCCTTTGTCCGTCGGTTAACGATCAACTGACGAGCCATCGAAATGAATGAGTAAAAGAATTCAATTTGTTACACACAATACTTTAGTTATAAAATGTTTACTTAGATATAGAATTTATGTGAAAATCCAAATATGAAATATAAGTGGTTGCTTGAAACTTTTCTTTAATCATATATTTGTGAAAAAATTATTAACAATTTATTATTAAAAATAAAGTTACTACGTTATAATATAATATTTCACGCGGGTTTTGTCTAATTTTGATTATTTTGTAATTATAATACATTATTTTAATGAATACAGGATTTATGTACATTATACTGCATTATATTTGATTTATGTACATTATCATGACGGTGACCGTATCGATCTGTACCACGACCTTATATACGAATATACAAATTCATATATTTTGTATATTATATAAATTTTGATCATAATATACGGTGAGAAAAATATAAATTTTTAAGTTATAAGTATACATAAAATCAAATTATTAAAAACTATAAAAGTATAGAAATACCACGTGTAGAGACTTCACATTTTACACAGAATATCACTTATGGAATTGTAACAGTTATGTTGTGCGGTGCTTCATACTTTACGGCTCTGGCTCAGCATGCCTCGACCCCTGTCCGCTTAGCATCAAAAAGATTTTTTTCCGAAACTCCAAACGCGCTCGCTCTATTATTTTTATGTTACATGAGGGTGGAGTGAAAAGTTTCCGACCTGACCAGAGATGATACTGACAGAACTTATTTCTGGTCTGTATTCATTAACAGTATCTTTATAGTAGTATCGTGTCACTAGCTTGCGTATAATTTTTCAGAACGATTGCTTGGTTTGTATAAATTTCAGAGTCTAGAGAACACGATATTTCTATCACGTGAAAATGAAAAAAATAGAATAGTCCACGCGCTGATTGACTGAAACTGGCGCGATATTTTAAAGTTATATGATCTATATGATCGTATAAAACAACAAGCAAGACTGTTAAATAAATTATTGAGGCTAATATATAACTGTGGCCGCTCATACAGATCATATAACTTTAAAATATCGCACGAGTTTCAGCCAATCCGCGCGTGGAGGGGTAAAATCTCTAACGCACATGCCCGAGTTGGCAGTATCGACTGGCACCTCTGCGCGCGAGGCGCAACACTCTTGCCTCGACCGCCGAAGATGCTTGGAAGATATAATAGGTGCACGGCATAGTGTAGAGCAATGTGAAAGAGAGATAATCATGGAAAGCAACAGAAATAAAGAAGGTGAAAGATAAAAATGGAAATAAGTGAAAGAGAAAGGTGTGAAAAAGAGAGAAAGTGAAGAAAAAGATGAGGAATGTAGTAGTGAGTGAAGAATATAGAAAGAGAGAGAAAAGTCGAGTGAGAAACTTATCGGTGTTTGGGTAAGGTTTAATTTGTTACATGAGTCAAAATGAATCGACTTACTAAAAGAGAACGAATATCACTTCTTATGATGAGAGGTTGGGGCGAAATGGTACGATCTGTTAGGAGTAATGAATCTTTTCAATGCAACTTTTAGAGTTGCTAGAATTCTAATATAATTTTCAACGGTTTCAAGAACCATTACAACGTTTAATGATCACGCTACTATCAATGATCTAGGTAGACCAGGCAAACCAAATTCAGCATCAAACGAAGAGACTTCATTAAATGAAGGGTTTCTTAAGAAAATGACGTTAGCAAATCGTCAGTACATAACATATTTAAAAAAGCCAAATTCCATCCATTTAAAGTTAATCTGGTTCATAAGTTGAATGAAAACGATTTCGATCGTCGTGTTGAATTTTTTGAAGACATGATGGAACGCATAATTGAAAATCCTGAATTTTCACACAATATAGCATTCTCAGATGGGGAGACTTTTACACTTGATGGAACCTTAAATAAGCATAACTGCAGATATTTGTCAGATAATAATCCTCATTGGGCTGGAGAAGACAAATCACAATATCCAGAAAAATTAAACGTTTGTGCTAAAATTCGCAACAACAGAATCATAGTACCTTTTTTTATTGATGGTAACTTAAATATACAAAACTATGAAGATATGCTATGAAACCAAATATTTCCTGCAATTAGAGCTGGGACCAGCTTTGAGAATACATGGTTGCAGCAGGATGTTGCGGGACTCCACTATGCACGACACGTTCGTAATTTCCAAAATGAAGTTTTTTTCCATCGCTGGATAGGGCCAAGAGGTACTACAGAATGGCCAGCTAGATCACCTGACTTAACAACTCTTGATTATTTTTTTGGGATTACTTATAAGATGGAGTATACAAAACAAAACCTCAAAATTTAGAAGAATTCCGTCAAAGAATAATTGATGAATCAGCGCTTATTTCTACGGAAATGATCCAAAACGCAATTAATGCTTTTTACCACCGGTTAGCTTACTGCCAAAAAGTAAATGAAGGTCAATTTGACCAGTTAAAGTAAAAAATTGCAGTCCATAATGCTTATGATCAAATGTGAGAGGCAAAGGGACTCACGCTAATCAAGCACACTACTGTGAGAGTCACGAGGATTCACGCTAATCAAGCACCCCAAAGGGAACAGATTTTACTATGTCTACGTCGTTATTCCTGGGTTATGTTAAAAGTAAATAAGAAAATTCAAAGTAAAATGTCTTTGAAGGACATCGTCAAGGCCGTGCAGAGTGTCACCGTTGCATGCATCTTGATAAAGGTACTGGCTTCTGTTGTATAAAAATTGTAAATTTCCTATGCCAAGAGATTTCTAGACCTTCGACTGTTCGAGGTTAAATAACCTTGTGTGATCATCAAAGTCATCCTTGCCCCATGACTTGAGCACATGTTTGGACGTAAAATTTTCTGCTCTTTTGATTTCCGTTCTCAAAAATAGGGGTTCCCATTCGAAAAAAACAAAGTTGACCTAGAAATAATCTTAAAAGTCAAATCCAAGGTCGCTATGAAATTCCTTGACACAAGTTACCTCTGGATTGACCTTGACCTTGTCCAAAATCAGTTTACCTGGAAAATTATTAAAGTTTCCAGGACTTTTTTGGTCATCCTGTATATATATATATATATATATATATATATATATATATGCGCACGCGCGCGCGTGTGTGTGTGTGTGTGTATTATGTACGCATATTACATATGGCTTCTATAATTGTACCTTCGCGTTGAAGCGCTAGAAAAACGTGTCCAAATGTTTCGAAACGACGGAGAGGTTCATGTTCGGACAACAGAATACGTCTAGAGACGGCTGCTGCAGAGAGGTTCGTGTTGTGCAGATATAGTACGATATCTAGATATATCGGCATGACTTCTTAGAGTTTTGGTATTCTATTAACAATCCATTCGACCTCTCTGTAGAAGTTCTTTCGACGCACTTGAACATCGTATTCTACCATCTAAACACAAAACTCCGTGTAGAGATCGTCTTAAGCCGCCTGGATATAGTAGACAAACGCCCGTATACGGAACTAAAATATTTCTCCGTAGATAACGTATTTATGATTTATATATATATAGATAATCTCGTAGTTGTTTGTAAAGTAACTTCATATGTTGCCATAATTTTTTTTATTTAATCTGAAAAAAAAAACAAAAACATAATTTGTCTTCAAAATAAGTTTAATATGATTTCGCATACAGTCATCTTATTAGAGAAGATGAAGAGAGGGAGAGAGAGAGAGAGAGAGAGAGAGAGAGAGAGAGAGAGAGAGAAAGATTTTCTCACATAAAAAGCAATAAAATGTATATAAGATATCCAAGGTGTGGATAGATTAATCTGAAGAACAAAAACGATAATACCGACCGAGATCATATCTTCTTTAGACTACGAATCCCAAAGTTGTCTATGAAAATTTAACTGAGCCATTCTGGCATTAATAGTTTAATTTGTTTACTTTCAGTTGATATTCGACACAATTCAAGACGCCACCTACTGACCACTGGTTCAACGGCCTGCTAAGACCGTTATATTATAACACGTCGTATTGTATTTTATATTATAACACGTAAATGGTAGACTTCCGTCGCTGATTATCATCGGTATTTGGAAGCATAAATAAGGCGACATTAAATAACATAAAAAAACACTCGCAATGTATGTTAAATTATAACACGCTGCTTGGAATGCATGGACTCATAATTTATTATTATAAGTAAAACGATTTTAAATAAATAATATAGCCTATGTCCTTCCGAAAATAATACAAAAACAGAATACAGATTTCGAATTTCAGAACAATTCGTTCAGTAGTTTTTTTGTTTCTACATATTGTAATGCGGTTAACATCGCGAAAATAATTTAATTTATTATTAGGCAACGGTTCCGCACACAACAAATTTTTTTATTAACATCTCACTTACTCATCTACTCCAATGATAGACTGGGGGGAACTCGGCGGGCTCGTGCAAGGAGAAAAATCGAACAGAATAATAGGAACAGATGCTTATATATATACATATATATATATATATATATATATATATATATATATATATAGAGAGAGAGAGAAAGAGAGAGAGATAGAGAGAGAGAGAGAGAGAGAGAGAGAGAGAGAGAGAGAGAGAGAGAGAGAGAGAGATGAGCGACACAAATAATATGGAAAGGGAAAATGCAAAAAGAGAATATTTTCTTTTCAAGGTAAAAGAATTTTCTCAAAAAATGTCGCCTTTATTTCTCACGTAAGAAAAAAAATATCATCAAGTCATACACTTAACGTGATTGCATTTAATTCTTATCATTCACAAGCCAGAGATTATAAAGCAAAAGATCTTATATATACTAATACTGGTTTAGATATTCCTTCGAAGATTTTTGAATTTTTAAATAACACAAATGTAAAAAAAAATATGCAAATATTGTTATCTATGTTTTGCGTTTCAACTTGTTCAAGCCAATTGGAATTTAAATTAAAAAGAATCCAACTCAGCTTTTATTTCTTTTGCTGTTAAGTTTTTTAAATAGAAGTGTTTAATCACCGCTCTAAACTCACTTTTTCCCATCTTCTTATGCAAACAAAAGTTATTTACTTTAACTGACGATAAAAACGAAACCACTAAATGAATATGGCTGCAACTTTGCCAGATACCTAGTGACGAATCATGCTTACTAGAAACAGACCATTTGCTATGCTCCGAGCGCCATCTCTCAGATTTTCTAAGGACTTATTGACCTCCCCTCGTATTACATGTGCTTTTTACTGACATCCTGGTAATATATGCTATCTCACTCAGCTTTAATCATTTTGGGAGTTGTGGCCTCAACGAGGCGTCCGTAAAGAAATTAATTAACAGTACCTATACGAACTTTCTTAAATATAAAAACTCACTGTTTAATCGTTGAATATGATGGACTGAGGTCTTTCAATGTAGAATCTAGTTTTCCTTTAATTTGATGTGGTGTTTAAATAGAAATATGTAAGTGGAGTTTAAATAGAAATATTTTATGGCGGCACGCTATTCTATTTTTTTCATTTTCACGTGATAGAAATATCGTGTTCTCTAGACTCTGAAATTTATACAAACCAAGCAATCGTTCTGAAAAATTATACGCAAGCTAGTGACACGATACTACTATAAAGATACTGTTAATGAATACAGACCAGAAATAAGTTCTGTCAGTATCATCTCTGGTCAGGTCGGAAACTTTTCACTCCACCCTCATGTAACATAAAAATAATAGAGCGAGCGCGTTTGGAGTTTCGGAAAAGAATCTTTTTGATGCTAAGCGGACAGGGGTCGAGGCATGCTGAGCCAGAGCCGTAAAGTATGAAGCACCGCACAACATAACTGTTACAATTTCATAAGTGATATTCTGTGTAAAATGTGAAGTCTCTACACGTGGTATTTCTATACTTTTATAGTTTTTAATAATTTGATTTTATGTATACTTATAACTTAAAAATTTATATTTTTCTCACCGTATATTATGATCAAAATTTATATATCAGGTATGTGAATAAGTCTTTCCCGTTTTTTTTTCAAATTTTGAGCCTTTATTGTGAAAAAATGGTTACAAATGAATTATTGAAAGTATTGGCCATCGCTAGCTACAGCTTTTTCCCATCTTTCTGGCAACATACGAATCCCGTTGCGAAAAAATTCGACCGGCTTGGCCTCTATCCAGTCATCCACCCATTTTTTGGCTTCCTCGTAGGAATGGAAGTGCTGGTCAGCCAGGCCATGCGTCATCGATCTGAAGAGATGGTAATCAGACGGAGCAACGTCTGGACTATGCGGCGGGTGGGGTAGGACTTCCCATTTGAGCGTTTCTAAGTATGTTTTCACCGGCGGTGCAACATGTGGGCGAGCATTGTCATATTGCAAAATAACTTTGTCGTGCCTGTCGGAGTATTGTGGCCGTTTTTCTCGCAGTGCGCGGCTCAAACGCATCAATTATCGTCGATAGACCTCGCCTGTGATCCTTTCATTCGGTTTCAGAAGCTCATAGTAAACCACACCTAGCTGGTCCCACCATATACAGAGCATGAGCTTGGCGCCATGAATATTTGGCTTGGCCGTCGATGATGATGCATGGCCGGGTAGTCCCCATGATTTTCTTCGCTTCGGATTATCATAACGTATCCACTTTTCATCGCCAGTCACGATACGATGCAGAAAACCCTTTCTTTTATGTCGCTGAAGCAGCTGTTCGCAAGTGAAAAAACGCCGTTCGACGTCTCTCAGCTTCAGTTCGTACGGCACCCAATTTCCTTGCTTTTGGATCATTCCCATGGCTTTCAAACGCTTGGAAATGGTTGTTCGGTCAACTCTCAATGCTTCAGCAAGTTCTTCTTGCGTTTGACAAGAATCTTCATCAAGCAAAGTCGCCAATTCTCGATCTTCAAAGATTTGCGGCCGCCCGGAACGCTCCTTGTCTTCCACGTCGAAATCACCGCTTTTGAAGCGTCGAAACCATCCGCGAACACTTGAATCATCGACACAACCTTCTCCATAAGCCTCCTGAAGCAATCGATGCGTCTCGGCAGCCGATTTCTTCAAATTGAACCAATAAAGTGAAACTTCCCGCAAATGACGTCGACTCGGCTCAAATTTCGACATTTTCACGATATCAAAAATTTATGATGCGAAAAAATTTTAACTAATGTATTAGTATGGAATTGTTGACATATGAATAAGCTTTGATTATGACATATGTAACCATTGAATACTCGCACAGTATTGGTGGCGCCATGTCTTACAAAAAACGGGAAAGACTTATTCACACTCCTAATAATATACAAAATATATGAATTTGTATATTCGTATATAAGGTCGTGGTACAGATCGATACGGTCACCGTCATGATTTTTTCCGAAAAACATCACGGTTGTCGTCTGAGACATTCATAATCATTCGAAAAGATTTGCTCCGAATGTTGCCGATGGTGGTCCATTGGCAATCTCTAACTGGTTCAAATTTATGACAGATCGAACCTTGTCTGGTACTCTTGGCTCGGCACAGATACATGGTTGTTGGCATCCGCATTGTTCATCAAGCAAGAAACATCCAAGGTGGTTTTCTAGTACAAAAGTTGGGCGCTCATTCAGTTCCTTCTTAACACACTCCAAGAGACGTGCTTACTATTACCCAATTTCCGCACTCGGGCTACTAATTCGTTCGAACTCAGCCGATTAATTCCGGTATATATTTTCCATGCCTCGTCAGACAGTTGCAAACTTAGTTGTTGCTTACTTGCGTCACTTTTCATCGATGTTACTATCTAATTCTCATCTAAGAAGTTTTCCAAGATATTGTGTCTCTGTCCAAATACCGACTGACTTTGCCGTTTGAAGTTGTCAAACGTAAGTGGGAGTTATAGTTTGAAAACTCGAACATGCACGCGTAGTGGAGGTAAAACTGGTACAATTTAACCTACTCGCTTCTCAGTGGGCTCAGGTATACAATAACAAGTTAAATAATCGGTTCTATAACAACAAATTTGAAAGAAATAATCATCAATATATTAAGTAATTTGGCAATTACCTTACGGCGTACCTTATCTCATCTTTGATTATACAGTTAATATATCAGATTATCAATTATTATTACAGTTAATGTATTAGAAGTAAGCTTTCTCTCCTTTAGAAATAAGCTTTCTCTCCTTTGTTCTTTATTTTTATAGTAATTTTTAATCGTTTCTCTTCAAAAATACTATTTTAATTTACTATAATGAAATATGTATTTCGATTCTATAAGGTATTTCTAAGAAATTAATTTAGTTTTAATTGAGCTATGGTTTCTATTGAATTCTTGACAGTTATTATACGTTATATTATACTTCACCACAAACTTCTTGACGGACAATGTGAAATGAGCCGGCACATTATCTTGAAGATGAAGCCACCACTGCTCCTTCCACAATTCAGGTTGTCTTTTTTTTATTCTTTTACAGAGTCCAGTAAGAAGATGAAAATAGTACTGCTGGTTAACATTTTACCTTCAGTAAGCCAGCGAAGATACACAATGCCATGAATAGCAAAAAGAACAATAATCATTGCATTGAATTGTCATTTACTCATTTTTGCTTTTTGACTTTTGCTTTTTGCATTTTTACTTTTCGGATGTTAATTTAAAATCGCTCGAATACGTAACCGACGGCTAGATCGAGCAAAATTACCGACTTTTTCGATATTTGTATTCGTTTTTGACGTGAGTGGGCCACGCAAGCGTACATCATCTTAAATATCTTCTCTGATATCTTTAAAACGCTTAAATCACTCAAAGACACATGAATACAATAAAATTTCATTGCTGTATACTTGTTTCAATAAATTAAATTTTAAATTACAGTTTTTCTAAATTTTCTGTGATATTTCATAATAATCCGTTGCTCTAATGTTACATCGATCATTTTTCGGGTAAATCACGGCCCCTGTACAAGCGAAGTCCAAAGCTAAACTGATTTGACTATAAACACTGTAGGCATCGCATTCAAAAGAGTAGGCTTTAGGCTTAACAGATGATAGTCGTTAACCTTTGGTGTACGCGTACATCTTCTACAGCAGTGCTAGTCCCGTTACTTATATGAAAGCCTCACCTTATATAATAAAATACAATTTGTGTCATCTTGATTTATCCCTAATTTAAGAAAAATAAGACAAATTAATTAATAACTTTCTTTGAGACTAACATTTAATATTATAAAAAAAGATGTATTTATCATAATGTCGTAGTTCTTATCTATTATATCAATCATAGTTTACGGACTCGTGAACAATTTTTTAAAAACCAAAAAATTATTGCACCATACTAATAAAAAAACTGATGTGTGTGTGTGTGTGTGTGTGTGTGTGTGTGTGTGTGTGTGTGTGTGTGTGTGTGTGTGTAAGAATAGCGCTTGAATGCTGGGTACGATCACATTTCTCCTTCGATGACGACAGTAAAAAATTGGATTAACTGGTTTTAAAATGGTCACCCATCGATTTTTATGAGCAATGGACAAACCGCCGATTATTTCAACTACAGGCAGAATGGTGTGCTTACTTCAAAGCAGTGTTTGACGTGCAAGAACTCGTAATCGTCGACGAAACACGATACCACTAATATAAATCAGTGACCAAGAAATAGTTGAACCAGCGAACGACACCCGGCTAACATAGTCCGAAGAAAACGAAGACTATCCAGTGGATTAGAAACATAATGGCTATCTTTTTCTTGGATTCCAAAAATGTTATCAATATCGAGTACCTGAAGAAGGAATCAAGGTGTGGAGACTATAGTATATTGAATTTATGGGCCGATTTGATGCCAAATTACAGAAAACACGGTTTAATTTATAGAATATAAATGTACATTTTTACGACAAAAATGTATTAAATTATCATATATTATCTATAAATTATTGGATGAGCACTGCAAATTGCTGCCTCGTCTAATTATGGCATTCTACAGATTTAACTCATACGATATCTTTTTATTTTCATACTTGAAAAAAAGAGTAGCCGGGAAGAGATTTCTGTATAAGTGAAGGTCGCCACAGAGGTCTACTTGCAGACCTTGGGAGACCATATTTTTAGACAGATTAAAGAAATTGGACTTTATATGGGCGAACTGCATCAAACTAAAAGGAGACTATATTGAAAAATCAATTGTCACTTTTCTTAAAAATTTCGTTTATCTTTTGTTTATCAAATATTTGTTTGAATTTTTATCAAAATTAGATTATAAATTATTTAATAACGCTTTCCGTTTTTATAATCGTAATAACTATCTTATTTGTTGGAGCATTCATCAGGATTTTGGCCTAGAATACTAAAAATGCATGGATTTTTTATAGAATGCAAATAATTCCCTTGAACATCTACAATTTATGAACCATTAAGCATTAATATATGATTATGCATATCCATACTTCTATATTATATGCAGGATAAAATATATGTGATATTTAAATAAATATATTTTAATTATAGATGAGACATACCGGAGTAAAGCCTTATGAATGTAGAATATGTCAAAAAAGATTTTTTAGAAAAGACCACCTTGCTGAACATTTTACAACACATTCAAAAACATTGCCTTATCATTGTCCAATTTGTAATAGAGGATTTCAACGTCAAATAGCTATGAGAGCACACTTTCAAAATGAACATGTTGGTCAGCATGATATGATTAAATCTTGTCCACTTTGTCACTACAGAGCTTCCACGATGAAATGTCTTAGATTACACTTTTTTAACAGGTCAGTATTTTATTGTCAAAAGCTTCTTATAATTTTATGTTGCTATATTTAAATTTCAAATATAAATTTTATCAGTTACAATTTTCATCACTGTTTTAAATAACATATTTTCGTATTTCTTTAATGGAATTTGACTGAAATTGTAATAGGAGAATAAAAATAATAATTATTTAAGATATGTTTGAATATAGTACCTTTTTGTATTTATTTTCTATGAGAAGAACTCTTAATTGTTGATTAGTCTGGCAACCTCTAACTTCTGTATCTATGTATATATTCCAGCATCTTATTAGTATAGTATTATCATATATACATTATTGTAAATAGTTACTTTTTTTATTCTTCATAAATCCAAAATTTTAGTATTTTCTACCAAACAAATAGATAAAGTTACTATAAATAGCAAAACTAAGTGTATTATCTTTCAATTTGTAACGTTCCTGTCCCCCTCGGGATAGCCTACGCGGTATCTTCCCAGGGTAGTTTGAGAGGGGAGGAAGTTTTTCAGGATCGGACGGCGGTTTCAGGAAAATAATTTTACAAGAACACAGTATAATTTTTTATAACAAAAATATTAATTTATTTGTGAAAAATAAGCCGGTTCCTCTATCTACAGGATTCTGTAACAAATAAATATAAACACAAAAATAATTAATAACGGTAATCTACAGCTAGATCTATATATTTATTTAAACTAATTTTGCGCTATTTTCCGCAATGTCTCTAATATTCGGCGCTAATTACCGCACGAATATCCGGTATTATTTTGCACGCGGGGAACTAATGAAACGAGACAGGTTGATTTTAAATGGAATAAAAAATAAGGAAAACTTAACTCCGCTGGTCTTTTGAGGAGCGCCTCGCAACCAGGAGCAAGAGTTAAGGGGAGAGTTCCTAGTCGGGATAAGTAAACTGTTGGTCTTTGGAGGAGCGCCTCGCAACCAGGATCACGTTTACTTAAGGATAGGTAAAATTATTAGCCGTCTGTCTTTTGAGGAGCGCCTCGCAACAGAGATCAAGCTAATAACTTCGGTAAAATAAGTAAATGTAAGGATAAGTAAACTGCTGGTCTTTTGAGGAGCGCCTCGCCACCAGGATCACGTTTACTTAGGAAAGGTAAAATTATTAACCGTCTGTCTTTTGAGGAGCGCCTCGCAACAGAGATCAAGTTAATAATTTCGGAGAGGATTTTTAAAAGTCAGGATTAATTCGAGCTCTGGAAAGATTCTAGCTCCGGGAGGAGTTCGTGTGAAACAACTTCGGGGCAGTTGGTTCACCGGGTGAACTGTCGATTTTGCCTTTTGCAGGCCCTTTTATAATAAAATAATCGGATAATTCCATCGCCGCTCGTTTAATTTCGGACGAGGTGCCGAATTATAATAATTATATTAACAATAATAATAATTACAATAATAATAATAATAATAATAATAATAATCAATAATAATTATAATAATTATTGCTTTATATTTTGTTATTATTTGCAGCAGGTGTGCTGCGCACAGTAATAATATACATGTGTACAAGTTTAAACATTTATATACATATATTTATGTATCATGCGTACATTAAGTCGTTTGTATTAATTAATTTAATTAAATACAGCGGGTGCTTTCGTTTTCGGACACCCGTTGTATATACTGGAATTCGTGTGTTCGCTACATTCGTTGCGGCTCAGGCTGTTTAGTGAGAGCGTGCAGTAGTGTGCGTGCGGCACGTATTAGAGGGGATAGCGGCCGCCGGTCTAATACATTGAACGCGCTCTCTCTTGCCGCGCGCAGTGTATCCCCTCTACGGCATACTCTGTACTTAACTTAGTGGTAGAGAAAGACTAGATATCGCGTTCTCTCTCTACGTGTTCGAGTTTCGGCAGTCGCGACGACTACCTTCTCCAGTAGTCGTCGCGACCTTTGCCCGGTTTTCGGTATTTATTCTGTGTATACGCGAGTTTTAATTTTATAATTGTAGAAATAATATATTTAATATATTATTTCTAATGACATTCGATATTATTTCTTGTGGCGTTTATACATCTAAGTCCGTGTATGTATGTAAAAACATCCACCAAATTAGATGTAATACCATCTTAAGTATTTAAATTTTAATGCGTATAATAAATTCTCTGTTCGAAATGAATTTGGGCGGCCATGTTTTTGGCCGTCGCAAATTGAATATGTTTTTATTCATTTCACTTTGCAAGGACTACTAACCATAGTTAAAATTAATGTTTTATTCGCTACTTTATACGTCTTAGTACAACCCTTTTCTCTCGTTCTTGAATCACTTTAATAAAAATTCTCCATTTATATCAAATTCTTTTTACCTTGAAATAAGTACAGATGGTTGAAAATACCTTGATCGCATTTTGTTGCTTAAGGTTGGAGCTATAAGGTTTAAGTTTATTTGAATATTTTCAGAATATATCTTATAGGCTTTTTGAAATTTTTGAAATTTTTCTTCCAAAAATTGCATATTTACACTTTATCAGAATTAGCGTGAAATCATATGAAAAATGATACTATGTTCGATATTGAAAGTTGATGAATACATTTAAATTAAATTTACTTGACACATATTAACGTTTAAATTTTAAATGTAGCTTGAAAAATTAATAACAAAAAAAACAGTGTAGCTATAGAAAATGGACCAACAGATGTAATGATATGCATCGCGTCAGGATGAAAGTCACGTTAAAAAGAAGCTTTATAGAGGAGATAGATTGCAATCGCCTTTTCATAAAACTTAATTTGGTATAGTAAGAATAACGATTTTTTTGAGGTTAGTTATTTCAAATCTTACTGTAGATACGCATTCAGAAAAGAAATTTTAATATTGCAAATGATGTATTGAGTTTAAATTGAATTAATATTGAATGGAGAGAAAGATATTTAAAGAAAAATAGAGCTATGGCTATGTCTTATTCGTTAAGACCGGCGACTAACCATTCGAATGTTGACTGACGAGTTGAATATCAACCGAGAAATAGTTAGAATGATTTTAATCGAAGATTTCGCCATGAAAAAGCTGTGCGCGAAGACGGTATCGACAAACACTTCAGATGAGCAAAAAGCCCACCGAATTAACATCGCTCAAGATTGTCTCGAGCAGGTTGAAAGTGATCCTACTCTTCTCAAGCGAGTTATTACTGGTAATGAAAATTGATTCTTTCAATATAATCCCGAAACTAAACTACAAAACCAACAGTGACTGTCTCCTGGAGAGCCAAGGCCAAAGAAGGCGAGAATGAGCAAGTCCAAAGTGAAAAGCACGTTCCTTTGCTTTTTCGACAGCAAAGGGGTTGTTCACAAAAAGTTTTTACCACCTGGACAAATCGTAAATCAAGTATTCTACAGCAATGTGCTCGAAAAATTACGAAAAAGGGTGCTCAGAGTACGTCCAGGGATCGCGAAGACTTGGGTTCTGCATCACGGCAATGCTCTCTGCCACAGTGCGTTCTGTGTCTCTTAGTTTTTGGCTTCTAAAGGTATCGCAACATTGCCACAACCGTCCTATTCACCGGACATGTCACCCTGCGACTTTTTTCTATTCTCCCATTTGAAAAAATTCGTCAAAGGTCGGCATTTTGATTCAGATGGAGACATCAAGAATCTGTGAGGAGGGTACTCGAAGAGGTTCCACAAGAAGTGTTTCAGAATTATTACAAAAACTGGAAAACTCGCTGGTATAAGTGTATAGATGTGAGGGCGGGGGCAACTTTGAAGGGGATCGCAGCGATATAACAGCGATATATTAATTTATAAATCTAGTCGATTTTTTAATTTTGTAGCATTACTTAATTGTTTGACTTCGTATGAGTGAGCTGTGTAAAGATTTTGTTAGACGATTACAAATTAAAGAAGATTTGACAATTAAGCATTCTGTGTTTGAATAGAGTGGTAGAGAATTGCATAGAGGCATTCAAACATAAACTTAAAGAAACGCAAGAGTTGTGATTTAGCGGTTAGATGTGATCATTTGGATCACATTTTTTGTCATTTTTTCGCATACCTGATCTCCTGGACATGAGGAAAATTTGATTGAAGAAATTTTATAATTAATATTCGAATTTTCAGGGATGAGCATTGTTGCTATTTTCGAGTTTTAAGCGCGATTTTTTGAGTTTTGGTTCATAGGGGAATTTCCATTCGGCACTTTGACGTGTGATTTCGGGATTATATTGAAAACACCATATCTCGTCACCAGTTATGATTGAATAAAAATAATTTTGGTCCCTTTTGGTTTCTTTAATGGAGTCTTTAAAATGTTGAATTTGAAGCACTTTTTTGACCTCAATAGTTTTGCATGAAATAAAGCGCAAATGTGGTTCGTTCCTACTCATCCCAGGCCCTTTATGTTGAGTGTAGCAGGAATCCAATTATTTGACATGAACTTTGCAGCCAATTCTCAAAATTGTCTTGTAGATGCGTTGTCATCATTGCTTATTTCGATACTCATATATCGAATTAGATATAATTAAAAAAATTAATGAAAAAGAAGTTTATGATGTACATGGCGCAGAATTTTCCATATGTGTATGCACCAATAAATGGTAAAAAAAACAAAATGAAAAAATATTTCTTGCGAAGCACCAGTCAAAAAATTAATAAATAATTAAAATTTAATGATAATAGTATAATTTATAATTTTATTACAGTCATTATAACATAAGTAGTAATAAATAAATAATAAATTATCAAGTATCGATAAAATAAAGGAAATAGTTTTTAATAAATTGAGTGATTTTCAGAAAGGAATAACAAAATTTTATTTAAAACTTTTTATTTTACTTTTAATTATATTATTATCGAAGATAGAATAGTGGTGTCGTAATAATAAAATTGACAAATAATGCAACAATTTAACAAAAAATCAAAAGGAAATTTTTCCTACTGCAGTTAGTTTGTTAGTTTGGGAAGAAAGAAAAATACAAAACAAAAAAAATTTTTTTGCTCGTCCAAATATGTTCTTATAATTATATATTTGTAACTTCTCCATTATAAAATATTTATGATTGTACTATATAGTGTACTAAAGAGAGAAGCAAATGCATTTTTGAAATAGATATAACATACGAAAGCTGCTTTCATGTGTACAATTTGCGTATCAAAAGCACACCGTGTAAATGTTCCTGTATAGTATTAGGATCCGAACTTAGTGTCCGACCGTTTTTAACGGAAAAAGAACATTTTTTTATGTTATTTAACGTCGCTATATTTATGCTTCCAAATACCGGTGCTAAGCAATGATGGAGATCTACGATGTGTTTGTGAACAAAGCACATGTAAATAATTACAACGGTACTTATGTCAATCGAAAGAAAGAAATTTTTTTTCAATTTTTTTCGAAAAAATCGAGAAAAGAACATTTATCATGGAAAATGGTTTCACGTTAGCTGAATTAAAATATTTTCTGTCATATTCTACTATGTTTTCCCATCTTTCTGGCATTATGGTATACCGTGGCGAAAGAACTATGGCGGTTTCGAGGAGATCCAATCATGCATAAATTCTCGCACTTTTGAATATGTCGGAAGTGTGTATCAAGAAGGTCGTGCTGTATTTATCTGAATAGGTGGTAATCAAAAGGCGCTATGCTAATCTATGTACGATCAATTTCTGTTGCTAATCATTCAGTTGGTGTTTGTATACCTTCTCAGTGACGTTCTACTGAGGTCCCAGTGAAGTCCTACCAAATGCACAGCAATACCTTTTGGCCATGGATATTCTGTTTTGGTGTATATAGGATAGGTGGCCAGTGTCCACCCATGACTTTTTGCGCTTAGGACTATCATAGTAGATCTACTTTTCATCACCAGTCATATTCCGTGACAGAAAACTCTTCTTTTTTTTGCCTGGAAAGCAAAGACAGTGCGATATTGTATCGATTCATAATGGCACTTTCGGTCAAATCGTGTGGCATCTATTTTCCTTCTTTATAAATCTTTCCCATCGCATGTAAACGTTTGCCAACTGCTCTGTCACTGACTCCTAACTTCTTTCCGAGTTCTTTCTGCATTTGAGCTGAGTTTTCGTCCAATGATGCTTGCAATTCACTATCTTCAAACTTTTTCGGTTGCCAGAACGTTCTTTGTCTTTAACATAAGTATCTCTACTTCTAAACCACCGAAAACAACTCTTTACATGTGTAAACGATGGAGATTATTCGTGATAACATTCTTGAAGCAATCGATAAGTTTCTGCTACACTTTTTTTTCAAATCAAAATAGTGTAAAAGAACATGTCAAAAAAAAGATCCATCACGATTCATTTTTCACTGATCAAAAAATTATAATGTTTACGTTGATGTTAGCGCCTGTTAACTAAATTTTATTGCTAAATGCCAAAAATAAACAGAAGTACTTATATCGGTTAAGTAAAATAACTACTTATATCGCCATCTAAACACGAAGGTCGGAAAGTAAGTTCGCTTCCTAATATATGCAAATCATAAAAATCAAAAAATAAATATAGAATTCCAGTATTTATAATAATCTCAAAATATCTTTAGAAATTTGTGTAATACATTTAATTAAATACATTGTATTACATTTAATTTGTATTGTATTTCATTTGTGTAATGCATTGTATTTTTAAATATTTATGAAAAATTAAATGATTAAATCAAATGGTTGCTTTGATAAATTTATTTATAATCGTATAATAATATATTACAACAAATTATTACCATTGCAGTATAATAGTATAGGAGCTGTTTTTTGTTTTGTTGGAAAAATTATCAAGGTAACAATGTAACAAGTGATCGTTGCGAAATTTCACAAAGAATTGGAAAAATACAATCAAAACATTTAATTTATTGAAACAATAGTATAGCAATGAATATTTATCGCGTTCTTTTGTATTTGAGTACTTTAAGTGGTTTCAAGGGGGCCGGAAAGATGTTGAAGATCATTCACACTCGGATCTCCTTTTCACGACAAAAACGAATGAAAAGTTCAGAAAGATCGGTAATTTTATTCCATTTGATCGTCTGTCCAGTATTCATGCATTTGTTTAATCTATAGTAATGGATAAAGAATGTGGTAAACTATATGAAAATTCGAACATTTGTAAAGTGTGTGCAAAACTTTAGCTAAAATGCTTACATGTGAATAATAACAAGCTTGTTTTTAATGTTATTAAACGTCGCTCTATAGACGCTTCCAAATATAGGTGCCAATCAGCGACGGAAGTCTACGATGTGTTTGTAAACAAAGTACATGTAAATTTTTGCTGCGGTGCATGTATCAATCGGCCGAGACCGGGATTCGAACTCGGATCACCACCGATCGAGACATCGCAAACCTCTGTAAGAAGCTTGTTAATAAATATTTATATTAAAACTTTAAATACGATTGAAAATAATTCAAATTTATTACAAAGAATAAAAACATGACGAAACTTAATTTTTTAGCTATGATCCTAAAATAAAGTGTCAATTCATATATATATATATATATATTCACATAATGCTTAACAAGGCATCAAATCGGCTCAATAATTCGATGTAGTATCCATCCTATCCAGATAGGCAATAAAAATCCCACCTTGAGAATTCCAGAAAAGAGTGGTCATCACCTTTCCGGCCGACGGGACCGTCTTCGCCTTCTTCGGAACAGGTTCACCGCGTAAGGTCGACTGTTTTTAATACTCGTTGGTTTCTGGAGTGTAGTAGTGAATCCCTGATTCTTCGATGGTCACGTAACGACGCAAAAATTATTTTAGATTGAATTTTTATCGAGAAGTGCTGCTTACATAAAAAATATATATAGAATAAAAAAGATTTATTTTTAATGTGCGAGTAGATTCCGAAAAAAATGTGCAAGATCTTTCAAATGATGTATAGTATTGCCAGATACGAGCTCTGTAGCGCTTTGTACATAGCCGCGAAATTCATAAGACAAAAAGGCGGAAGGGAGATATTTGGCAACCTAATATATATATATATATATATTGTAACGGTGCGCGTGTTCGCGTCGAGAAAGAGAGAGAGAGAGAGAGAGAGAGAGAGTGAGAGAACGGAACGGACTGCAAAATCAAAATCGCAAAATTCTAGGTGATTCAAGCAAAAAAAATTAAAAATTAAAAAATAAAAAATCTTATTCTCACAACAAAAGTAAAAAACTGAAAATATTTTATTTTTAGTCACAATGTATTTTGAAAGAATTTGATTTTTTTATATCCTCGCAGCGTGGCAGCAGCTCTCTCAGCGGTCGAAGGAGACGTTGTTCCGCTGATCGGTACCCCCGGAATGAGGTCGGCTTGTAGCAGAACTACATATTAAGTATTTGTATATAAGCAACAAATACTATATACATATATTTACACTCAGGCTAGGACAGGAGAGAGAGCATCGGGACGTGAGATAGCAAGCGTAAGCGGCACTTGCGATCTCCATCACAATATATATATATATATATATATATATATATATATATATATATATATATATGAGAACGAGGAGTACGAAGTAGTGGGGTTTAGAGAAGTAAAAGATCCGTGGTATTTCCAAATGTTAGAACGTATGCCGAAAAATCTACTCAAATATAGAGGTTGAAAACTAGAGGGGAAATGCTTATATAGACGCCGGGACGATCCATTATTAGACCCGATAGTGTCGAGCGAAGAAGGTTGACGACTAGTAGTGCCGTTGGAGGAACGAGAGAGAGTTTTGCGGGACGCGCATGGCACGCCATCGTCGGGCCACCTTGGCGTCGAAAAGACATATGATCGTGTAGCGCGAGAATACTATTGGAAAGGAATTTATTACGATGTGCACATGCGAGAGTGTGAGCAGTGTCAGCGGTATAAGGTATCGCAATCTAGGGCTCAAGGACTGATGGGTAGCCGAATAGTAGAGAGACCGTGAGCTGTCGTAGCCGCCGACCTGATGGAATTTCCGCCGAGCAAGTCGAAGCACATATATCTACTAGTATTTCAAGACCTTTTTATGCGATGGGTAGAGATAAAACCATTGCGTAGAGCCGATGGTAAGGCTGTCAGCAGAGCTATGCAGGACTTAATTTTATTTAGGTGGGAGACGCCTGAATATTTATTGATGGACAACGACAGAGAGTTCGCGAGAGGAGAGCCCGATTCTTTCGTCGAGCTCGGTGACCACGGCAGTGCAACGACGGTCCAGCGCGCCGCGGCTCAGAGGAGTGACGTGGTACGAGCTTAGCGTCGAGGAAGAAGCGGGAGTGGATCCAGCCGAGGAGAGCAAGAGTGGTTGGCAGGAGAATGCGCTCAAGAGGAGCGCGCAGGAGAATGTGTTCAAGAGTGGCGTGCGACAAAATGCGCTCGAGAGTGGAGCGCAGGAGACGGCGCTCTAGAGTGTCAGAGTGGTCCTGGAGCAGTCGATCGAAGAGACCATCACCGGCGGGCCGCCGCTGGGCGTGGCCAAACCACAGCCAAGCAAAGATCGCCCGGAGCGGCCGAGCCACGGGCCGAGCCGCGATATGAGAGTTGAGGTTGAAAGGCGCCTGATTGATGTGGGAGGTTACAGGGCGAGTCCATGGCGGTTGGCGGCAACGCGCTGACTTTTCGATGACGTAGGATGGTCAAAAGAGGAATGAACGCCAGAGAGAGGAATGGGAAATATAAATCCGGCAGCGGAGGCGAAGAGGAAGAGCGAACAGGAAAATCCCGAAGAAAAGGACAGTCTAGAAGCCCAGGAAGAGCTAGATAGTTATGTGAGCGCCGAGTCTCTGACGTCATCATCAGCGTGCCGCATCGTCGATTTTCAGAGATGGAGTTCAGGCAACCGACGAAAAAGAAGAGGAGCCTGCAAACAGAGGGAGCCAAGAATGTGGATGGAGCGGGTCTAGCTCATGCAGTCATGCGGGCAGCGGAAAAAACGGCGCCTATCTCGTCGTCACTAACAGAAGCGGTAGCGGCTGTTGAATTAATGAATAAGCAACTGGGAGCGTGCCTGACTGTCCGCCCCGAAGGGCATCGACGACAGCGCTACCGCTTAGGACCACCGAAAATAGCAACAGACCTACGAATACCGACATAGCGAGTAATAGTGAGACAGCCGTGAGTGTATTTCGGCTCCTGGATCGGTTGGAGAGCTTGCTGGCAGATATTCATGAAGGGCTCCTGCGGTGTCTCTATGTACCGAAATAGTAGAGCCAAGTACCTGGATTAGCGACGCATAGAGGAGGGAAGCAGTATTTATTTTTCTGTTTTGTATTTTGTTCTAGTGTCTCTGAAGCAGCCCCTAACAGTGAGAGCATACTAGCGTGCGTAAAGAGAGCGAGCCGCAAGAGAAGCGTCAGCGCGGTAGCCGAAGCTCACCTGTCGGCGGCTTCGGGCTAGAGGTAAGAAGTTTGTGACGGTGTTACAAGGCAAGCGGGGCGACATCATCAGCACTGTAGGTGCGACAGTTTTTTTATAATCGTCTTCTAGAAGGATGTGCGTGCTGGGACAGGCGAAAGCGGTGGTCGAAAAAAGGGACCCCCCCTTCGCCACGGCCTGCGCACGTGTTAGCCAGTCGGCTGGTGTCAACCCAAAGTGCACGACTGGGTGCCTACGAAGTCGTCAGAGCGAGAGAGATAGCGATGGAGAGAGAGAGAGAGAGAGAGACAGAGAAAGCGAGAAATGAAGGAAGTGAAGAAATGATGCGCGCGCACGTGTGTGTGTTCGCCTATTTGTAAGATCGGAGTCTAGAAGTCTGCAAGAGATCACATGATGTAAGAGAGAAAGCGTGAGCTGCATGCGCGGCGTTAGGCCCACGGATTGAGGGAGGAGGGCCTCGCGTGGTCAGCGGGAACGGGCGGCGAAAAAGGGACGAGCAGTGTTTGTTATGTTGTGTGTCAGAGAGGGCTTACGAGCGAGAGTGTTGCGCCGCATGTCTCAGAGGGTAAGCGGGCAATTAGCCGACGTGAAGGCTACCGTGTCCAGTAGCTGCCGGAAAGTGCGCCCGGCCAGCTCAGAGGTAGAGCGACGAGTAGTAACCCTGGAGAAGAGCTTCTATACGGGCTCTCTCCATCAGCCAGTCCATCTTCTAACGTAAGGTACAGCTTTACTTTAGTCAGGTAGTGTAGAATAAGAGGGCCGACACCGTACCCGTGGGATAGCGAGGAGAGAAGTCCAGTCGAGCCAAGGGCACCAGGAATTTGTAGAGTCGAGCCGAGAAAGGGTAATTTCGCGAGTAAGGGAAGATAGAAATCGCGGAAAGAATTGCGCCGGTTCCCGAGCGTTACAGCTAGGCGCAACCTCCCTTTGCGTATGAAGAAGTGAGGTACTATTGTGTGTGTTAGCAGCGATAATAGTATTGTATGCGTTAATGTTAATAAATAAATTGTGACCGCGGATCGAGAAATTGTTGCTATTAAATATATGTGTTTTATTTATTTACACCAAGAAACCACGCCACTATATATATATATATATATATATATATATATATGTATATATATGTATATATATGTATATATATATATATATATATGTATATGTATATATATACATATATGTATATGTATATGTATATATACATATATATATATGTATATGTATATGTATATACATATATATATAGCTACGTCCCTGAAAAGTCGGTAATGCAGAACATTTTGTTTAGTTCTGCAAACCACCATAATTAATTTCTCTAGTACTCGCTGTAATCGATTCGGACTTCCATCAAAAGCTTGCAGCACTCTTAAATAAACTTACGTGTATATTAGCAATGCAAACTTTATCGAAAAATATAAAATTATAATAGTTGTCAAGTGTTAATTCTATATTTCTGAAGGCGAAACTGTGAACCAACAGTACTATCTTCATGTTCTTCCTGAACTTCCAAAAAGAATAACAAAAAATAACTCGAATTGTGGAAAGAAAAGTTATGACTTTATCATCAAGATAATGTGCCAACTCATTCTGCATGATCATTCGTATATCTATAGACGAAAAAATATGGATACCAGAAAAAGGTCCTTCTAGTTGGGCGCCAGTACCGAGGCGTGTATTCATATATATTGCGAGGATTGCAGATGAGATCGTTAATAATTTCACGTGCTGAGCGGCAGGGAAACAGAGAGAGGAAGAGAATGAAACGGAAGTGAACAGAATAATTTATTAAAGCTAAGAATTCAAGCTCGAGGATAGCCCAACAAAATACAGAATACATTTGCAGCTTACAAATAAAAGAGAAAGAGAAATACTTACAGTTGAATATGACAGAGGTTCATGGTCGCCAGTACCATCGGTGTCCACGTTCTCTAAGGAGATTTGGTTGTTGACGGATGTCAATAGTTGTCGATTTCTCGGACGTCATTCCTCGAGTACAAGAGTAGGCAGAGCAGTCTGACACCTACAAACCCTCAACAGGTGGACCAGAAAAGAAAGAAAATCGTTAGAGCGATCGTGGGAACCACGACGAAAAACTGAATACTGCACTGTACTTCATGCCCAGAAATATGATATACGAAATTATGAATATTAGTAAAGCATTAGCTCGATTTCGATATCACTGACAGATCGCAGTCGGGAGACTTATCAGATAGTATCTCCCGACTTGTTAAGAGTATTAGCGAGTAAGAAAGATCCCGAGACTATCCGTTTCACCGAGCTAGGCACGAAACAATACGTTATTATGGGGAGGAATATATAGAAAGGATCTCGCAAAGCTATCGAGACTTCTAATTCAAAGAGTTCCACGCACCACATTGCTACAGCATGAACTATCTATGGTATAAATAAATATGTTATTGAGGAATTGTTAACACTGGGAATATTGTTAAAACTATGAACAGCTTCTTTTAAAAAATATATCCTCCTATATGTCAATACTCATCACCCCTGCGATATTATAAATAAATTTAGACTTATAGCAATTGAATATATAATGATTTCAATAAACAAACTATTACAAGAGAGAACGAGTAAAAGAGCATAGAACGAATGCATCGTTCACGATCCTCTTCACTATATTTATATATATTATAATGGTTCGCATATTTAGTCCAAACACAAGGTCGGTAAATACGGCCGTTCCTAAGGAACGTGTGACCAGTTTACAGCAGTGTTTGGAGCTCTTTAATTACAATCTAAAATAATTTTTGCGTCGTTACGTGACCATCGAAGAATCAGGGATTCACTACTACACTCCAGAAGCCAACGAGTATTAAAAACAGTCGACCTTACGCGGTGAATCTGTTCCGAAGAAGGCGAAGACGGTCCCGTCGGCCGGAAAGGTGATGACCACTCATTTCTGGAATTCTCAAGGTGGGATTTTTATTGCCTATCTGGATAGGGTGGATACTACATCGAATTATTGAGCCGATTTGATGCCTTGTTAAGCATTATGTGAATATATATATATATATATATATATATATATATATATATATATATAATATAGCTCTGGTGGGATTTAAAGATTCTTTTCACTCTTTTCAAAACGACGAGGAGTCCAAATCTCCGACAGTTTCTGATGAGTAATTTATAGGTTGCAGCAATCGCTTTACTTGTAATTATTACGCTCACCTGCTTTGGCTCACAATTTATGTATTTATGTATTTTGGTTTTCTGATGGTCTTGCAAATTTATTTCGGAATCTACTACACATATCAAAAATAAATTTTAATAAAGTTTGTAAATTTTATAAAAATACATCTTTTTGATTCTATATATATTTTTTCTGTAAGCAGCACTTCTCGATAAAAACTAAATGAATGGTAACATCCGAATTCGATATTTACTAGTTGGAAGTATATGTAAATTATATAATAGCAAATCAATTTCTCTGCAAATTACAAAAAGTATTTGTGCTTATCGGTAGGATATTTTAGTACAAAATATTTTATCTACTCGAGGGAAAAGTTAATACGCGACATCCGGAAATGGGTTCACGCAGCTCTGACAACATATGTTGCACGGAACTAGCCGCATACAATTGATTGGAAGTTTTCACTGTTCACACATGCTTATTGGCGCGTAGTAGAACAGGATATTCAAATAGTTCCCATGAACGATAATACATTGATATGGAATTATCTTTTCGAATGAAATTTAAAAGTTGGATCTTTTGTTTATCAGAAGCAATGACATAAGGCAATAACCATTCTATTTTTGTTATTTCTATGTTATATTCTTCATATAAACTATTATTATCTACTTTAGTACCTTCCCGGATTATAGCGTTCAGGTCCGATCTTGATCTTACCAGAATAAATTCATGTTTCATATTAATTATAATTTTTTTTAATCTTCTGCGAAGTCCAAGATTATATTTAGAGAAATAAGAACGTCTAGCTTCCATACCTATCTATCAAAGTTCTTGTTGCTTCTTCATTGCCAACCCCGCCTACATTTTTAAGCATAAGTGTCTCGTTGATATGTTCGTAGTGAATTTCATCAAAAAGGTGACAAATACCATTGTTGACAAATCTAGATTTAGATGTTGCATTTCCATCAGTTTTTTGTAATGGACAGAACAACTTAATGATCTTTCAACAACGTAATGATCTTCTATAGGATTCCATTCATGTAATAGTTAATCCGATGTATTATACTCAACACTTATTGGTTCACCTTCTCTGCTATAAAACGTCATCCTCTCTCGTTCAGTTTGATATTCATTGGTTGTTTTATCGCTAAAACTTACCTTCCTGTAAGACGACAATGATCTCTTAGTGTCAGTTGCTTATCTAGAAATGTTTTAAGACATATATGGTAATCGGTCAACCATTAAAAAGTTAATTCTTTAAGATCTGTAAGTTTCATTGGTTTTGGATTTTTTATAAAGTTAATCAATCTGTTCACCAATTGATTTCAGTTCACGAACAAACAATTGCGCAGGTGTCTTATTGTCTGGACTTTTCTCTCTATATGATTTGTAAGCGGATAATTTTGTCGTTAAACTAGATTTTAAATAGAAACCTATACTGTAGGCTTTTTGAAGTTGAAAAGCATTCTTATTTTCTGTAGTTTTTAATAAACATGCAACTTTTATTATAATCCTCAAATTTTAAAATGTTATTCCATAAGTTTGGTGAATTTATTCTATAATCGTGAATATTGTTATAAAGATTTTAATGATTTTGTAGCCTTTGCTCACTATAAAAATGTTGCAAGCATTTTTCACATTGGTGTAATTTTTTATGAATCTTACTTACTTCTGATCCTATAAGTCTGGATATACTTTTAATTAAAACATAATGGAATTTAGGCACACTTCCACTATCGTCTGAAATATTGTTTTCTTCATACGCGTCTGTGTAGAAATCTTGAATGAGGAGCAGATTTGCATGTTTCTCCTACTTATTTAATGAAATATCACGAAGGTAATACTTCATATTTCGATTCGTACTTCCTAAGCATATAAATATTTAATGAAATATTATTCAATTTTTCTAATTTAGAAACATTTTTCTCTTTTACAGGAAATTCTATATCACCAAAGCTAAACTCGTTTGCAAATTTATCCTAATTATGAACTCTTTGTGAATTCTTTTCCTTTGGATGTAATGCTGAAAAATAGCATATTTGAAGCATTGATTATCAATATTATGAACATTGGCACATGATCTTTTAATGCTATGAACTTAGGGAGATGAATATATGATGTATATCTTCCCTTGTGAGGTGAAAATTTTTTCATGTTTATGCACAAATTGATAATAGTTTCCAATGTCCATCCAGAATCTTTTTCCTGAAACTCTTCTAGATATGTAAGAAGAAGCTCCTTAATATGTTCCTCATCCAATTTTTCTAAATCAGTAGACATGTATACTGTAGCACTTATAGTTGTGAAATATTTAATGTCGGTTGTTTCCTCTTTATTTTTCTTCATGGTAAACTCTGACATAAAATCAGATTTTATTTTTATTGCAGTATATTCTCGTAAGCAAGTTTAAACTTTATCCTCAAAGAGCTTCGTGCGTCGACCAAGAAACTTAAAATGTTCAGATATTTTAAATTAACAACAACACCTCTTCTTATTCGATTTTTAAAAGCAGATTGAATATCTTACCATTTCATTTTAGCTGACTCGTTAGAAATTAGACTACCTTTAACTGGTGCTGCACTCTCAAGATAATATCGGAATCCTACTTGTAAACATGAAAAATGAATCAGACATGTTAAACATTGTCGATTTTCTGCTCGAGAGAGACCTTGTTTTTTGCAAATTCTCTCAGCTTTATCATATCCTGTTGAGTTATTGTTAATTCTCGAGTTCAATTCACATACAGGCTCGTAAATATCACGAAGTTGTTTCACTTGAAAATCAACAGACGAAAAAAAAGCCATCTTACTTATTATTCTTACACACTTCTTTATTGGCAGATAAAAGTAAACACAAAAATAAAACACTGATGCAATACAACACACTCGTATTAATCACAGAAGAAAAAATAGAACAAATACACCGATGAAACTGCATTTATTTAACTGTGGTATAGAAACTGTGTTCCTCTAAGATATTGTCTCGCTTTTCAAGGAAATGAAAATATGGAGAACATGAAGCAGAAGTGGAAAGAGAATTTCATTCATATAGAAAACGTTCAATAGCGTGTTAGAATGTGAAGAAAATATGCATTGTTTGACTATAGCCAACCAAATAACAAACTTTTACTACATCCATATAGATCATCTCCTTTCATTGTCCTTGAACATCCAATCATAAACGTATGTTCCTACGGAGGAAGGAGGTGTGTATCGCTTTAGGACCATGTAAATAAATATTATGACGCCCTTTTCAAATATATAAATACTTTTCTTTTCCTGCACTTAATTGTAAGTGATTTTCTATGAGAATGGAGGGAATGAATTGACTTGTAGCAAAAATTCAATCTTCATTCCTCCGGTCGAATGTATCTTTAATATTCTTCAATCAGCCAGTTGTAGCAGAACCGTTATTTCAAGAAGAGGGGCGAACTCTTATCTATAATAAAAAGGAAGGCATAAGAAGAACTATCATTCCTAATCATCACTTCTGTTATAAAAATTAGTATATCTTATATTAGTATATACTGAAAATGGTTAGAGTGCAACAATACGAAGTAACGTTGAGAAAAAATGTTTTATAATGTGTGGAAGATAAAGTGGTCTTGTGCGACATGCAGAGATTCCAAACAAAAAGACCGCAACTTTTATTTTAAAAGAACTCAGTTTTCTGAATTTGAACGGAGGTGCACTTTCTACTGCGTACCTCTTTCAACTACGATTTCCGTGGCAACAATTAATATGGGCTGAAAAAAACAGTAGACTTGCTGAAACAGAATTAACATGGAATAAATTAAGAATGTGGCGACTTCCCATATCATAGTCTTTAATCATAAAAAAGTATTTTATTCTTACTTTAAAAAAAATTTTAAATAAAAAGAAATTTTAAATTAACGAAATTTTAAAATAAAAAGAAAAAATTCTAGGAAATATGAATATGAAAATTCAGGAAATTCTATGAATTTTACGTACATTGTTTAGGGGGCAGAGCCCCCCCCCCCAATTCCTCTCACAATTCGTTGGGGATCAGTGGAGTTACAAATGCGACTGTTTCTTATTTACATATTTTTTACTACTTCTTGCTTTACTGTCTTCCTCCAGTTTCGCCAATTTTTTATCAGTCATTTTTTCCTATTCAGTAGAGCAAGAAGTCGTAAAAAATATGATATCTTACACTACACTCTCTTTCATATTTAAATTACTATTATCGATACTGATAATTTAATGATATAAATTTTTTTTGCTTCGATACGTGAACAAAATAAGTAAATTGGAAAAATAAATACTAAATTAAAGTTAAAGAAAGTAAATTTATGTTTTAGATTTTCATATTAGGAGATAGGATGTGAATGATTAAAAGCATTATATTCGATTTAAGTAATTTTATTTATTAATATTCACTTATATAATAATACAAATTTTTTTATTATTTAAGTACACATCTGCTATAATAATACATGTTTAATTTACTTTTTTTTAATTATTTAGATGAAAATATTACATATAAATACATATTTTATATTAGATTTATTTATTTTTGTACTTTTTTTATATCTATTTCTCATTTATTATGGTTATATTTTTTAATTTATGAACTGTTCTTCAAAAATACATCTGCAATTATTCGGGGAAGTGCTGGCAGCGCAATATCGATTTCCTCGATACTGGAGCTACTTCTCTATCCCATACCTTCCACGTATGAGCTACGGTGACGTTCAATCGTTGTCGTCATGATCGTTATCTTTTGGCTCTTGAGCCAAAGACTCTTTTATTTTCTCTTGGACCTTGATCTCGTCCTCGTCTCCGTCCTCGTCATCGATCGGTCGTTAAATGGGTGGATTTGACCCTGTTTCTTCACAACTGTAACAAAACAAAAAAGATTAGAATTTAAATAAATATTATTAAATATATATATTCTTAAATAAATCAATATGTATGTATGTATGTATGTATATATGTATGTATTTACATTAGATGGATCTATAGGTATGAACATTTCCACCTCAGTTGCACAAGTGTTCGCCTCTACTCGGACACTTTCTCACACGATTTCCGAGAAGTGAACTTCTTTAAAAATAGAACACTTACACTCAGGTTTTCTATAGTCACACCATTTTTTACTCGCAATAATATTATACGCGGTCAAAATTGAGAGGATGCAAGGCGTGAGACCGGCAAAGAAAAATAACTCGCTTTCTGTATACAGTCTAGGAGCATGCGATTGCTATAACAATAGATATTCATGACTATCAACGGTGTTTTCCTTTGTTCACACTCATATCAAATTTTCATCGTGACGATACATCGCTCTGCTCAAATATAATGAAAGGAAACGATGAAAACAATCGTTCCCCATTTCCCTTCTTCTTCATCTATTATAATATATCAAGAGTTGCACCGTTTTCTGGGGGGGGGGGTCACTTTCTCTATATGCATACAGGCATTCTACTGAACCTAAAATGTACTTACGTCTAAAGTGGGCTATGTCCCCCAGCACGATCTAGATGGGGGCATAGCACACTGTTTACGGGGGGAAGTTGTGCCTATGTGCTAGAATGCCTATAGCCTATCTACTGTAAATATTTCTCACAACATAATGTTTATGCATTTAATTAATTTTTATGTATTTTACCATAAAAATCCAAAATCTATCAAAAAACTAAACGATATTAATAATTAGTATCCAAAAACCGCAAATACGCCAATCTTGAACGAAATCTGATATGTATCCTTACAGAAGTATTGTATAGAATTCACAGATTTTCGAACAAACCCTAGATGAAATTATTAAATTTTTTTTGAAAAAAATTAAAAAAAATATTTTTTTTATCCGAGTTAATACCCAAAACCCTTATCTTCATGTTTTTGTATTGATATCATCATTCCAATTCAATTTCAGAAAGAAAACACTATGATATTTTTCATAAGTGCATAAATTTTCAGCAAAATGGAATATAGGCGCTCGTCCAACGTCATCATCGAAATGTATATTTTCAACAAGAATTATTATACATTCGTATATATATATATATATATATATATATATATATATATACATACACGAAGGTAGATTGATAAGTTTCCGGCCTGGCCAAGAGATCGCGTTCTATAGTACCATCCTTAGATGGCTTGTAGCTATAGTTTAGGTCTCATCGCCATGTTAGTATAGGTTTGAGCACGCTGAACAAGACGCCTCTGTGTTTTTCGTAAAAATGGAAAAGCTGGAAAATCGTGCTGTCGTGAAATACTTTTATTTGAAGGGGTTAACGCCAAAGGAAATGAAAGAAGAGATGGACTTAACACTGGGGATATCCTCTCCATCATATTCAACCGTTCAGCAGTAGGTTTCCGAGTTTAAAAAGGGTCGTGTGAGCACCTCTGATGAGCCTCGCTAAGGGCGCCCCATTGAGGTCACAACTCAAGATATGATCGAAACAATCCATCAAATAGTACTGAAAGACCGCAGATTAAAAGTGTGTGAGACAGCTGAGACCTGTAAGATGCTATATGAACGTGTACAAAATATTTTGCACCAACATTTGTATATGGAAAAGCTCTGTACAAGATGGCTGCCACGTTTACTAACAGTCAACCAAAAATTCATTCGAAAGAACATTTCTACCGTCAATTTAGCGTTGTATAAGCGTAATCCAAGCGAATTTTTGCGTCGATTCGTAACCGTTGAAGAAACTTGGGTACACCACTATACTCCTGAAACCAAATAACAGTCTAAACAGTGCATTGGACCAAGGGAACCAACTCCAAAGAAGGCAAAAACAATTTTTTCGGCGAACAAGGTTATGTCTACTATTTTTTGAGATGCAAGAGGTATTATATACATTGATTACCTTGAAAAGGGTAAAACTATCACTGGTCAATACTACGCAGACTTATTGCAACGTTTGAGCCACGAAGTGAAAATTAAACGATCTCGTCTGTCGAAGAAAAAAATCTTGTTTCATCACGATAACACACCAGCGCACATGTCAATCGTTGCGATGGCTAAAATCAACGATCTGAAGTTTGAATTGATGCCGCATCCTCCCTATCCCCAGACCTAGCCCCGAGTGACTATTATCTCTTTCTTAACCTCAAAAAATGGCTTTGCGGACAATGAAGAAGTAATCGAAGCTGTAAATGGGTATTTTGAGGAGCTTGACGAATCAGTCTATAGAGATGGCATTACTAGACTAGAACACCGCTATGAGAAATGCATCATCCTTGGTGGAGATTATGTTGAGAAATAAAAAAAAATTTTTAAAAACGTTGTTTTTCTTGGTCAGGCCGGGAACTTATCAATCCACTCTCGTATTTCATCATGGAAATATTTCTCGAGGTAATTGTGCTAATATACTACGTCAACATAAACAATGGTTCCATTTTACTGATAAAGATATCACAAAAAAACGATGGCCAAATGGTGCTAAGAATTTATCTGCTATTTTCAGAAGATTTTTTAATTCATAGAAGCATATGATGATGTTAATTTGAGTGAGAGAAGTTGTCAGGAGTGGTTCCAAGAATTTAAAAAAAGTAATTTTGACGTAGAGAAAAAAACACGCAGTGGAAGGCCCAAAGTGTATGGTGACACACAATTGAAAGCTTTACTGAAGGAAGATCCATGCCAAACGCAAGAAGAACTTGCACAAGACTTAGGAGTGACTCAGCAAGCTATTTCACAACGTCTCAAAACCCTGGCTATGGTCCAAAAGCAAGGAAATTGGGTTCCTTACGAACTGAAGCTAAGAGACGTCGAGCGTGGTTATTCGTTTGCGAACAATTACTTAAAAAGCAAAATCGCAAAGGATTTCTACATCTAATCGTGACGAGAGATGAAAAGTGGATTCACTACGACAACCCAAAGCGTAGTAAATAATGGGGTAAGCCCGGGCATGGCTCTACTTCGATGGTCAACCCAAAAATTATTGGTAAGAAACTAATGCTGTCCATTTGGTGGGATTAGCTTGAAGTAATCTATTACAAACTACTCCAACACAATCAAACCAACCACAATCATCGTGGTATGTAACTATCAACCGCTGATGCAATTTAGCCGAGCATTGAAGATTAAATATCCAGAATATACCAAAAGGCATGATAAAGTCATGTTTCAGCATGACAACGCTCGGCGGCATGTTGCAAAAATCGTAAAGGAAACGTTAGAAGCACTGAATTGGGTCATCCTATCCCATCCGCCGTATTTACCAGACATTGCTCCTTCTACGTTCCTTCCTTCCACCTATTACGGTCGATGACTCATGCTCTGGCTGGGCAGCACTTCACTTCTTATGAGGAATTGAAGAAATGTGTCGATTCATGGGTCGCTTCAAAAGACGAGAATTTTTTTAGACGAGGTATCCACTTGCTGCCCGAAAGATGATCAAAAGTAGTAGAAAGTGATGGGAAATATTTTGAATGACATTATTTGTACCTTTTTTTACAATAAATTCTTATTTTTTATAAAAAACGGCGGAAACATATTTGTACATCCAATATATCTCAGTAAATTTCAAAGAAAAAATCTGTAATTATATGTCTGTTAACATTTTTTTTATAACAAAGAAGTAGTTTAGTTATGAAACTCTATAAATATCTATTAAATTAAAATGCCTATTTCGATATCTTTTTTATTTATGTTTTTATCTTCAAGCGAAAAATGATGAAAAATTTTTTAATTAACGCAAACAGATGTAAAGATGGTTATTAATCAGCATAGTATTCGTGATTAATAAATTTTTTTTTCATTGGTCTTACAGTCCAATCAAATCGATCGAAAACAATACGTAACAATATCAATGCATATCTACATTAACATTAATAAACCAATACACAAAAATAATAAAAATAAAAATTAAATTAAAAATTATAATGACAGTCAGACTATCCTTGTATACAGTCATCCCCATAGACTAATCTGAAAATAAAATATTCGGCTCCTCATTAGTCCCTGATGAGGAGCCGTAGCGAGCTCGAAACGTTGGACTGGATCTTCAATTAGGTAAGGGTGTTGGGGACAGTCAGATTGCACTTTACTAACAAAATTTTTTCAGCTAATATTTTATTTTCAGATTAGTCTACGGGGGTGACTGTATACAAGGACAGTCTGACTGTCATTATAATTTTTAATTTAATTTTTATTTTGATTATTTTTGTGTATTGATGTATTAATGTTAATGTAGATATGTATTGATATTGTTACGTATTGTTTTAGATTGATTTGATTTGACTGTAAGACCAATGAAAAAAAAAAAAATTATTAATTTGTATATAAGCAGTCGTCAAAAGTACAATTAAAGTATAGTATTCGTGATTTTAATTTTTTATTTGAAAGATCTAAAATATTATTTATTCAGTAAAATTTTTAATTATTTAAAATAATTAGAAAAGTTAATTGTTAATTGTTTAATAAAAGATAATTAAAAGTTAATTGTTTCATTAATAAGCTAAATAAGAGACAGTCAGATCTGATTTTCTAATGTTCAGTGAGTTTTTGTTAATGTGCTTCACTGAGAGTGCGATACCACAGCCACACAATTGACAGATACCAAATCACATCTAAACAGATCCCACTGGAAATACGTAACGTTTTTTGGCAATTCTCTCTCTCTCTCTCTCTCTCTCTCTCTCTCTATATATATATATATATATATATATATATATATATATATATATATAGCACTTTTACCCGAGGGCCTTTACGATATAAATATAACCCATATAATAAGTTGATTTTGTTGGACCAGAGTGTATGAGCAATAAAACCAGATGTAGTAAACATCTTCGCTTTCTGTCTCACTCGAACGTATTACAGCTAATAGATTATACTTTGATTAGAAAGCGCACGTCGAGATGCTCGACTCATTCATGGAACGTTGCATTTTGTGTGCATATATATATATATATATATATATATATATATATATATATATATATATACATAAACTACGTACTTGCACGCTTCATGTTCTTTTGCAACATAAAATCTTTTTTATATGCAAGAACTACAATAAAATGCATAATATAAAATATAATCTACACATTTGAGTTGTATCGCCTAATTATCATTTATAATTATTTACGTAAAATATGTATTTGAAATATTATAATAAGCATCAGGGTTATTTTTATGTCGATAAAAGCAACGTGATGCTACAATCGACGTATGCAGCGCTTTTAAAGGGATATTATCTGCATTTTTTGGTAAATTTAAGAATTTCCTTTTGATTACTATAGTTAAATTGTAACATAATATAGATATCTAATGAACTTTACTAAAAATATGTGATTTTAGAATTAATGAAGAAAAGAATTATAATGATTTATTTAGACTGGCCATTATTCAAAGTTATTTTATTATTTTTAGACATGGTATAGATTTGGATAATCCTGGTCCAAACAGTTCGTCTGCAATAATGAATAACTGTTCTTCGGGTGAAGCTATGTCATCTGCAAGACTTTCGGATAGTGGTGACAGTACCGGAAATCGATCAGCTGATAATGCAACACCTCCAATGCATTTTTTAACACCTCATGTTGAAATTTCCATTCCTTATTCTGAAGATACAGGTGTTACAAGAAATCCAAGCCCACCTCCCTTGAATGGTGATAGTCCTAATAGTCCGCAGAGTGCTGACAGCAATAGCAATGCCCCCACCAGTAGCCTTCGCCAGTTACCTATAAATTCTAGTACTACTCATAGGTATGTTATTATTGTATTGTATAGTATACTCAAATTAGTACATTCTTTATTAATTTGAAAGAAATAACTATCTAAGATTTATTTATTTATATTTTATTTTTTATTCAATGTTTTTATAGTAAACAATATTTAGGATTTTACTTTTGACGAATTTATTTTACAAACATTTATTTTACGCCAAAGAAATATACAAAATTATTTTAAATAAATATCTATTTAATATAGAATTAATTACAAAATTCTTAAGATCAAATTTAAGTAGTCTTTAAATTAAATTTTAATCATAAATGTTTTTATTGTTATAAATAATAATTCTTCTTTAAGTTTCAAAATTAAAATCTATAATAATAATCTTTAAAAAATTTCATTGAACAAGCAGTGGAGAAGATCAAGCCATTACTCCTTCCATTTCTTTGATTCCAATAAAGCAAGAACCAAACAGCAATGGATTAATTGATGAAAGCAATACAACATCTAGCAGTTTGTCTCTACCATCATTAATAAAAGTTTCGCCTTTAAAATCTTTGCTTCGCGATGATTTACGCCGAAAACTTTGCAACAGTTCTAGTAGTAACAGCAATAATAATATTAATAGTACTAACAATAAAAATATTAATAATAGTAACAATAATAGTAATATCAACGCTAATAAGAATGCGACGTACAGTAATGTGCACTCCCGTGGCGATCCACCAACGTCAACGAAACAAGAGGCACGTAGTAGTGGCCTTCAATGTAGTCATTGTAGAATAACTTTTCCAGATCAAACTCTTTATTTTTTACATAAGGGTTGTCATAGCGAAAGCAATCCATGGAAGTGCAATATATGCGGGGAACAATGCTGCAATTTATATCAGTTTAATTCTCATTTACTTAGCAAGAGTCATCAGTAAATGAAAAATATTGTTTTATGTTAGTTGGATGTTACTTTTTATTGTTGCATTTATGTCAGATGGTTGCAAATTCAGAGATTCCATCTATAAAAATTTACTGTTCTAATATATTTCTTACTTTAGGAGAATTATAGCGAAGAAAAAATATTTACTCTCTAGTTTTATATCTTGTTTCTTTCTTGGTTTGAGAACAATAAGTTACATATTAACACAAAAATTACTAAGACTTTTTTTAAATACTTTTATCTGATTTAGGTTTGGTTTTGTGAATTTTATATTATCTAAAATTTTCACAATCTTAAATAAATAAATTCGTACATTATATAAAATAACGCTTATAATTATGATCTTGATGACAAATAATTATTTTCTCTTTTGATATTACTAAGAAGGGAAAAAGATATAATATTTAGAGTTAACTTCAATCAATACAAGTTTTCTTAGTTGTATAACAGTCTATTCATTGAGTGGTATTTAAAAACTATGTTGCAATAATTTCTTATCATATAGATTGAATCTTTATAAGTAAAAATCTATGTATAAAATTTTATTTTATTTTTTATTCATTGATCTAAGTATACATACATTTTTATGTAAATAAATTACATATTGTTTTTCATTCTGCTAGTTGAGATTAATGTTAAAAGTTTTCTAATTAATTTATAATAGCTTGTAATGATCACCGCTGTTTAAGAATTTGTTTATGGGTGAAGATAAAACAAATTCCCATATATTTTTATGTCAACGTTCCAACTGTTAGTTATATCAGTTGAACTACTCTAATACATTGAAACAAAATTTGATAATTTTAAATAAATCATTTGTTCAAGTTGAAATTACGAAATATTGGTTTAACATAAACAACTGTTTGTTTTTGTTTTTATGTTATTTAACATCGCTCTATTTATGCTTCTAAATATTGGTGCTAATCAGCGACGCAGGTCTACGATGTGTTTGTAAACAAAGCACATGTAAATTATTACAGCGATGCTTGTGTGAATCGGCCGAGACCGGGATTTAAACTCGGATCACCAAGTTACTACTCCTTCGTTCTAACGATCGAGCCATCGTAGGCCTCACCTGTTTGTCATTATAAAAAAAATATAGTTAAATGTTTACTTTAATATTAAGTATTACTTCATTTAGTTCAAACGATAATTATTTAATTAAAAAAAAACATTATTGATTATCTAAAAAGAATTTATTTAAATTGACTAAATAAAAAACTGTTTCAGAGATTTCTCATCAGGTGCATTTACTATTTTACTCGCCATTCATATATGACGTGCAACTCTGTCGGTTACTATATAAAGACTCGCATTCATCATTAGAAATTTGAACAACAGATGTTTGCGTTTGAAAGGGAGTTGTTTTGCGTCGCGCTTAATATATATATATATATATATATATATATATATATATATATATATATATATTATAACCTATACACTTTCATGTATTCTTACCTGGTTACGTGTGATCAGATACGCATCCGTATCTCATCCGGTCGCTGTTTCTTGCAGCAGCTATAGTGATGCTAAGGGAAAAGGGAACGTAGAAATAAGAACATGAAACTTATAGGGGTAACAATAAAGGCTACTTATTTACACGATCGATATATACAGTTTATTACGGGAGTATACGTACGGTTACTTAACGCGAGCGGGTTGCGCGACATCGCCATCCGCGAGATACATATTAACAACCGCGCACGCGGGGGACGGGGAAAAGGAACACGGGGAAGTTACGCGGCGGCTCTGGTCAGGAGGGCGCTATTCTATTACGCCGACGACGTCGGGCGTGGACATCTCATTAACATTAAAGTATAAACGCTACTTGCCCTGAGCTGACGCGGATGCTGTCGATGGCTACCTCTCGGGGCTCTCTCACACACTCTCTCTCTCTCTCTCTAGCTGATGGATCGCGCTGTTCTGATGTGCGGCGTTCTCTTGCTAATGGCGCGTGTTGCATACGCGGTGGCCCTCTCGGGGTGGACGGCGATGGATGTAACCGGGAGAGAGTTCAGTATACTCAGATCGTGAGTACGACTGTCGGACTGCCTCACTAGTATCGGGGCTGAAGGCTAATGCGAATGGCTACGAATACTGAGCGAAACTCGACTGCTCTATCCGACGAATGAAGCGCGAAGGTATCTCTTGCTGCCTTTCTTGATCTCCTCACTTGCTGCGCTCCGCGCGCACTCTTTCGGCACATACAGTACCTTATTTGCACACGCGCACACGTTCGGTATTTCAAATAATATTACGGAACCGACAGTTTGTACGGTTACAATATATATATATATATATATATATATATATATATATATATATATATATATATATATACATATATATATTAGAATAAAAGTGACGGAAAAATATGTAAATATAATTATTATTAATTGTAATATAATATATAGTGTAAGATTAGTTGGTTACGTCATTGTGTTTGTAAAAAATATTTAATTAAATCATTTAAATATATTTTTAAATAAAAAGTTGAATGTCCGAAAACAAATTTTAAATCTTTAAATTCACCTATAAACAAATTCTTGAACGGCAGTAACCATTAGAAGCTATTACAGATTATTTAATTTCAATAGATGCTGTTAATAAATTCTATATTTATAAGTTGTATAACTGTTTCACTGAATAGTTTTAAGAAATTGTTATTAACAAAACTTCATTCCATGTAACAAAGAATTATTATGATTAATAATACAAAATTTTATTGTATCTCATATGTAGACACACGCAAAACACAAATACTTGTAAATATTTTGTGTTTACTTGGCAAAAACAACCAATCGATAAAAATTCTAAAAAAAAAATAAATATACATTTTGATTGCTCGATTACAGATATCATAAGAAAATTTTAAGGCAAGAAGAATATCATAGTGGAAACCATGAAAAACTTGTAAAATTCCTAGTATTTTTGAGTATTCACAAAACTTTGAGTATTCACCAAATTTGAGTATTAAGAATATCGCATATATAATTTGTACATGATACTAAAACGATATTTTATATTCTATACATTTTTCTCTAGGACTTATAAATTTCGTGAAAAGTGAGGTCAAAAATATGTGATGTCAGCTTAAAATTAAGCAAAATCAATGGAAAAACATTGCCGTTTTTACTGCCGAATGATATAGCTTAAACTATTATCTAATTATATATATTATTTTCCATTAAATACAACATTTAGAGCTAAAATCAATAGAGCATAAGATATTTGTTTTAATAAGACCTGTATAAATTTTTATAGATTTTTCATAGTTTGCAACTTAAAATGTTTTTGGTCCATTTGTTTCCCAGAATATTAGTAATCAGCGCCTCCAAATATATATGTTATATTTTTCAGAATTTTTATCAGCATTTCTTGTAGTTTTTAAGAATATATCCAATATTTTAATTCTAATATGTTTTCAATTTTTTTAAAAATTATAAATACTAAATGAATTGTAAAATTTTGGAATCGGAATAAGAATATACTATTCCTTCAATTTCATTGAAAATATTTAAAATCGATACTATAGAAATTCATTTCAATAAATCAATATGTGCGAAACATACTTATCAAATATTTTACAAAATCAAGTTTTACTCAGGTTTATGGTTACAATAGTAAATCTGTCGAGCATTATTTTCTTAAATAATACATTGTATATATTCTAGCAACGTTTACAATGCGAATAAATTATAGGATTTAAAAATTCGAAAAATTATAATTGACAATTCAAATATAATTAGTTTATGGATTATATAAATTATTCATAATATCTATCATTAAAAAATATCTAAATTTTAAACCAAAGATTGAAAGAAATATTTTAAAAAGAATTTAAAACATACATTCTAGTATTGTTGATAGCGTTAGAATTAATTAATATTTTATTAAATATATCAAGAAAATTATATATATATATATATATATATATATATATATATATATATATATTTATATTTATATAGTGAGTATTTACGTAAATAGCAGATTGGGCAGCTATTATATTACAAACTATTAATTGGAGTGTCGACATTGAAAAATAAGGCAATATATTTTCTATATAAATGCAATATCAAAAATTTTAATTAAATTTCTATCTAAACAACACCCTCTCGTATAAAATTATTAATTCTTAGTTATATTCCTTACTATACACGCGCGCGTGTGTGTGTGTTGAAACTAGTGAGAAATGTCTTCAAAATTAAGAATTTTAATAAGTTTTAGAATGCTTTTTTACAAGATCAAGGGGGCTCATAAAGTTTGAATGAATTGTAAATCATAAGTATTATAGGATTATTGTATGTGAATTTGCAACGCTGTTGAACAAAATGCGATTCAGACGTACGTAAATTTCACTCTGAGATATGTTTATTTCACTTATGTAGATATCGAATGGCATTTTAAGATGTAACCCTTAGAAAAAATCAGCTGATGGATATCAGTTAAGATTAGTTATGAACAGAATTGTGATTTGCATTTCGCAATTTGATTCGTATCTGGATTCATTAGCAAGACATTTTAGTTTTTAAAATACTTTGATATAAATAATGATGTAGTCTGCAAAAAATGCTTAGCTGAAACGTCAAATATCAATATCACGCTAATAAAGAGGTAAACTTGTGCTTTTGTTTTTGTGTTTTATACAGATTGCCGCTTTTTATGAACTCAACTAAGAGAGATAACGGTTTCGTCGATTAGTTAATATAATTACCTTTAGGCAAGAGAGGCGAATTTAATGTCATACGGAATCGAAGATTAAATGGAGTTAAAACTGCATACGCAAATTTCTCCACAACAATATTCGATTTAAAAAAATCAGTCGGACTGAATATAGCAATTATGCGACTTCCTCCCATCAAAAGCATGTCATTTAAAGAGGAAGATTATCTACATTAGTATTTGTCGAATTAAACATTTGATTTTTGTTTTTAATATTAGTGATATTATTGTTAACAATATTACATGCATTTAATTTATTACCCGGAAAACAAATTGTTATTTACATATTTGATTTGCTCCCTAAACATTCGATTTTCCTTCAACAGCATCGGTCGATTAATGCATAGCTCCTTCAATTCATCTTTATTCTGATATACCACCGTGAAAGCCTCTAATCGACTACGTTAACAAAGAGCGCGGTATTCATAATCTTGGAGGTAGTTTGAATTTTTACGACTGTTCCTGCTTGATAATACGCAGCAGCATAGATTGCATTGAGATAGGTTAGTTCTCAAAGTTATTTTTCGTACCCAAATTGCTTTCACCATGTAATTTATATATTCGTGTTTTAGACATCAGATAAATAACTTTATATGCAAAATACAAACTCAAGTTTTAATTTAAAATAAATAAAAAACACGTTTTAAAGCATTTATTTGGTTTATTGCTTCTAGTACCACACTTAAAAAGCTAACTTAATAGTGTCAATAAAAAAGTTTTGTAGTATTTATATGAAGAAAATGAACTCTTATACGACACAATGCGATAAATAGTTTCCGAGAAGACTGCTATCACGATTCAAATTTCTTTGAAAAATGAATTTTCTTACAAAATTCATAATTTTATCAATTTAAGACGATTTTTAAAGTTAGCGTGAAATAATAAACAAAAGTTGGTACTTAATTTACATATTACTCTGGTCTCTATCTTATAAATAATTTTTGGGTCGGAATTTTGGAGCTGTTAATGGTTCTATAAAATTAGTAATGACCGTTCGAATAACACTATTAGTTTTAATGATATAAAGTGAAATTGAATAAACCAACTGTGCAGTAAGAAAATTGCAACAACAATTTTTAAACTTCTTCCTAATGATTCGAACTATTGTAAATTTATTATTGCTTGTACTCTTTTCAAGATATCAAACAATTAGAATTTTATTTTTTTTTGAAAGTCCAAGTTGGATGTTTCAATTTTTTACCTGAAAAAAAAATTAAAATTCATTCTATAATCGTCCCATAAAATTATTATACTTCAAAACGATTGGACACTTCAAAAAATATTTAAGTAGCTTACTGCATGCTTTGAAAAATCTTAATTTTTTTCAACGAAAATTTTACTTTAAGTAGGTAAAAACTTATGGTAAAAACAGTCGTAAATTTCATATTGAGATTCTCCAGCATCCGCGGGCAATGCGGAGAATCTCGTAATTATGTAGTTAACTGCCATCACCAGGTGCTGACACGAAGGCTCTCAGAATAAAACGCGGGGCTTTCCCCTGCATAACGCCGTTCTTACCATTTTGAGCAAGTGCCGCCCGCGGCACATTCTGAGCGATATGAAGTTATGTTCGGTGAAGCCAATGGCTCAATGGGCGACACTATTAATTATAAATGGAACAATATGGGAAATTAGTTTATTTTAATCTAAAATTATATATAAATGGAAAAGCAAATCAAGTTACGAAACTTAATTTACGATTGTGTTTGAAAATATGTTCATAACACAGCTGTAATCTTAGCTGATTATTGGAAGCAGAATATGCCTTGAAATCCATGTTGATATCTACGTATATCTGCGTTCAGATTCATATGGATTGGGTTCAAAATCTAGTTAGATCTCTACCTAATAGTATATACTACTAGAGGCAGTTTTGGACTCCGCGGAACCATCATATGACAAAGAAAGGAAATTCTCGATTAAGACTAACATTTATCTCTCTAGCTTCCTTACATGATTGGCTAGTAGTGTTGCTTACTATCAGCTATATATATATATATATATATATATATATATATATATATATATGCAGTGACTGAGAGACATTTTAGTCTTAATTATATTTTGTCTATTTTTTTCTTATAAAGGCTGTCAAGCCTCAGAGTCTATACTGCCTCTAGTAGTATGCTTGAAGATAATACTTCTATCAAAGCTTCCTTTAACAGCTAATGAATTCGGATAATTTATCGGTAAACTGAAAATTCCTATAAACAGCTAAAATAATGCATTCATAATCACTCACATCACCACACCTATATTAATCAGAAAATTTAACGTATTTTTGTAAAAATGTAGATAAAGCATATTTACCAATGCTTAATAAGATCGTCAATAACGCGTAATTTGAGTTTTCGCTCAGGAGTTTGAATTTGAAATGGTTGGCGGGGAATTGTGTGGGCTTTTGAAAAAATGAAAAAAACATCAATTATTTTCCTACCATTATAGCAATAAAAAAAATGGATGCGTGGTAGTCGCGCCGCCTTCACATCTTAAAACTAAGGACGAACCTTAGCAGAAAAGAAAAACAGACGAAAATACAAAATCTTTTTTTTTTTTTAGAATTTTGTGGTAATTATTTCTTGAACGTATAGTGTAAATTGTAATTTCTGATCAACCACTTATAAGAGTTGCAATATTTGTATTAATCTTCACTAATTTTTTAATGGCTCTTCAACAGTAAAAATTTATTGATAAGGTTACTGTATCACGTAAATATGATTTTTTCTTTTAATTTAAAAACAGTATTTCAATTTTTCTGTAAAAGAATTTTTCATTTGCATTAGTAATTAACCTTAAATAATAATTTTACAATTCAAATAATTTAGATATGTAAGTAAACAACACGTGTGGATCAAAATCTGAAATACCTTAGTTTACGATTTCAAGGCCCTTAATATAGAAAAAAAACTTTTGAAAATTAACATTTTTTTTCGACTATTGTTGACTAAACTAACAAATATATGTATCAGATTTACAGTATTTATAATTATAAAAAGGCAAACAGATTAGACTATTCTTGTTTATAATTACCTCCTTAGAATCTGAAATAAAAAACTACTACCGCAGAATAAAAAATAAAAATATAAATTAAGTATAATACTTATATATATTATTAAGTAAATACTAATATAAATTAGTATTAACAAAAAAAATCTGTCTACCCCAACCATGATTATCGTATCCGATGTATCTACTACGTCTAAAATTTTGAACCGCTCCGGTTCATGATGAACTATTTATTTTCTTTTTTCTGACTCGACACGCCAGAGTTTGAAATAGATTTGCCCTCCCCCCCCCTCATTCGAAGTTTATATCGTGCTTCAACGGGGTTTTAAATAAGAAATAGTTAACTAGAAAAAAAAAACAAAAAAAATTATTTAAATAGGAAAATATAATTAATAAATAACAAATAAATAACTTTGTTCTTTGACGATTTGTCACCGCACCGCCGCTCTATTTGGACACCTTGACCTATGTTCGCCGTCTATCGCTATTGGCAAAGGAAAAATATAACATAGTAATAATTTATTTTAATTATTATGAAAGACCCGCATTTGACTTGTACATTAACAAAAATCTGTCTTATTTTATTATTACTTAGTTCTTTCGTAGACTAATTAATTAATTAGATTTGTAGCCGGCTATCATGCCAACAACAAATCTTCCTAAAATTGTCAAGCCGCTTTCATCAAGCTAAAATTGATACCGCTGGTAGACTGATATTTTGCAACGACAATGGTTCAATTTATCGTCTCGTGAAATTGATCTTCACTCTTACGCTTGATCGATCTCCACGCGCTGCGCCCGAAGCGTCACCTTGCTTTGCAAATCTCTGAGCGAATTTTCGTTGGTCGTCGATCTTCACAGCGCTGAAGCGCTCGTTCTCCATTGTGGCATTTATATTTAATGATCTCACGATAATATATTATACATATTTAATACGTGCAAGTTAATAACAGTGTATATGAATAATTTAAACGCACAAGTATTCACGTGCGATTTATTTTATTGTAATATATTATATGATAATGCGCTCGTCTCAACTTGTAAAAATTTTTAATACCTGTGTAAATATAGAGATGTAAAAGTCTCGGAACAAAAATTAATAAATTTAAACGAACTATTTGATATGGAAAATAATAGCTAACTTACATTTACAGTGGGTATAGGAAACCGAGTTCAGCGTCGACTCCAACATATCGTGCGTACAATAAGTAGTGCCGTGTGCGTGCACAGTTCATGCTTATAGCAGTCAGTTCCACCAGTGGCCAGTAGGTAGTGACTTGAATTATGTCAAATGTCAAATCAAACTAATTAGCTTAAACTATACCAGGCCATCTCATTTGAAAGGTTAAAAAGCCTTTTTTTCTTCAGATTAATCTGACACTTTTATCACTATGATAAAAGATATCTTGATCATTTTATTTTTTGTGTAAGAAAAGTTTTCTCATTTTCTCTGCCTCTCTCTCTCTCTCTCTCTCTCTCTCTCTCTCTCTCTCTCTCTCTCTCTCTCTCTCTCTCTATTCCTCTCTATATATAAGTTAATTATATATCAAATCATACTAATACTAATTCAGTAAGAGAAATTAAATTTTTGTTTGTATCCGTTAACAAAAAACTCATAAACCGTCGCTCTGAAATTCGATATATATATATATATATATATATATATATATATATATATATATATTCTATATTATCTTCAGAGTGAGGTATGGTATGTTGTTTTCAAATTGAACAAAAAAAGATGTCCGAATAGGAAGAATTGAATTGTACTTCTGTCGATTGTCCATATACAAATTAATAAATATTTTTTTATTGGTCTTACAGTCCAATCAATTTCTTTTAAAATTACTAATGACATTAACCAAAGATGCCCTACATTCCTTTTTTACTTCATCATTTAAACCAAAAAGATTACTTTCAACCTCCGCGATGATTTCTTTGATCGGGAGATTATTTTTACAATATAATATTCCATGTTTGGCACCTTTAGACATGATGTTTATTACTTCATTTGGTATCTCCTTGTCAGTTAGATTCTTAAACCAATTTTTATTGTGTGCATTGTTAAATTGATAGCTTTGAAATTGTTTTTTATTTCTTAAACATTTAAATTTCCTTTTTAATGTTTGTCTATTAATATATTTTGTCTTAATAAAATGTTTGCTTTGACCAAGAAAAAATTCATGTAATTCATTTCTTTCTATATTTTGATATAAATAATGTTTAATCTTTAATAAAAATAGGAAGAGTATGAATTATGAAGGAATAGGAATAGGAATTTCGAATAGGAAGAGTAATAGTTATGAAATTATTTATATATATATATATATATATATATATATATATATATATATATCGTCGCTTTTGTATAAAAAATCCATGTGTCCCAGGAGCCCTTATATAAGGCGTATCGTATTCAGGCTTTAAAATATGATATCCAGGTATATCGATTTAAGTTCTACGGAAGGTTTCGTGTTCGAATAACAAAATACGATGTCCAGGTATGTCGGAATGACTTCATAGGGGAGTTTCGTATTTTAAATTAAATACAGTGAATATTTAGTTTTTGATTTCAACTGAAATTTAGATTAAAAATATGGTTGAAATAGCATCTTTTCGAAGCGGACGCTCAGATAGCACCTTTTTATACGGAAGTAACGATAGTTAAAATTATGTAAGGAATATAGATTTATAAATAGAATAGTTTTCACATATTGGTATTATCATTCACAAACCGTTTCATAAATCAATTAAATTATTCTCTCTGGAGGAGCCGAGGCGAGGACTGCTAGTATAATTATAAATATATTGTTTTTAGATAGACTGTGAGACCAATAAAATATTTGTTACTTTATCTAGTAACATATGATTGTCATAATATGAGCTTTGTTTCTTATTATTCGTGATCCATCTCAATGCTACACTAATAGCGGTATGACTATTTCTGGATGTACTTATATATTCTAATTTTATGAATAAAACTGCCTATATATCGAATGATTCTGCCGCTGCAATTGGCCAGGACGCGGTGTGACGTCATAGAAGCCACACTTGCTCATCTTTTTTTTGGGCTTCTGAAGTACGACAGGATAGATGCGTCATCGCATCACTGAGTAGCATCGTATTCAAGTTATGATGGTTTATATACGTTTGTGCCTCTCTGCATTGTCGTTTATTTTTCCCACCGTGTGATGGCAAGGACTGAAAAATGATGAAAAATGATGACCGATAGTGGTCAAAATGTGGTTTCCGTGTTAAAGTTGAATGAGTAACGAAGTGGAAGAGGGGATCAGCCAATGCGGAGGAATCACTCAATCTAAAGACACTTAAGGATTATTCTAAAAATAACACGAAATAAAAAAAACTCTTCTTCAAATAGATAAACAAATACGAAGTTGCACATACTTCGGAGATTACATTTAAAATGGATTTTAAAAATTTTAAATGCTTGTTAATTTTATTACTACTAAAAATGTACTAATAATTCGGAGAAAAATAGGTTTGAATGAAATTATTAATAATATGTTTCTTGAAGATTTTTTTAAAATCCATGCAACCACCTTATTGTTTACATGAACAGTCCAATAATGAAAATGAATAATAATATAAATATAGTACGCTTATTAATAAATTTTAATATGATATAGAATTTAAACATAAAAAATGAGTTCTTATGAATATCAAAAGTATTTCAATTGGGACTCTGTTATGAAAATATAAAAAAAAGAAAATAGGCTCATTGGAATTATGTAAACTCATTCGAAGTCTTTATCAGGAAGAAGACGAGTAGAAGATCTAACTCAAAATTCAAAAAATGGAACAGTTGTCTAAATAAAAATTGATAAGTTCTCTCGAGAGATGATTGTTAATTAACTCATTTCAAGGATTTAAGTAGTAGCTTACTAAAAAATATTTCCTTGCCAGGTTTTTACGAATGAATGTCCGGGCTCACAGAGAGAAAAATCCTATTACATATTCGAAACCCTATATATGTTTATTAATGAAATGTATGATATACAATTATTTTATAAACAGGAGAAATTTTAAAAGTGTAAACAAACTTACTTCGAATAAACAGATTACATATCACATCCAAAATTATACAGTGATGGATATCATATTCCAAGAATGTGACACTTTCCTACCATTCTGATAATATGGATTCGAACAAATTGTTAATTTTCCTTTAATATTTATTATAACATATGATAATATTATGAGATATATTTAATTTTATTTTATAATATTATACAATATCTAAAAACTGTAAAATAAATTATTTTTTCTGTACGATACATTACAATTTGTATTACATCAAAAAAATTAATGAACTGGTTAACGTACTGAGTTATATGTTTATTTTATTAATGTATTATAGCATTTATTTATTTATGATTATTTATTCATTGATATTCTCAAAAATTTTCGTAGACGCTTCTGTAAAGAAATTCATTTTAGTATTATTTCTATTTAAATATAAATTTATATTAAAATCATGTTTCTTTAGAAATGAGGTACTGGAAAAGATTTAGTATGTATATAAGAAAGTTAAGAAAATCTAAATAATAAATAGTAAAAGACAATCTATTTAGAATCATTCTTTAAAAATCAATTTATAAATACTTCAAGCTGATAAAACAAATTAAAATTTTATTTGTTAGCGTAAATTTTTAAAGATACAAACAGCTGTTACAGTCAATACGATTATCATGTGGTATAATATAAAAAGTATATAATATTAGGAATAGAACGAGAGAGCGTAAGCCCAAATTAAAACCATGCTAATGTTCCCTGCGGATGCAAAAAGTGGAAGGCAAATTGACATGTGCTGATTCCGCAGACTAAACAAGGATGGAGAACTGAACCCCAGGGTTTCACAACCACTCATGCAAAAGAATAGGATGAGCGCCTTTTATCCTGACTGTCTATGGTTGAATATGATATTTAGATAGTACATTACGTATCAAGGAACGAAAATTGAACATTTCAAAAGACGCAAATATTATTTTGAAATGTACATATGTCACGTAGTACGTGTACTAGTTTGTTTCATAGCTGGAATAAATGCTCGAATTCCGTCCTTACTGTTATCTTCACAGATAAAATAATACTTTTGCTACGCTTGCTATTATTAGAGTCTTCAAATCCACCCGGTAAGAAAAACACAACTTTTAAAAATAGTTATGCTGTTGCTGCGTATACTCCATATGACAATTTTTTATTTTATTGCCACTGTCTCATAGTTGAAAAAAACAATCAGTTAAAAGTGGTATAAAGAAGTTTAAAGCGTTTTTCGGCGTGCACAGTGTATATTCGAACTGTGAAAAGACAGGCACATGGATTCATGAAGTGGTTCACATGCTGGAATTATCGTAATAGTAAAGTTAACTTAAACATCAATATAGAACATAAAAAAATCTGTAGAACAATAGCCTCAGACTAAAGGCATGACGGAAGTACGGTAACAAAATACTGAATTGCTTGAATAATGACAAATGAGAATAAAGTTGTATTTTCGTATATTAGAGATGACGCATTCAAGATAATTCGTTTCCTTTTAAACTCTTATGTCTGAGGAGACTCCGTCCAGTAATCGATCTAGGCTGAGTATAAAAATAAACTATACTATTGCTTACATAAAAATAATGTTTTGATTGGTAAAAAAGAAGAACATAGTTCATAGACTCAGTTTTTATGAGAAAATCATCGAAAAAACATCGACTTTTATACCGGCCTTTTATGTTATAGATATCATATGAATTGAATAATCAAACACTTCTTACTTTTATATAATAAATTTTGTGTTCTAAAAAAAGTAGGTTCTTAGAATTTCTCACGGAGATTATTTGACTTATAAAAAATTACTTATCGTTTATTAAACTGGAGAGAAAATTTAGTACAAAAATCTACAAAATAAGTTTCTACGTAGCTCCTGATTTTCATGCGTACGTGAGCTTTACGAATATAAATTTTATACTTGGAATTTATTTGAAATTGTAAGAGTTTGATCTTTCCTTTGTGTTTCACACCACGCGATATGTATCTATCGACTGGACAGTTTAGAATTAAAGATCTCACCATTAATGAGAGATGTAACGTGCGTATGATATGGCCACAAGAAATGCACCATGCCGCGAGCATTAGACAATGTATGATAATATGGCGGCTGTATATTAGCGATACAAGTGGAAGAGGGAATGGTGGCAAAAATAACGCCAACTAATAAAATGGGGTAATACATGCTCGAACTATATATATTGAAATACTGGACGAGGCAAATTTGATATTACCGCATGTAGAAGAATAGTGGATCGTAACCAACTATAAACAGGATGTCTATCAAAAGTCGCCATGATATTCTTATCTGGACCTAAAAGTAACCATCTGGAATCTTTGAAAGATCGTTAGACATAACCAGTCGATAAAACGAAAGGTAGACGAGGCCGGGTATTGTGTATGTAATAAACCATAACTGACCCACTCTTTTTCTTTAAATTGCAATAGCAGCGATCAGTGTGTTTTGTCTATCATTTGACTCTTTTGAATTCTTGATAACTATGTAATAGCATTAACTGATATTGTTTGTGTTACTTACATTATAAAAGCAAGTTTGAAGTCTTATATGCTTGGTAGTCAGTTTTCACGAAATAGTTCACGAAATGTCAATATAAATTCTAATACTACTGATAAGAACTGACCTTCTATCTTAGTTCTTAGTTTTCTACCCGCAATCAAGTTTGGACACTGATATCTAAAACTAGGACATGCTTTCGAGCTTATTTTCCATTTATCAAAGTTGTTTTAGCCTATTGACAAATATTCTTATTTACTTTCTTGTGAGCATATCGAACTGTAGACTTTGAGACGTCGTTTTAGTTTACCAATATTATTCTTCGAAGCTGTTGAAGTCCTTCTTAACTTATACATTTCCAAACAACGAATTGGCACAGCCCAGTATAGATGGTAGAGAAGATAGGAAGTTGATTAGCTGAGCAATCAATGGAACAGACAAAATTTAGGAAGAAAAAAAGAAACGGACTTCACTTGATAACTGGCTATCGTTTGAATCACCATTATTCCATCTTTTTTTGAGAGCCCAGAGCTTAATTTTCCTGTACACTTACTGCACTTTCAGCAACGCTTCATTTTGATTACGATGTAAAAGGAACACTCTCGAAGCGAGTATACAATACTGCGGCTTTTTTGTATGCGGTTGCAATTTGATCAAATCATGTTAGTGCTGCAATTAATTTCATATGCGACTAATTTTTATTTATTTATGTGACCAATAGAGAAGGTGATTTATCGCAAGATTTATCGGTGCTAATTTTCACGATATTTTCATTAATAATAAAGAAGTTTTATAATTTAGACAAAAAATCAGCCTATGAAATACTTCGCGCCCATTAAAAAATTATATACCGATCAATTTATATAGATAAACGTGTTAACACATGAAAAATCGATAAGATATAATAAGAAAAATATAGTTGAACACTCCTTAACAAGATTGTCATATTATATGTCGATCGTCGTTCAAACATGGGTTCAAATAAAGATTAACTTCAAATTTGATATTTACACATTAGTTAAACCCATATGTGATAATTCAATCTAAAACAAAATATATTTTTTTATATTACTACTTTCGTAACTATTTATATAAAAAATTTATACTGCTTATGTTAAATCAAATATATAAATATACATTCCTATAGGTCGCGAAATTTAGGTTTATACTATTTACGTTAAATTGTTTGCATTCTGATCATGAGATGATTTTGTAATATATATTAGTTTTTCAAGTATGTGAATTGTTAAATTACAGTCTATTTAATCGATATTTTATTATCAAAATATTGCGGTAGGGAAGGAACTGTGTGTAAAAAGTTCAAACTTTTAATTATAGCATTTGATTTTAGTATCGCAGAGAGTTTTAAGTTTTAAGTTTTTTTTTTTTTTAACCTTATTTTTCACCGTATACTGTTAAATTATTCATAAACATATAGTATCTTTATTAAAAGTTGTATTATCTACTAATTTTTTTAAAAACTATATGAAGAAGAGTCCAACATATCTATCCATATCTATGACAGGCCCTAAAAGAAATCTTATAAATTCAAATACATATAGCTATTTTACTGTGTAAGCTATAAAGTTAAAAATATTTAATAATCCAGTTTATATGCATCAGAACAATTTTGTTCTCGGTGCCCTTTCCAGATATCTTTTTATATACATCTCTAACGCTTACAATATAATAACAATCCACTCGGTTGTTGGTACAAAGAGTGCGCAGAAATAAAAGAACAAATTAACTCCATTTCGAATAGATCTCAAGCACGATGTTTAAATGTGCAAATTAATTTAATGTTTAAGTAATGGGTAAATTATCTTACAGAATTTGGTGTTAACTTTCTACTTAGTTCTATGACAGGGTATTTTTTTAAAGTAAAAGAATCTTGGTGAGAAATATGAGAACCTTAAATTTTTCAATAAAACATTTTTATATGTGAGTGAAAAGTATTTCATTTTTCGTATTTATATGATTTCTCATGAATTTTTATGAGAACCGTGAAAATCGCATATAAAAAGTCAATGCTTAAAAACTAAGACCATGACCTATATCGTTTTATTTTTATTTATATATTATTTAAATGATTTTTGAATGTGAATAAAGATATATTTTGTCTTTACATTGAGCTTAGATCGCTAACTCGCTGGAGCCCTTTTAACTAACTAATGCAATTTCAATCCCCATAATTACATTGCCTTACACAGTATCAATAAAATTAAAGAATTAACCTTTAAATTACTGTAATGTCAGAATATTAACTTATCCTATAAGCCGTCATATATAATTGACACTTACACTAGTATAATAACATATACATATCGAAGGATGTAAGTAATCATACCCTTGCATTTTTTCCTGGACAGCGTTATTCCAAAAAATGATTCATACAAAAGTCATAAGGTTTCGCTAGAAGAATGGTCCAATAACCTTGATTCTGAACTAAGATAATTGTTTGAAGACCAATTGTCATTTTGTAAACATGAGTCTCTTTAAGTAGTATATCAACGTTTGAAATCCGATTATTTTTTAAGATTATGAGAATCCTACTTTTTCAATCATTTGTTTAGAAATTGAATTTTAAGTGGTCTTGAGAATGACCTGTAAAATTACTAAAAAGTTCATGAAATTAATTAACTATTATCTTTAACATTTTTCGCCAAATATTAGTGTTTTAAGATATTTTGGGATCAGGGACTAAGAAATGTCAGGTTGACCTTATAATTTTATAAATTTTATGCATAGATATAGTATCTATATATAGAATTTACCGCTCCCTTTTATCTAGGGGTCAAAAATTATGATCTCGATTTGTGACAAAGTGACTATATTGTTAAAGACAAGAATCATTTTCTAGAATAATTTTGTTCTGAAAAGGTATTAAAGCTGGAATTATTTGGTAAAATCCTCCTCATATGATGGTTGTAAATTGGTTATTGTTATTTAATTAGTATATTTCATAATAAAAGGGATTTAAAAAAGAGTATCACTGTATTATTATAATAAGTTTAAGAAGAGAATGCTCGCCAGATTTTATATTTAAATTAAAATAGCATCATTTAGATTAAAATATAAGATTTCATTGTTACTGATGTTTAATAAAAAATTTGAATGATCCTTTTTATTAGCTCAATAATAAATTGATATCTTTTCATTCCTATGTAATTGAAATTTATTAAAGTATTAAGTATAAGGGACCGTCCATAAATTATTTAGAAATTATATGTTAAGAAACTGTTTATATATTTCGTAGCGAAAATTATTTATTTGTATTATAAATGCTTATTATCATGAAATTTCTCTATGTCAAATATTTACTTCGGCTTGTTGATGTATTAATATACAGAAAAAAAGTGAGAATAAAGATATTTTTCTAGATCTTTTTATCATGCTAGGAATCATGTGATGTCAGTAGCAGTCAAACGTTTCATTGTATTTATAATTATTACGTATACCCATTAGTTGAGAACCGAAATACGGGTAAACAAAAATCTAATATTTTTTTCTGTCCTTTATAGATTTAGTTGACAAGTATGTATAATTATCTATGTTAAAAAGAATTTGCGATCTTTGTCATACAGACTTTAACTAAAAAGAAACATATATAAATAAAAAAAGCAATAAAACAACGTAAATACACAATAAAAATATTTTATAGACAACGTCTTTAGAAAGTACAGGATAAAAGAAGACTATTTTGTGGATTCAAATGAATTAAACTAATTCGCGAATGCATCGAATAAAGTGATATTCAATATTTCTAGGCACATGTAAATTGTCTCGAATAACGTACAAATTCTTTAACAGATAATTTTTAACAGTGCTCATTTTCACAATTCGAAACTTTTATATTCGATAGAAAATTTATAAACCTATATATTTGTTATGGTTTTGAAGTCTAAATCAATGAAAACTACTGCCGTCTAATATACATTAACTTATTGTTTAACTTTATAGAGTCATCCAGTAGTTTTAACTAACTCAAAAGTGATTATTTAATATACTGTTTTAAGACAAATAGTAATTGTAAAGCATAATGTTATGATATAAAATTACGTAACAATTCCTTGAATTGGGAAGAGGGATGATAAAAAAGTTACCGCTAATTACATGGAAGTGTAACCTAAACAGTGTAAAATAGTGATTTTGTAATTTATGGATGGTCACTAATCTTGAATTACCAAATATTTACAAGAAAATATATGTTACAGTTAAAGACTAAGTGATTTTTGTTGTTTACTGCGCCTACTCGTTAAAAAAATTATACAAAAAACTGTGCCTTCTTAAAAAATTGCAGATCAAGCAGTCACTGTTTCAAATCGGGTTCCGTCCAAAAAGCTTGTTTAAATTCTTCAGCTGGAGTAAATTATAACTCGAATAATCTAATTATGAATACATTAGAAGAGCGAAAGCTAGCCAACAAGAGAAAGAGAGAGAAAGAGAAAGAGAGAGAGAGAGAGAGAGAGAGAGAGAGAGAGAGAGAGAGAGAGAGAGAGAGAGCGAAAATTATTTGTGTATAAAGAAATAAATATGGATATTAGTTTAATAAATTATAAGTGTGAATATTATATTTTGTCTTGTTGAGTTAATATCTAAAATATATTTAAGTAAGCTATACATAGATTCCAATCATAATCTTAATTAAAAAAAAAACAGTTTTTATGATTTTATTTATTTTTCATGTATACAGGTATATGAAAATAAATGACTACATTTGTTTTAAGCAGTAAACACACTAATGAGAATTTCACTGAAAATGAACAAGTAAGTCAAGTAAGTTTTTAATCTGATTACATATTTGAAAAATCTTATGTACATTGTATGTCTTGTAAACTAACAAGTTAATAAATATATATATTTAAAAAATTTTGTTACCCTACTCATATAACTTATCTGTTATAGGTATTTAAAAGTTTAAAAATATAAATTTTTTCGTTTTGAATATGAGTTGCACAAAAATTTGATTAATATACATTTATACGTCCTTTTAAGTTTTACTTCTAAAGTCTACCAATCCTTGTTTTCTACTTTTTTCTTTTTTTTTGTAAATAAATTATTAGTCAAAGTTAAAGATATTCAATATTTATATTGATATCTTACGTTTAAAATCGTTAAAATTCAGAATGTACACAAATGACACATTCTTGTACACATTTTTAGTACTGAACAAAATGCTCTTGGTCAAAATGCTCACAGCATCGATGCTATCCGTCGTAGTGCTTCCGTTCATCTAAGAACCTTGGACAGTCAAACAGAAATATAAATAGCTAAGGAAACAGCTGTTTACAGTTAAACCTATCATATTTACAAGGGAAGTTAACGGATCTGATTGGTCGGTCTCTTTAGTCACATTCGGGATGATACCTTAAATCTGCCTAGCACCGTAGATTTCACGGCGAAGCTCATATTCATCCATATCTGTTGATTTCCATACCGCAATCTTTGAATCAGCTCTTGACAAGCTAAGCTATACTCACTTTCTATATTATCGCTGCATCAACAGCTGTCATGTTATAAATACTAATGTTAGATCTTTCTTGATGTTCTTGAAAGAGACAATAAACTAATTATGTAAGAAAGGTTATACTAGATGATTTCGAGCTCGCTAGGGCTCCTCATCAACGACTAAACTAAACCGTAAATTAATATTCTAATTTATATATATCCCTATCCCAATAAACTAAACATGTAGTAATTTGAATATATAATCCCCCCTCTACATAAAATGTTCAAAACCCGATCAATTTAATAAAGAATGATAAATGTTATCTAATTTACTTGACTCTAACATTAAATTCACATTATTTCGATTCCTTGAAATGTGAATACTTTCAAGACTCTCCCTTTTGTACTTATTATTAATACTATATGCCAAAATATCTAAATTAACAAAATCGAAAGAATGTAAAAACTTCAATGTTCTTTGAAACTAGAAGTAATATGTCAACTACGTAAACTATATTTATGTTCATAAATTCTTTTTTTTTAATATCTACTTGTCTGCCCAATATATATTCATTACAAACCATACAATTAATTTTGTAAACAATTCCAGATTTTAAACATAAATCACCCCTATCCTTGCAATTATTAAATAACTTATTTAAATTACTACTGTTTTTAAAGAAAATTTGAATGTTATATTTCCGAAAAATTTTTTTCATTCTTTCCGCCTTCCCCACCAGTCAAGGATCTTGGAAGGTCAGGTACTATTATTGATGACTTACCCCTATTGATATAGGTTAGAAATGCTTCTGTATTGTCTATTTCTAGTGCTACCATAACCATTGTATCTGTCGAAGTATTTTAGTTCTCAAACTACTCCACTCTGTTATCCATGCGTTATATTATACTCCAATTATAATGTGTAATCTACTCTTTTTTAAAATAAGAACTCAATTGTTATGAATTTTAAATAGTGTTAGTGGGTGGCAAGTAATAGCTGTATATTTTTACTCCGGGTAGTTCTGGTCAAGTAGAGTATAGTCGAGGGCTAACATTTAGCTGGACATGTACAAGTCGCTACTCTTCCAAGGTGTGCTTTGCCGGTGATATCCTGATCTGAGCTAGGTTCACGAATATACTTGTACGGCTCGATGATAATAACTATATCGACATTCGGCTCTTTAAACAACTGAATCATATATTTCTCTACTACTTAACAGAGAGTAACGTTTATTTACAGAACCGTAGTTATTAGTATTTTATTTAACTTAATTTGCACTCGACCTATTATTAGTTTCGGAATCTTGAGCGTTATGCCTTGTTTCCTGTATTTTCAACATAAAGCCGAATTGCCGACTACGTTGTTGCATTACTTATAGGCCTACTTATAGGTCTTAGTAAAATGCTTTAAGTTTCACCAACGGAGCGGTCATATAGTCTGGGTCTATGGCCAATGTAAATGCTGCCACAACTTACTCGATAGAAGTTGTGTCTATCTAGTTTTACACCTTACTGAATTGCAGGTCAGCTAGCTGGTCACTTGTAACATTGCGAATTTCATCGGTGGAGTGACAAATATATGTAATTATATTATGAACGTCATTATCTTCGAAGTTTCTGAAGCTAGCGCTACCCGCAAAGCACATTACCCGATTGAAATTATTAGCAATATATGGTCGTGGAAAGCTACCCACTTGGTTGGTATATAATTTTATTGACTCACTATTCATAATCGAATTATTGACGGGGTTCTTTCCTTTAGTTTTCAGCCCGAGGAACAAATTTTATTTCTGCCCAACTCTTTTAAACAATAATCAACTGGCCACATGACGAATAGCCTAGATAAGACTTCGATATATTTATCTATCTATTAAGCAATCTTTTTTATACAGATAAATAAGAAAACAAAAAGAATACCCAGGACCGCTCATCCGCTTATTTTTCAATAGAGGTTTTTCTTCAACAACGAACTCAATAATTACTTTGTGTTCTGATCTTTATTCTGACAGTGCAATAATGTTCCTAGGAATGATATACTACACGTTCTTACCAGTGAAAATGTCTACGGATAGATAATGTTATTCATCAGCTGTAGCTTTATTTTTACTCATTACACGTAAAAAATTAAAGAAAAATAAGAGATGCAAGGAATAAGGAATACTGTTATTATAGTAAAGAAAATTAAACCTAATATGTTCTCGTGTTACATATAATTAAATACAATGATTTTGAACTTTTCATTGGTCTCAAATATTGACGAATGATTACATGAAAAAAGGTAAATTGTTTCAAATTACTTCATTGAAAAATCATATGTAAATTCCCGTAATTGTTATTTTTAATAATTAAGTACGTATTGTTTATTTGGATCTACTTTTTACAAGGTATGAGCTTCGCCACATTAATTTATAAATTAAAGAAATGGAAAAATGATTATCTATAAAGAAATGTTTTATTCTAACATGATTTTTCTAAGGTTATTTCTTTCACTGGAGTTACTGTATTATCTTAACTGTTTTGTGAAAATGTATTCTAAAAATTTTTTTAGAATGAATTGGTCGAATAAAATACCATCTATTTAACCACCAATTATTTTTGAAAGTTATATCTTAAATAATAATCTAGTGCAGTAACTTGAATGGATGTTTCCTCATTAATTCAGTTTTCGTACCTATAAATAAAACAATAATATTTATAAAATCAAACTTTTAGTAAATACATGCTAATAGCTCATAAAGTTAATCCTTTGTGAAATATAGGTCCAATAAAGAATTCGTAAAGGAGGACTTTGGATTTGCTTTTTCCAAGAAATATTATGTATTTACTTATATGCTAAGAATAAAACAGAAATTAAATTTTTTTTTTTACAAGAACATAGGAATGGTAAAGGGAGAAAAAGTGAAATGCCTGTTTTCACTGCTATAGCGTTTCGGCCATTAATGAATCCATATAATTTTGTACGTAAACACAAAGCAAAGTTAATATGTTCAGACTCCGACAGCTTCGATATCTCTTTATACTGTAGATTCACAGTAGTTAATAATAGTTATGACCTAGTTATATTATCTACATTTCGGATTACGAACTTTTTTTGTGATATTTATTTTGATATTGCTGTTAATTGGTCCTAATACATCTATTCCTATTAATATATTTTTAAGAAATTATATTTCAATATATAATATTTAAAAAACGTTGTAACAATTGTGATATTTACAAATATATATTTTGATGGTTGAACCAACTTTGATGTAATTTACAAAGATTTGCTATTTAGCATTTAAACTTCTGCTATTATTGGAGATGGATGTTTGATGGACTTTATTACTAGTTTTTTTACTTCTGAATGGCTTTGTTGAGGTTCTAAGTATGATGCTGATCATGTTGGATCCTGTATCTTTTAGTGAAGAATGTTTTCCCTCATTCTGTAAGAAAAAGCTATTTTATGCATGTTCAGTCACTGCTGTTGGTGTAACTAATTTCAAGCAATTGCTGGCGAAGAGCACAGTAAGATATCTGGGATTTGATTTATGATCTTAGTAGAATGATTGAACTTTTCCTTGATGGAGTGACTATATTCTACTTAATGATCTCCGTTCTTATATTCTAGAGAAATTTTAAGCATTTTGAAGAGTGTTACTGCAATTGTTAGATGCAGTATGAAAGGTGTGTGTTCGAACGAGTGTAAATGAAAAAGGCGTATAAAAGAAACACAGAGAGACAGTCAATTAAGTTGGGATAGGCGAAATACTCGAGAATATCGGTGGAATGCAAGTGTATATGCATCCATGCGTTTCGTCTAACCCATGTCCAATCATTCGCAACGCGCAGTGTATGTTAATTCATAATGTATGTACGTGAGTCCAATAGCAAGAAGATCATTAGTTTCGCCTATACAATTATTACCCCGTTTTTTTTAGGAGTCTGTGAATGCTATTTATGCATTTCCAATGACCGTTTTCCAAGAACATTCCTGGGGAACGGCCATCGGAATATGTGCAACTCGACACAAATCCCATGTTACTACGCATTAAACACATATTTCCATGTTGCACCGACACCAGCCCGGAACTGTTATGCACATTACTTCAGCCTGGGCGGCCGTTCTTGCGAGGTCATTTCACGTTCATACCTTTCATCCCGAGTTCTCATGCATACTCGATGTCACGAAAACCGCGCTCTCAGATACGGTGCGATGCGCGCACGCGATTCTTAACGCGCCCACCCTTTGTACGCTTTTCATCGCTTTCGCGCGATTTCTGATATTCATCGCGTCGGCCCATACCTCCGCCCCGTAAAGCAGAATGGAGTGGGTAACGCTCATCAGTAGTCTTCGTACATTCTGTCTAGGTCCTTTCGTATTGGCCATTAGTCTGCTTAAAGCCTTTGTTTTTCAGCTGCCTTATAAGTCACATTTCGTAAGTGCGGCCAGAAGCTCAGCTTCGTATCCAAGGTGACCCCAAGATACTTGACCTCACTGCTGGTCTCCAGTCTTTCCGTCCCAATTATGCTTGTTATTATTATTTTATTATATTTTATTATTATTTAAAATTATAAATTTTTTAATTGTTTATACAAAAAGAACGTTTTTGATTTCTCTGTTTCCAACTTCAATTCTGTATCTATGCTTCTGTAAATTATTTACTAATTTATTAATATTTTCTTTATATATGTTTGGTATACAAGTTTCCATGCGTTTGTCAAAAGATAGGATCATCAGTGGATCCCTGGCAGAACTGTCAGAGTTATATTTGTAGGTTGTGTATCTGTCAACAACTTTGCACCATTGTGTTTGAGCATTTGTTGCGGTGTCCTTTATTTTATCGAATAAAATCATGGCAAGTTTCCAGCCAAATAAACGTAATTTGCGGGTAGTGCTGCTTTCTATTCTTTAATATGAGAAAAGGTGCTACTGAGGCCTATCGTTTGCTTTCAGAAACTTCTGCGATGGAATGTATTGGTGAATCGATGTTCGGTGAGTAGGTCAAACAGTTAAAAAGTAGTGCTCTTTACGTTGAAGGCAAGGATCGATCCAGGAGGCCGAAAAGTTTTAAAGACGAGAAGTTAGCCGTTTTCCTGGATAACCATGCGTGTCAGATTCAAGAACTGGCTACATCATTGAGAGTTATAGAACAAGCCGTTTTCCTGCATCTAACAGTGTTCGAATTCATTCAAAAGGTTGGAAACTGAGAGCCTACGAAAACCGAGCAACGTCGAACGGCGATTTTAGATGTCAGAAATTTTGCTGCAGTGGTATAAAAATAAATCATTTCTGCACCGTATTATCACTGTTAATGAAAACTGAATTTATTATGATAACCCTAAACGCAGAAAATTATATACAAAGTCCAGCATGCCGGCCCAATCGACGCCGAAAAGGAATATTCGCATAATAAGGTCATGCGAATGACCTGCATATGGTGGGATCAAAAGGGTGTTGTATACTACGAAAATCTTCTGTGTGGTCAAACCGTCAAAGGACCATTGAACTGAATCCAACTTATTCGTTTGAAGCGAGCTTTATAAGAAAAACATTCAGAATATGAGACCAGGCATGAATCCATCATTTTTCATCACGATAACTCTCGGCCACATATTGCGGCTTCCGTCAAAATTTATTTGCAGAATAGTGGATGGGAAATTCTGCCTCACACGCCTTACTGTTCAAATTGGGCACCATCTCACTATGAGTTGTTATCATCAATGCAGAAATTTCTTAGAGGAATACACTTCAGTTCAGTAGAGTAAATCAAAAATTGTCTGAATGCGTTATTGAGCTCGAAAGATAAGAAAATTTTTTTGCCCGCAATTTACAAATTGCCAAAAAGATGGGTAAAAGTTATTTAACCATGTTTTTATAATAAAACCTCACAAAAATGCTGAAATTTATATATATATATATATATATATATATATATATATATATATGTGTGTGTATATCGTATAAAATGAATTGCGAAATATCACCTTTTTGAAGTACACACTGACTTTGGAGGACCATTCAATACAAAAGCAATGATAGGTAAAAATTATCTATAGCAATATAAATTCAAATATAAAGTAGTTTCTACATGGATATTATTAAACTGTTTTAAAAATTAGTTCAATCATTGTCTGCGGCGAACCCGTGACGGGGGACGCTAATATAAACATAATTTCCAGTATTAATATATGGTATTAATATTAAGCATTAAGATATGTTATTTTCATTATAAAATTTTTTTCCTTCATATAATGTAATAAAAATAACTTGAATATGATTCAATTTAATTTATACATAGCAATTCCTTTCATGTTCATCCATGCATATATATACAAAATAAAATATTACTATGATCAATTTGAAAGATCAATTTCCAATTTAATTGTCGGATTTTCCATTTGGTAAAATTTTCTCAGAAGCTGATAGTACTGTTAGTTAAATCTATCTCAAATTTTGCATTAAAATATTCATTAGTTTTTTAAAGAAGTGAGTATGGCCATTTTTACTATGTCTGGCATTAACGAAAAAATAAGTTGCATTAAATTCGTATCTTCCACATCAGCGGTCGATCGTATGTGTTCCGCACAAATAAATCAACCCGAGCCGGGTTCGAGTTTGTTTCCTCGAATTCGGGGGCATACATCGGCCGCTACGTGGGGACGAAAAGAAAAAAAGTTTTCTCTCGCGACGGGAGTTGTGGTTCTAAGCAGAGAAACACGGCGTGGTCGTGCGTTCGTGCACTTGTTTAGTAGCCGCAGATAACTCACGTGAATACTCTATTTTCGTACCGTTTGACGCATTCATCGGTATCCCGGACCACTTCATCGAGGCAGAGCCCAGTGTCCGGACGACCGATCATCGGACAGCCCACCGCGAAGACGGACCGCCGATGCCGCTCGCGTACCGTCGGCAGCTTACAGCACCAAGCCAGGGGCTCGATTCTTGACGCGCCGCGAGGGTGTTTTCCGCGAGTGGCGCGCTTGTTGTCCGACTGAATTGAAGAAGTGTACGCCGTGCGCTGCGTCTCGACAGCCCAGGTAGCCCCTCTTATAAGTATCGAGAGTATATGGCCCCTCTTATAAGTATCAATATATGGGACGCCTTCCCATTGGTTGACGGTAAGTACCAACGACCGGCACTAATTTTCTTGCACGAAAAACGGGCAGACGAGGAGCCTGCTCGCACGTTTAATGTGCGTAAGTACAAGAGGAAGTGTGTGTGTGTATGCGTATCGGGGAGTTATCTCACCTCGCGCCGCCCCTTCCCGGTTTGTGCGACGGTGCACTTATATCTGTTTTTTTAATATATAATCTGATTTATGATTTTAGATCGTCGCGTAATAATTTACTCGGCTTTATATTATTATTATATTACTCGGCTTTATATTTATATTATATATATATATATATATATATATATATATATATATATATATAAATTTCAGCGTTTTTGTGAGGTTTTATTATAAAAACATGGGTACATGGCTTTTACCCATCTTTTTGGCAATTTGTAAATTGCGGGCAAAAATTTTTCTCATCTTTCGAGTTGAATAACTTCAAGACAATTTTCTATTCACTCTACTGAACTGAAGTGTATTCCCGTAACAAATTTCTGCATTGATCGAAACAACTCATAGTCAGCTGGTGCTGAGTCTGAACTGTAAGATGGCAGAATTTCAGACAGAATTTCCCATCCACTATTCTGCAAATAATTTTTGACCGAAGCCGCAATATGTGACCGAGAGTTATCGTGATGAAAAATGATGGATTCATGCCTGGTCTCATATTCTGAACGTTTTTCTTATAAAGCTCGCTTCAAACGAATAAGTTGGATTCAGTACAATGGTCCTTTGACGGTTTGATCACACGGAAGATTTTCGTAGTATACAACACCCTTTTGATCCCACCATATGCAGGTCATTAGCATGACCTTATTATGCGAATATTCCTTTTCGGCGTCGATTGGGCCGGCATGCTGGACTTTGTATATAATTTTCTGCGTTTAAGGTTATCATAATAAATTCAGTTTTCATTAACAGTGATCATACGGCGCAGAAATGATTTATTTTTATACCACTGCAGCAACATTTCTGACATCTAAAATCGCCGATCGACGTTTCTCGGTTTTCGTAGGCTCTCAGTTTCCAACCTTTTGAATGAATTCGAACACTGTTAGACGCAGGAAAACGGCTTGTTCTATAACTCTCAATGATGTAGCCAGTTCTTGAATCTGACACGGGTGGTTATCCAGGAAAACGGCTAACTGCTAATGGCTAACGGATTATTCTATTTTGCAATATATATATATATATATATATATATATATATATATATATATATATTGTGACGAGTATCACAAGGTACCCGAGCCGACTTTTTCAAGAGAACGAAGACGACGCGCGCGCCGCCATCTCACGACGAGAGAAACCTCAAGGCACTTGCGAGCGCCATCGCGCCCTGTGCTCGACGCCATCTTCTGTTCCCTAATCCCACCACTCCACGAACCTGTTCAGCCGCTTGCGGAGGGGCCGTGACGTTCTGTGCTTTGAAGAATCGCGTAAATGAACTGCAGTACGATGCTGATTTAATAATTCGTTTGCGATATAAATAGTGAATCTAAGATATTTGTAACACATAATAGTGATCATATTCCAAATGCAAACATCAAATCTAGTGAGGTAACGACAATGAAACAAAAGTAACTGTAAATTATGATAGTGTATAACTGTAAATTATGATAACACTAAATAATGATAGTGAATCGGGAAAGATAACTAGAAATAATTTAGATAAGGTCTTAAATAAAATATATTGACTTTGTAGAAAAAAGGATGCATAATAGTGGGAAAAAATTATAATTAATGATACTAACTTTTAGTGAAAAAACTATAAATAAGTTTGAAACATAGATTAAAATAATAAATCTGAAATAATAACAAAAAATCAATACTAAAACTAATACCAATAAAAACAATAAATCCAGATAGAAACAGTTTGTAAATAAAAATAATGAAATTCGAAAAGAAGCTACGAAGTGTTTGAAGATATGACAAAGAACAAGAGAACGGTCGGACGGTCCGCGGTGGTCGCGTCGCGTCGGTATCCACGCATTCTTGGTTAGTAAGATTTTTGTTTTGATTAATGGATTTCTATGTGACTAAGCTAGAAATAAATCGATAACAAGGGGTAATGTAAACGAACTAAGTCAGGATAGTAAACGGATGCAAGAACAAACTTAAATAAATTACGTTAATCATTGTACCTAGAAGAATAACGAGTTAAATTTAGAAACAATTAGACTAGTGAAATACAAACAAATAAGATTTCAATAAAGTAGATTGATCAATGATCTATAAGGGTAAATTTCAAACAACGAGACAAGCCGATTAGGAAAGAAAGGAAAACAACGATAATAACTGAATAAATAAATTAATAAATTTAGACTAAATAACAAATGTATAACTGAATCAGCTACTGAGGGCAAAGTGGTGCACACGGTTGGTGCTCGACGTGCCCTAAACCTCATTAAACATCATTAAATAAAATACGTTTAGTTTTGTTCATAAAGAAATTTAGTGTTCTCTCTTCTAACCCACACTATCTCCACAGTTGCACGAGTAACAGTAGAGAGGCCGGCTAAGCTCCCCCAAATGAGAAAGGTAAGCATAGTAACGAAGACAAATCTTTGTGTGCGTAAGTATCGAATAGGTAGTGAGCTCGGACTTCAAATTGTGAGGTAAGATACCACCATTATCGCATCACAATATATATTTTGTAACACATATAGAAATTTCCTTTCAATAGATATTTTCAAAAAAATACGCGTATGACGTAGACTTTAATGTTAACGTAGTTGATCAACCCATGTCTCTGATACTACATTATCCATAGTTTCCTTCACATTCAAGCAGCATACTTTTCATTTATATTTATTAGAATCTACTCTGTATTGTTACTTATTGATATTTTAAACAATTCGTCTCATTCCGATTTAACACAAAAATTGGTCTAAGGAATAGAGTAATTTTCTGTATAAAGTAATAACGAAATTATTCTCTTTGTTTATTAATAATATTACAGTTGTTGTGGACATATGATGAACTTATCTATCGAAGAAATTGTTAAAAATAAATTATCTGATTTACTTATGTATATTATAGAGTAATTGCAATAATTTATTTTATTCTGAAAATAGTAATATAACATTTTAAAGAATATATAATTAATCGTTTATGATCTCAAATATATATTAGTTAATATATTCAATTTAATAAAGAGCTGTTTCGAAAAAAAAATGTTAGAATTATATTAAAAAAATATAAAAATTCAAGATAGATAGATTACGTATAGATTTTGAGTCGCCCGATTACAGTTATATAGAAATTGATAACAGAAAAGGTTTTTGAACAAATGGAATAAAAAATATAGATCAGATCAAAATTTAATTATTTTCCATTCAATTTTTCTCTAAAAGCAAAAAATAAAATTGCTTACAAAAAAATCGATTGAAAAAGATTGAACAGAAGCGTCCAGCTATATCTATATACATTTATTGCTACATAAGGAACCTACGGTCCACGTAAATTGTTCTATAGAATCTCCTATCTTCTTCTTGCGGCTTTAACAATTAGATATTTTTTTAGAGTTCTTAGGAAGATGTTGGATCGTGTCGGAACGGGCGTAGTAGATAAATAACTCTTTGAAATTTTCTTAGATGCTAATAAAGGTGACTCTAGTTATTTAATCACTAAAAATAACAATAATAAGAAAAATAACAATAGGTAATAATAAAACAATTGTGTTAGTCGGCTATTCTGCCTTGATTTTTTTTATGTTATTTAACGTCGCTCTATTTATGCTTCCAAATATTAGTGCTAATCAGCGACGGAGGTCTAAGATGTGTTTGTAAACAAAGCACATGTAAATTATTACAGCGGTGCCTGTGTCAATCGACTGAGACCGGGATTTGAACTCGGATCACCATGTTACTAGTCCTTCGCTCTAGCGATCGAGCCATCGTAGGCCTCATGGCCTTGATTTCGCTAGTCACTCCCTATAATAAGTAAAAAAGAAGAACAAAAATTATTATAATATTCTACTATTTAATAATTTCTTTCATATTATAATTTTATATTTCCGCGTATTTCGTCGCGATTTATATTCCTAATCCTATTGTCGGCTTTCGGCCTTGACCGATTTTCGCTTCCTCTCTCTTTATTTACTTTTGGTCGTCTATTCTCACGGCCTGAGATTTCGCTTTTTCGCAGTTTATTGTATTTAATTTTATATCATTCCGAGGGGCTTCTCGTCAATAATATAAAATTATTAAGTTTTAAATAATTCAGGAGCACCTGATCTTATTTAAAAATTTATTAATTATAAATTTGTTACAATATTATGTAAATACTTATAATTATACGTAATTCTATTAATTTTAATTTCTTATTTACTTTTCTGGTATATATGATTTACCTTCGACATATCTCGCTACAATTTAGATTCGAAGAAACGGCACGCCTTTTCCTATAACACTTTAATTATACAGATTTCCCTATCTTGACGATTTATCGACACTTTACTATTATTCTCTATTAGCCCAGATGTATTAATTGGAGGAGCACCTCGTCATTAATACACATTTAATTTTATCTCTGACAAAGGAGCGCCTTTTCTCAGAGATAAAATGTATATGTATACCATATATGTGTTCTACAGGAAAATTCTCCAGTTTCGTGTTCGGAAAGCAGAATACGATGTTCAATGTCTCCAGACGATTTCTATTAAGAGTTTTGCATTCTATTATTCGAATACCAAATTCTCCGTAGAAATCGTTTCGATATACAATTTTGTATATTGTATTTGAAATTAAATACCGTAAATATTTAGTTATGGGTAACAACTGAAATTGAAGCCAAAAAAATGGTTTGCAAAATAGCATCTTTTTTAAACGGGCGTTGAGATAGCATCTTTTTGAAGTAGAAGCTAAGATAACACTTTTTTTATACGACAGCGACAATAAGCAAAATTATCTACAGATATATGAATTTATACATTAATTATTTTTTACATATATATTACTAAAATTTTTAATAAATCCGTTAAATTATTATTTTGGATAAAACCGAGACTGAAAATGTTAGTTTATATATATATATATATATATATATATATATATATATATATATATATATATATATATATAGTAAAATAGAATAGTTCACTGACTATAACACATACACGCACATATATCGTATATCTATACATATACCCTTCATCTGCACTTTCACTCGCTCTACCTTTTTTCTTTTGCTTTCCCACTCTGTATTCTGTTCTTCCCTCACTCGGTTTGGTTCTTGCTTTTTTTCTCTATTGCACATAAAAGTATTTTGGAATTTTCAAGAAAACGACGTCTTTGCGGTTATAAAAAAAGTTTTAAAAAGACGACACAAAAGACAGTTTCGTGATGCATCGAGCGTAGTCGTATAACTTAGTGATAGTCCGCTGCGTTAATTGATCTGATTGTGGCAACGCCAGGCACATTGTGAAAATGTTAAAAAAAAACAATAAAAACCAAGTTTTATGGAATAATTTTAAGTTTAGAAAAAAATTCGTAGAACAAAAGTTGTAGATTCTATTTAAATGTATTTTTTATGTTCTATCCATTTTTGCTCTACACTCCCTCCGGCGGGGCGCGTGCTGCTGATGTTTCTTTTTTCTTTGTTTTGGGGTTAAATTAAACAATGCCTGTTGCGCGGGATGCGTGCAGGGATCAATCTGTTATATTATTCTCTGACAGAATGTCATGCGAACGTACATAATTTCTGTAATTTTGCAAGCACTTTATATGATTTTATCGCATGCATTATAACAGTATACGAACATCTAATTATTATAAATTAAAGAGTCGTGTATATTATTGTAATAATTTATAAATTTTTCTGGAAAACAAAATTCTGTAATATTTAAAGAAATAAACTATGAGAGGCCTACGATGGCTCGATCGTTAGAACGAAGGAGTAGTAACTTGGTGATCCAAGTTCAAATCCCGGTCTCGGCTGATTGAGACAAGCATTGCTATAATAATTTACATGTGCTTTGTTTACAAAATCATCGTAGACCTCCATCGCTGATTAGCATCGATAATTAGAAGCATAAATAGAGCGACGTTAAATACTCGTAACATAAAAAAAAAACTATATGTATATAGATATATTACTATTATACTTCCATATAACTAATTTCCTTCACCATTATTATATTTTAGGATTTTTTATTTATTTATAGTGAAAAATTTATAACAAATGGAAAAAGGTTTTTAAAAATAATTTTTGGAGCTACGGAACATTAATATTATATTAGAAGGCAAACTTAGTCTCCGACTTTCACGTTTGGATGGCGATATAAGAAGTACGAAAAGTCAGATGTGTCGGATCTAGCATTTATTTTTTAGTTTTGGCGTTTACCAATAAAATTCAGTTAACAGACGCCATCATTTTTGTAAACACTATAATTTTTTAGTTAGTGAAAAATGAATCAAGACATAGCGCTTTCGATTACCACCTATTTAGATTAATACAGCACGACCTCGTTGATATGCACTTCTCACATGTTCAAGAAGTGAAAGAAGTGTATGATTGGATTGGTGCATGATTGGATCGCATCGAAATCGACATCGTTCTATCGCTAGGCTGTTTATAGTATCTCAAAGCGTTCATTATTAATTGTGTTTTTCTTAATAATTATTAGCTTTGCAGCAAAAATGAGTGTGGCATAAAAAATTCATTTGAATAGGATCTACATCTTTTGTTTGAACAATTTTTTTTCTATCAAAATTATTCCATTAAACTTAGTTTTTATTGTTTTTTTAATATTTTCACGAAGTTTGAATGCTTGGCGTTACCACATCCAGTTTTGGCGCCGCAGCAGACGATCGTTACACTTATGGATGATAGAGAGAAAGAGTGGAAACTCCACTCGCTTTACATGGGAAAAGTGTATCAAAACTTAGCCGGAAATGGTAGTTCAGATTTCTCCGCTATACGTCGCTGCCTTGGAAATCCCTCAATGGTTCAAAGCGAGTAAGGGGAAGAAAAGAAGCAGAAGTAGGGGAGTAAAGATTTAACTTTCCTATCTATCCACGCTCACTGCATACTCTTACTCTCTTTTCTTCAAATACATGCATTTGAACGAGCAACCTCACAGGGTGTCGCCGCCTTGTGGCCAATTTTGTCCGGAACTCTTGCCGTGGAATTGGACACGATTTGAGCGGAGTTTTCACTCCTCTCTACCCTCCGTACTCCCTAATCAGAAGAATCTGTTTTCTCGTAGGTTATTCTCTATCAGAGCTTTTATATTCTCTGTCTAACCGATAATATATTTAACATATAAATTATTATGACATAACGTTGCACTCTTTTCACAAAAAATTGAAGAAAAAATGACAGGTACAGTTTGGACTGAGGATGAAATTGGACGAAAATGGGATCGTTGCTTTGCAGATGCTGTATTTAAATTAGGTAATAGCATAATTAAATGACAGAAAAATTTTAGTCTGTTACATAAATTCTGAATCAAACTTTATATTTGTTTTGATATTTTTCAGGCGGTGGTATTTTTCTTGGTTCTGTTTTTTCATTGCTATTCTTCAGGAGTAAGTTTATTTATTTTAAAAAGTTATTTAATATTATGATGTATAATTTCTTTAATTTTAAAATTGTTTTTCATGAGATATCGTATTAATTTTTCCATATAAACCTGAAGTCATTGATAAAAGGTTTATGTTATATATAAATGATATTAAGAATCCCATTACAAATTTGGATTGAAGTCAATACTAATATAATTTAATTAAAATTAATATTTAGTGCTTTGTAATATCAAGAACGATATCAATTATATTAGATCTACAATTCTTGCTGTAAAATTTTTAGCTATTTCAAATAGCAGTTTGTAGTTATTTTATATGCATTCTCAATGTATTACTTATGGAAGATTATATACAATAAATTATTAAAAATATATTTTGAAATCAATACTAAAGATGTTTGAATAGATATCAATATTATGAAGTCAAAAAAATCACTTCTTGCAGAGATAAAATTGTCTTTTTCCATTAAGTACTTTCAAAGATAATTATATAAATTGTAGTTTGAATAAACTAAAAATTTAAACTTTATTTATTTCTTTATTTCTAGTCTAAATAGTGTAAGATATTTAGAAAACATATCTTAAAATCATTTTTAATTGATAAAAATATTAAGCATGTTTATCAAATGGAAATGCATGAAAAAGATTTTTTTAAGAATTTGTAAAAATTAAATGGATTAAAAAAGTTTAGATATTTTTATAGGAAAATGGCCCATTATAACAGGAGCAGGATTTGGTTTAGGAATGGCATATTCTAATTGCGAAAAAGATTTAAATGCCTCAATATCTAAACAAATAAAATCAGCAAGGAGCACACCATCAATTACAGATAAACCTATTAAAAAATAGGTACTAATTCAAGCTTTCTAGTTCAATTTATATTCATGATGTTATAAAAGTTCTCATTGTAAAAATTCAAAAATTATTACAGTTTATTTAATTTTAATTATAAAATGTAATTTAGAACAGATAAATAAAATAAATTATATATATATATATATATATATATATATATATATATATATATATATATATATTAGTGATTTTAGGAAACCATATTTAGCATCAAACTTTAATTTATATTTCTAGTTAGTATAAAGTAATTGTTTAATCTAAAAAGAGATTAAAATTAGGTATAAAAATCTTTGGTTAAATAGAGAAATTAATGAAACTTTTTATTAGTCTTATAACTTAACAAATACTTCCTTTGTAAATAATTATTAATAATAACCAAACAGTTTTTTTTTTTATGTTATTTAACGTCGCTCTATTTATGCTTCCAAACACAGGTGCTAATCAGCAACAGAGGTCTACGATGTGTTTGAGAACAAAGCACATGTAAATTATCACAGCGGTGCTTGTGTCAATTGGCCGAGACCAGGATTTGAACTCGAATCACCAAGTTACTAGTCCTTTGCACTAGCGATCCAGCCATCGTAGGCCTCAGAACCAAACAATTATTTGGTTATTATTAAATATGTTTTTTATAATTGATGTTATATAATAGAAAAATATTTCTATAGTTTGCATAATATAAAAATATAAGAATATAAGGCTGTTGATCATTACTTTGATGTATAATTCCATTTTATATAAACATACATGATACTAATCATTACACATCTACATCTACTTACACGTCTATATACAAATTTATCTATATGCAGATTTTTTTAATTCGATGCAGGATTAGACAAGAATACCAGAAGATATCTGCAGCTTTTTGATATAATATATTCTTATATTTCACCTATCAGATGAAATTTGTTTAATTATATAAGGTATATATTTTTCATTACGGGATTTGATTAATGAAAAATGTTTGCTAAGTGTTTGATAAAATAATATTAATGTGTAATTGTACGTATTAAGACTTTCAAATATGAATATGATGACTTTGTACTAGTGCATATATATATGTATTCATTCAGTACTATGTATTCATATGTATTCATTCAGTTTTTTAAAATTTGTCGCCGTTAGATAAAAAATAAAAGTTATTTAATTCAATTGAACTTTTTTATAAGATATTTTAGCCTACTATAAACAACAGAAATGCTCAAACAGCAACCATCACAAGATCGTGATTATTAAGGTTGATTTTTTTTTCTCAAGAATTAATTATACTAAAATTAATTCAGCTTAGAAAAAAATATATACTTTGTATCTTAAAGACTGAAATATTATAATTTGCTTTTATACATATATATAACCTAGTGTTTGTATTATATGCGGTATTAAAAAGAAAGCAACAAAATACCTTGGAAAGCAATAAGACTGTGTAAAGTAAATAAGTCTTACAAATGAATTTGGTTCTTAAAAATGTTTTAATAAAGATACTAATATATTTAGTATATTCAAAATTGATAGAAATGATTTTTGGCATAAAAATATGTATTTATATGAAAATATAATTAAAAATATAATATAACAAAATTCTAAAGATAATGCGCAAAAATGTATGCTCCTTTCTATGATGACAGCGATGAATACTACGCTTATTTTCTCGTAGTATTTTAAATAGAATATATAGAAAACTACTCGAGGAAATAAAAATTGAAGAAAAAGTAAGACTGAAACTTATTTAGGGTTTATTTGAAAGCCTCCAGTAAGTTGCCTGTAAGTAGATATGGCAATGCTGGAATGGATTCTCGTATATTTCTCAGGTACGGTTTTGGAACTGCAAGTATGCCGCTGTCCGAGATAATAAGGGGAGATTGCTGACACTTATGGGCGAGACAGCAGTAAAAAATTTTGACTGAAAACGAGGGCCTTTAGTGGTCAAAGCGAGGTACTGACCGTTTCGATTTTGTTTTTCGAGCTCGTGCAATCCTGCCGTCGAGGGGGGTGACGACTGTCTTCTGGCGAAACAATAGGCTCGCAGCGAGATGCAATAAAATATGAGCAGTTTATACTGGCAGCGACCAAAAAGAAATTTTATTGCCACATGTATATATAAAGCAGCAGCTAGCAGGCAGCTCAGCGTTTTCAAACCTGCGGTATCTTGAAGGAAAACTGGCAATTTCGTAAAAGTGTATTTATTTCAGTTCAACAAATATTCATTTAAATTATATGTATTTGAAACAAAAACATACATATTTAAAAGGAACTAATATTTTGTAATTTTGAAAGAATCGTCTATTTGAAATAAACAGTAAGGTTTATTTGAAGAGTAAAAAAATATTCGTTACGTTAAAAATACTTTTAAATGATTAGAATTTCTAATACACCATACTTGCCTTATTTTATACTTTTGTATAAAGTAAATTTAAAGTATGATATCAACCATGATTGAAAGTTTTGCAATTGTCTCGGCTGCGCCCGAAATAGTAACTGTATTTATAAACCATTTAAACAATTTCTATTGATTAAAATTAAGTCCTATTAAAAACCCTAATTAACATTTTAATTGGGATGTTTAAAGCTTGAAAACCAGATTGTTTGCGTTGAACATTCATTTCCATTGCGTTTCGTACGCAATGGACGCAAGGGGATTAACATAGATTAGTTGATGTTGGTGGATGTTGCCATACCATGTAACTGCATGTACCCGCGAGTTTCCTCTATACTGTTTCGTCTCATGCTCTGAACTGCTCCCACTGCATATTACCTGTCTATGTGCACGCATGTTGTACGAGGCCTCGCAGGCAGTCTACCGATATCCATGCGACGATCTATACTGACATCATTTTGTTTTTTTTTTTTTTTTTTTTTTTTTAATTTGCAATAAAAATATCATATCATCTAATCCTGACCCTATAGAATATGAATTCATAATTTGACGGCGATCGGTTTATTTTTAGTAATTTTGGCGCCTATAAAGGACATACATACAGACATGCATACATAAATTGCTGGTAATGATCATTACGATTATCTCAATGTTAAGTTAATATTATCCAAGCGACTTTGTTGTAATATAAATGTTTTTGTGAAATAGAGAAACATTACAAGAACGCGTTTTTTGTAAATTAATTATAAATTTTATACATTTAATTACATACTTTTTTAATTATACAAATGGTTTATTTAGTAAAGCATTTATTCAAAATAAGTAATTTATATATTTAAAATACTGAAATATTTATTTCAATGCAGTAAAAATTTTTTTATAAAAGTTCATGTTTGCTGTAAGATTGCTGCGATGCAAATGTGGCGTAGATTCCTTAATAATGCGCCTTGCCTAAGCCTGCTACAATCTTGCGGAAATCTAAATACGTGCTCATAGAAAGCTTCTTACGATAAAAATTGCTATGTGAGTACCATAACGGCGATCGTAGATGAACTTCCGAAAAACGACCATAACGGATTGGTCGATTTTTTTGGATTGCTGATGAAAATTATCGCAGTGGTATTTGATGGAAATTAGTTTTCATGTTAAAAATTATAAATACATAGTCTTGCGAGCATATCTTGGGAAATAGTTAAATTTACAAAAAAAAATTAACAAAACCATTGTACATCTGATTAAAATACATTTTTTATTCTATTTAATTCGTTTTTACTAGCAGTATTTCTCGAGAAAAATTTATTCGAAGGTACCTGTGCTGAGTATATGCGAGAAACCTTTTAGGGGACTCCGAGATGAAATTGTTGAACTTTTGTCCAGAAATATTGTTTGCACATAAACTGTATCGAATAAACAATATGTATTTTAACGAACTTTAGGATTTTGGTTTTAAATATGTTACAGCTTTTTTTATTTTCTAAGAGAAATTCAATAGACCTTTATAGAATTCACACGACCTGTATAGAATTTTCGTAGATTCAGGAATAAATATTCACTATGTATCTAAAGCTGTTACGATATTCGTAATGAGCTCCTCAAAAATATTGACATAAATAGAGCTGGGGACTATCTGAGAGCCACATCACTGACAATGTTTCAGGGGGCCCTATGGCAGGATTTTTAACTTTTTTTGCAGTAATATTATCATAGATAAAATTATCTATAGGTAATATATTTTTATACGTAGAGTATTTTTTACACATACAATAATTCACTATTTGATAAGTCTATTACATTACTAAATCGTCACCGTATTGAAAAAATATTAAAATAAAACTATTAATTAAAGGGGGCGCATTCACATTATTTGAATATTTTTTTGAATTGGAATGCGATTTAAACTGATAAAAGTTTTGTAGAAAATTTAGTTTAATAATTTTTTAAAATATTTTATAATTTTTATATGATTTCATTTTAAAAAGAAGTTTACTTTTCATCAGCAATTTTTTCAAAGTGGATTTTTTAATAGTAATTGTAATTCGAAGAAAACTTGTAATTGTAAAATCTAATTTTACATTGTAGCTTATGAACCAAAATTTAATTGTAATAGAATACGAAGTTAAAATTTTACAAAATTAATTTCTTCAAAAAATTACAAAAAGCAGATTCATGTAGGTTGCAGTCAAAATTTTATAATTTGCTTTATATTCTGTGAAAAACTGATTAATAAGACTACCATTTTAAATAAACACGATTTTAATTATCTAATAACATAATTTACATTGTACTAAACATTGAAAAAAGCTTAATATATATCATTTTTTGCAATCTATATTTTGCCTTTTTCACTTATTTGCCTGTGAATCATGTATTATTCTCTTTTTTTAGTAATTTAGTTTCTAACAAATTATCTACTTTTGAATCAATAAAAATTAAGTTGTATATAAGGCAACTTATTTTTACAATTATTTAGTAAAAATTGTATGTAAATATTTTACAATTGTTTTTGTACCTTGAAGTAGTTAAAATAGGCTTTCAGTTGGTAACAATAAGTTTTTTAACATGTAAACTCTTGTTCAAATCCAAAATTTTTCTCATTATTAATATGATATATATTGCAACAGTTGTTTTAGCTATATTTTAAAGTTACCTTGTAGTTTAGTTATAATATCTATTTTGTTAAAATATTTCAATATTTATTTTTGTTTTAAACTTTAGAGAAAAAACATTTAATAAAATAAAGAATCAAAAGTAATTTAGATATTTATTGTTGTTCATCCTAAATTTGGAATAAAAATATTAAGTCTTAAAATTGTTTTATATATAACATTTAGAGCCTCAATATTTTGATTTTATATAATTACAACTTTAGATGTATATAGTGAGTAGTGAGGTTGTGGCCTTTGACCCGTTCACTTGCACAGAACATTTATGTCCCGCAGCACCTACCTGCTGACTCCTCCGGCTGATGATGACCCGTCCACGAGGGGGTCACTGATAAAAGCGGAGTAACGCTAAAGAATAATGGGAGGGGGGCACGCAATAAATACACGTTCCGGTTATCTCTGAAATCTCCGTTTATTCCAATAAATACTAAGTTACAATATGCTTGAATACGCTCACTCGTACACACACACACACACACTCGCTCGTGTTCGGTCACGTAAACTCGGGCTCGCGGTGCACACCTACTACGGCTACGTGGTGCACGCACTCTATCTCTCTCTCTCTCTCTCTCTCTGCCTCACTCACTCACACTCCCGAGGCTCGCAGTGCACATGCATTACGGCTATACTCTGCTCGGCTCTCTCTCACTCACGCGCACTCCCAACTTGCGGCACACACTCACTCTATCTCTTTCTCATACATACAACACAGGCAGACTCAGAGTACACATTTCAAATTATTTCTTATTTTTCAATAAATTTTAGTTTTATAATTTAAGTGTCTCATATTTAAATTAATATAAGTTCATCAACTATAGATGTAATCTAAATGCTTGATTAACTATTCAATAGTCTTATTCGTAGAGTACTATTTCAGTAATGATGTGTGTCTGGTCCAATCCACTGTTTAGACTGTTGTTTGGTTTCAGGAGTGTAGTGGTGGACCCAAGTTTCATTAACGGTTACGAATCGACGCAAAAATTCGTTTGGATTACGCTTATACAACACCAAATTGGCGGTAAAAATGTTCTTTCGAATCAATTTTTGGTCGACTCTTAGCAAACGCGGCACCCATCGTGCACAGAGCTTTTCCATAATGTAAAATATTTTGTATACGTTCATATGACATCTTACAGATCTCAGCTATCTTACGCACTTTTAATCTGTGGTATTTCAGCATTATTTGATGGACTTTTTCGATCATATCTGGAGTTGTGAACTCAATGGGGCGTCCTGAGCGAGGCTCATCAGAGGTGCTCACACGACCCTCTTTAAACTCAGAAACCCACTGCTTAATGGTTGAATATGATGGGGAGGATTTCCCCAGTGTTGAGTCCATCTCTTCTTTCATTTCCTTCGGCGTTAACCCCTTCAAATAAAAATATTTGATGACAGCACGATTTTCCAGCTTTTCCATTTTTACGAAGAACACAGAGGCGTCTTGTTCAGCGTGCTCTCAAACCTAAACTAACATGGCGATCGGACTGAAACTATAGCTACAAGCTACCTAAGGATGGTACTATAGTACGCCACCTCAAGGTAGGCCTAGTGGCGCCATCTCTTGGTCAGGCCGAAAACTTATCAATCCACCTCGTAAAAGAAAAAAAAACAGGAAGAAATTTACTACAATAAACCAGTTCGAAGACGACAGGAAGTTCTCAAGAAGTATTTACGACAGGATGCTATATTTTTTTATTATATGTATATTTCATAAGCGTGTTCGAGAATCAGGGTTATAAATTCATTTCCTGCACTCGCGCAAAATACGATTTTCTGCTGCTGTTTAGAGGGGAAAAATACTACTTTTCCTGCCTAGGGAGGAAAAGTGTTCATGGCTGCTTCCCGACCTATCAGAAGGTAGAATTTTACGAAACGAAATCGTGTAGTCCGGTAGGATTCTCAATTTTCCATAGTTTCATAACATCTGGCATTTATGGTGTTTAGACTTACGAGTATATGCGATAGTTGACCGCGGGCTCGACCTTGTTTTTGTATTTTGAGTTAGGTATTCAAGATTTTAAAATAAATAAGAGTTATATTCTATCTGAAATTTATTATAAAAATACTTATGTTTTCTAAGTATTAAAAATTATTTATATTTTTTTTTAAATTAGTTTTAATTTTAAATTCTATTTATTATGCAATTAATTTTTTTTAAATTTTAATTTGAGCGTAGATCATTAACAAACTTATAATCTTCAATTGATTAGTCTTATTTATTTATAGAAAAGGGGGGTTCCGCCCCCCAACCTCCGGCGCGAGTTTCACCTCCTGCACGCCCACCATCCAATCCTACATCTCTTCTTAACATAGTTTATCAATTTCCAAATAAGAGGAAATTATTTCATTCAATTTTCATCAATTCAAGTAAATTGCAGGTATAACCTTAAGAGAAAACCGATAATATTTTTTTTTTTCAAACCCAACGAATTACATTTTATGTTAGGGCAACTTTTTTCAGAGCGAGTATCATTTGGACCTTTAGATTTTATACCTGCTTACTCTAATATAAGCATGACTAACACATGAGGGGGGTTTGACATTCTTTAAGGAGGGTAATTCCTTTAATTTTAAAAAAATTAATTTTCAAAAAACCGAATTTTTTTTGTGCATAAAAAATTAGTTTATCTCTTCAAGAATATCATGCAAATGTTTCAAGGTGAAATTCAAAGTCCTATGAGAGCTACAGTCTATGAGCGTGACTCATTTCAAGGCACACCGCCCGTGCATCGCAGGTATACGGAGCGCTAGAGGCAGGTCAACGCCTCTTTCATAATCCCTTTTGTGTACGTCGGTCCTACCTTTAATTGTATTGGAGCAGATGTTTCGAGTGAAAAGACCGTTCAAGAACAGTTATATAAAAGTATACCGAATTATAGAAAATAAACGCTGTGTCAGTTACTCAGTCAGTCTCGATCGAACGTTCGGTGCATACAGTTGAATTTTCGGAGCCAAAATGTGAAGTTATCCAAAAGGAGAGAAAAGCAGCGCTTCCTGAGCATCAAATCCTCGAAAAAAACGTTTTTACGGTAACCAATTTACGGCTGCGGACGAGGAGAGACCAGAAACCAGTGCGAGTGTAAAGAAACCTTTCACTGCAGACATCAAAGATATTCGCACTAATCCGATGCATTCATACCGAATTATTGAATTTGCATCTGTGTTTCTAGCTTTGTTTGAAATGTTACTTTGTTGAATTTGAAGCTGAAGGAATATTGTATACGCCAGCGATCGCAGATTAATCGGTAAATCATTAAAATCAATTGTTTTCATGTGTAAAAACTTTAAACGCGTTTTTCTAAAAACTACATTTTTTGAATTGGCGTAAGTTCTCATTTAAAAACTAAACGACAGAAATTGCTCAAACTTTTCACAAAGTTACTTTATAGTATTGTTGTCTATTTATACCTAAGGGTTTAAATGTTTCTTATTAAAAAAGTAATTTTTTAAACAAAAATATAACAAAAAAAACTGTGAAAAATTGTACTTTTTTTAAAAAGAGATGTCGAATTTACAATTTTGTAATTTTTTATGCATTTGTAGGTAAGCATAGAGCGAAATTACACTACTAATCGAAAACTGTTTCTTTTTTTTGTTTCAGATCGACCAAAGAATTTGAAAAAATTACGCAAATTACAAGTTGGCTCGTCACGTTGCGAAATACAGCGCCGCATAGCACCGCCATTTTGTTTGTTTTTTTAAATAAAAATTCACTTGAAGTATATTAATAGTGTGTAAACATAATATTAAAATTTTGGAAATAATAAATGTTTTGTCTCTTCAAAAAAATTCTCAAAAAACCCATCATGTTTTCGTTTCTAAAGGAACCCCCCTTAATTCTGTGTTTTCCGTTCAATGTTTTGTGCATTTCTTTGAGAAAGAAAAAACGCCCACGTATGGAAAAATAGTATGCGACACACGGGAGCAAAGGCATTTTCGAACTCGGCTAATTTGACGCTCTTGCTTCGCTCGGGCAGGAAACATACTTCTTCGGAAAACGCCTATTTTGCTCCCTTGTGTCACGAAGTACTATCATTAGATTATATTAATATATATATATATATATATATATATATATATATATATATATATATTGTGACGAGTATCACAAGGCGGCCGCGCTGACTTATCTAGAAAGAACGAAGACGACGCGCGCGCCATCCCACGACGAGCCACGCACAGCCGGCTGCGGAGGGACAGAAGGGTTAGGTTACCTCAACATTGTCATCGCATGGCTTAGAGTATACCGAGAGGTACTCACGCGAAAAAAATGAACGATAGTACGTGTTTCTTTCTGTGTATCACTCGAGCCTTAAATAATCGCATAAATGAACTGTATTACAACACTAAGCTAATAATAATACGTTTGTGCTACTCCCTTCGTTGTGTAAATCTAAGATGTATCTGAATCATTGGATGGACGAGGATACGGATTTCGCCATTATTTTCAAAATTGGCCCAAGTTACAATGCGTTATTTTAAAGTTAAGAAGAAGAAAAATTAAGTTTAAGAAAAAGTTCAATTCAAAGTAACATTTAGTTCAAGGTGTTTAGTTAAGTAAAGTTAAATAAGTTAAACGAAGACAATGAATATTAAAGGCAACGATGATATACAGAATATAAGTATATCAAATATCGATATATTTGATACACAAAAGAAGAAAAAAAAACAATAAGTGAATCTAAGACAATTTCTAAATAATAGTAACAGTGGTGCAAAAATCAGACAATGAAAAAAAAAGAAGAGAGGAATAACTGCAGATAATTGTCACAAATAATAATTAAGAAAAAAATAAATAAATTAATCAACCTAAAACAGCATCAATAAATAATAATCAAGAAGAAAAAAAGAAAAAGGTTATTGCTAATAAAGATAAAAATTTGAAAAAGAAACTGTAAATAATTTAGATAATATCAAAAATAAATCTTACTGTCTCTGAAGCAAGAGGAGTGCATAAGAGTGAAATTATTATAAGTACTATATATACTAAATCTGGTGAATAATTTTGGAAAGTGTTATGAACAGAAAAATACTAATAGAAACGTCGGAAGGATAATAATGCTAATGCCATTGATAATGATAAAGGAGTTAGTTCCTACTTTAATAAGTAGTAGAAAAATGTTAAAAATGCCAATGGCAAATAAGACGCTTCAAGATATGGATAATAATGAAGAAGAAAAAAATGATGAAACGCTAAGTGCAGAGCCGGTTATTTACACTCATAAACTATAAATTTTTGAAAGATCATTAAAAATTTGGTGAGGTATACAGATTAGACATTTTGTTATTTGCTCAAATGAATTTTCTTTATTTAGGTATAACTTAAATCGGTGAATGCACATACAATGAAACAAATGATTGATAATTATGTAGCCGATTATTGAAGATACTATTTAGTAAGTTAACCTATGGAAAGGAGACGATGTAGGACTTATTAGAACAATCAAAAGAGATAAAGGTGAAGAAGCATACGATGGAAATTACTACAATGAACCAGTTCCAAGACGACAAGGAGTGACGAAAAAGTATTTGCGACAGGATACTATTTTTTTTGTGTTTGTATTTATATATTTATAAATTCATTATTAGATTAAGTAATACTTTAGAATATTTAAGAGTACTCATCATTATCATAGCGAGGCGTAGGAAACTATAGTTTAGTATATTAATGTTGTAAAACATACTATTTGCTTTAATTCTAATTTTTATGTCATTTCGTGATAGCCACACATTGTTTCTACGAAGGCTTGATCAAATCAGAAAAAATCAAGAAAGAATTGTTATCTTATATTAATTAAAATTTAACATTATTTTGATTATAATTATTATGAAGTTGGTGGGTAAGAAACTGAAGTAATCCGAATGAGCTAGCTAAAACGATCCGTAATTTATAATTATTGTTTTTCTATTATTTACATTATTATTAATTAACACATTATGAACATTATTGTTATTATATTGTCATGAGAAAAAAAATAATAATAAGGAAACCTTTTTTTCTCTTACATAAAAAATAAAAATAAAAAAATTTCTATTGGTATTACAGTCCCATTTAAATAGACTAGTTTTTCATGCATAATAAATCAAGTTATGTTTATATCAATACCATCTATACAAATAGAGTCGACATAAGCACTGTAGCCGCTCTCCTGAGCGGGATCGCGTCCGGAGTATTCAAACTTATGTAATTCTAAATATATTGAAGCATTTATTTTATTTCAAGGAGATCTAGGATTATAAGGGAATTGGTGTGATATATAATCAAACAAAAAACACAAGATTCGCAGTAAACACAAAATATATATTAAATAGCTCTATACAATCCTCGAAGTTTTCAGCTCCGAGACGCGTAAAAGACTCTGCAAAATTCGTGAAAACTGCGCTCATCGTTGTTTCGCCGCCTAAATTTCTCCCCTTCCCCAGGTCCTTATTTCCCATCGCAAGATGTTCAAATTCGAGCGCCCTTTAGATCTTTACGGTTCCATAAACTTCTGCGATAGTCTCTAGCTCCACCTAAGCTGAAACATATGTCGCGAGCGCGAGCGATGTTTATGCATCCAAAATCTCCGACCCTGCCCTAGAGCGGAATGCCATAAAACATGTGGACCAGAGACCTTTTCTTAAGTTCACGGATTTACAGACGTCGCACAGTTTTAATATTGATCCTACACGGTTCCCGCATTTGCTCGGGTATTTACCCGCGACGCAGGCAAAACCCTATAGGTAAAAACCTACGTCGAGAACAGCGTTTACATTCTATAAACTATAGATAATCAAAAAAATAATAGCATGTCATAAATATTAAAAAAAATCGTCGTCCACCAGTCTTTTACCGTATCGAAACGATGTTCCTAGGCGTTCGCGAGAACGAAGCAGGAAGGCCGCCACATCTGCGCTATCTTTACATATAGCTGGCCATCGGGACTACACGTTTCCTGACCAAAGCGTACGTGGAGGGAATTCACGGCTTTCCCTCCGCCCCGCGCTCCCCTTATTAAATAGAGAAGGAAAATGCCAATATGAAAAACATGCGGCAGCGACATCCTTAAATGCGCCCTCACAAAATAATGCGGCTACAACGTCCAATATGCGTTGCACTCGCAGGGTCTACGCACAATATATGCGCTGAAACGCCTATCCGCCGAAGTATAAGTACGGTCCCCGCATCGCTCATGCTTGCCGGGAACAAGCACAATAAAAGCAATTTTCCTTTATCTTCTTGAATTTATGTTTAATCGGGTTGGCTGCTCATGTTACAAACAAACATAAATTGTAAAGGGATTAAGTGCGACATAGCGATGTCAATTAATTGTTTATTTAGAATTGCGTAAATAGTGTCAAGCTTATATTGATGCTAAAAATTGCATTTTGCCGCTTTTACGGTATTGCATATAGATTGTATTATATTTTTTTCTTGTTACATCTTGTTTATAAAGTTAACAGTTCATGAATTGAAATCTAACAAGTTTTCCATCATAAAGTACTGCAGAAATTTTATATGGCTATGAGATAATTATATTATGAAATGATTATTCGAATAGATATTGTTCACATAAGTTTGATATTGTTCTCAGCAAAACAAAAAGGAAAAATTGTTTGTTTAAAGTTGACCTATATCACGATCAATTATATGATTTTGTTTGTTTTGACATTTATAATTCATAGTTTTAAGCTAAAATGAAATTGTCCGCAGTTTCTTCTTCTTTAAGCCATATAATCACGTACAATCGTACATATGTTATGTATTACATAAGGAAAAGAGTGCGCATAAAACGTATTCTGTATACTTGCTGTTATCTTATTACATTTAGATAATTTTTTTTCTCGACGTTTTAGTTTTTGTTACAGTTATTTATTGTCATTATTATTAAAATTTATGGAATCTTATCTATTTACGTAGAATGATCTTCAAAGTTCTTAAGGAAACATCAATGTTATTGTGTTTAATAAAATAGCGATATTTCCTTAATCAATTTTCTCTAAATTATGGCTAGTTTCACTTCTTTTTTGTTCATAAAAAAAAAAACATTTTCAAATTGTTTCTTCATTGTGTGAAAAAAATTTAATAAGTTTGTATTTAAAAATCAATTGGCGATCGTGGTTGTCGCTCCGACGTGAGCCGATCATCGTCGTCTGACACCGTACGTGCCCCTTTTTTTCCTATTTTGTTTGTTGCTACTGAAAAAATTTTGTTGGAGACGTGTGCAGCGCTCGGGCACTCTCGTCCTGGCTTTCGCAGTGGAGAGGTGAAGAGAAGTCGATGGGAGTAGTTGTGGAAGGCGAGAATTAAAGTGAAAATTTCCAGCAACGGGTAAGAAAAAGAAAACCGGGAGGTAGCAGTGGATGAGCGTGGAGAGTTGGGATATGGTGGCAAAGAAAAAAATAAGTAGAGAGAGATCGAGGATAAGGGAGTAGAGAGAGAAGAAAGAAACAAGCGAACGGAAGAGGCAACAGCAGAAGAACGGGGACAAGGCGCGGAAAAGGAAAAACGAAGGAAGAGAGAGGTAGTGAGTGTGAAGAGTGAAGAGAAATGGTGAGGGCGGAAAAGTCCGACAGTGCCCAGAGGACAGAGAATCGCGGTGCGCCTACGCCGCCCTTCCTCCACGGAACCGCCACCATCGCCAAGCTCCCTTCGGGAGAGAGAGATAAGTGCCCATCGCGTGGTCTCCGCGTATGGTTGGGGTTTTTCTTTTTGGGAAACGGTCACATCGGGACGCGTCGGGAATGGAAGTTCGCCATGATCCGCGTGTGTAAATTGAGCTATAAGACCGGCAATCAAGGGTGTCGGGCAGATAGGCCTACTATTGTGCACGATCTAAAAATGTTCTTATTGTTTTTCTTCTTTCTCCCTTCAATTCCTATCCCATCCCCCACGTGGCAACAACTTCTCCGTGAGATGACGACGGAGCCTGTCCAGTAGATTTCAGGTAAGTGTGACGTGATAAGTTTTTTGTATGCGCAAATCCAGTATCAAATTTTTGAAAAAAAATTGTGTTGGTTTTATTTCAAATTTTCGCATTACAATATATCATATTTGAAGGTATTTCTTATTGTCATAGCTAGGCGTATGCAACTATAAATTAGTTATATTGATTTTTTAAAAGGAAAAATCTTGAAAAATTTCCTTTGATAATCTATTGAAATATAAATATAAAATTAAATCGTATAATAAACTAATAGTATAGATAGTTAGTTTATTTTAGTTGATTTAAGCAATCAGTTTTCTCATTAACTTTGTGTAGTAGATAATACAAACGAATTTGATGTGAAGTTCCTTAGCGGTAAAGTAAGAAACATTTTGAAAACAAATTATTTTGCAAATTGAGGTATACTTTATGCATTTTTTAAAATCGTATCTATTCGCTTGTAGCATACAGTCCGTTAAATAAGGCCTTGGTTTATTTGTTCTTTTTCTGTGAAATCGAATAGTGGTACACGTTTTCCAATATTAGGGGGTTGTAAAAAAATTCAGACAATTATTAATTATAAAGTCATTTATGTTAATTAATGAACTCTTAAATGAAATTCCTGATTTATTATGAAAAATGAGTGTACAAATTTTTGAAGATGTTAAAAATTTATTATAAATTTGTTCATAAATTCTAAAAGTAAATCTGAAGCATTAATTCCTTATGATTTCTCGATTTTTAGCTTAAGATTTAGAAGGCAAACTATGTTTTAAAATTAATTAATAAAAAAACAACAAAAAAATTTATTTGATTAGTTAACAGGATTCCAAAATTTCTTTCTGCAGTAATCACATAAATTTGCTAAACTTTATCAATTTCAAGAATATAACAAACATGAATTTCCTGTAATTTTAACAATATTCTCAAACCGATAAAGAGTATTATGGTGAACTATGTTTAGGAAGTTTCGTGATACGAACAAGCTAGAGGTTTAAAATATTAAATAAAGTTGCTAAGAAATAGAGCCTTGGATAACGCAACAATCTATGCTGAGAGCGTATTGTGTTGCTATTCGTAGTCGCGTTCTGCGCTAGTTACGAAATCTGGTAATAATTGGTAACAGAGTATTGAACCAACGTATACAATTGAATGCATTAGCGACTCGATAAGGCACATTTAGGAAATTTTTCCTCGACGCCGTTCACCGTCTCGTTATTTACGTCGTTCCGTACCACCTGTAACCGCCAATCGACTCGCTGCCATAAACCTTGTTATACAAACTGTCCGTTGCGCGCGCTGGAAGACTGGGATTTCCGATAGAAAAATTTGATTTTATTCGACGGGGTGACAGCATTGGTCGCCCGAGAGTCTTGCTTTCTGGAACGACGAGGTTCTGCAATCGGACCTGTAGAGTTCGGCCGCCCAAGGGCGTATGAACCTAGAAACGGGCCGGGGACAATGGAGCCCTGACCGAATTTTCCAGTTTGAGATTTATTATCATTGATGATATGCTATAAATGTTGCTATTGATTTATTTGATGTACTGATAACTTTTTATACATCACTCACACATCCATATATCTGTATATTTTTTGTTCATCAGGTAATCCTGATCACTTGCCATCCATTTCGCGTTGTTTCTCTTTTCAGGAAGATGAACCAGTAATAAATCTGGAAAATTGACGATCAGGTGGAAAATTGAAAATTTTGATCAAATGAAGAGAAATATTTGAATACTCTAGAGGAGCTAGCATCGACTGTATTGCAAAGCTAGCATTGGAGCTCTTGCACGTTACATTTTTTTCCGTTTGATCCCTGATAGAGGTAACAAGGTTAAAGTAACCGCCAGATTAATTTGAACGATTGATTATATATACAAAATTAATTAAATTATTGTTTGACGGGCCTATACTCGTTATATTATCGGGCCTATACTCGTTATCTCCCATGCCTGTGCACCTTCGTTTTCGTTCACCATTCCGTTTCCGTTTGACGACTCCGGACGGCAAAGCAGATCGTGTTTCGAACAGAGTAACCGTACCGAGTAGGGAATAGACGAGGTTGAAAATTCCTAGAAGTGATCATGGCGTCAGTGAAGAGCGACGCGAGTAACGCCTCTTTGGAGTTGATCATGGACCAGTACGTTGGGGCCTGCGAGATGTACTGTCGAATTTGTCATCTGGACCAGGACCAGCTCAAGGCCGTCGTGGGGACGTTAGGTGCGAGTACGCACGGCGACCATCGCACGCTAAGGAAGCGTCTCCTAAGGGCTGAACTCCATAATCAAGACCCATCCTGAGATGTGACTTGGACGTCGGAGGATGAAGAAGGTCGGGACTCGTCGCCCCACGAGGCGCTGCTTAGGTTCATGTTCTGGCGATACTCTCGTCGACAAACGTCATCGAGGTGTCGGACGTGGGCGTGGACGCCCAATGACCACCCTGGATGAGATCGAGAGTCCGGCGAGAGTGATCCCACCGACGATGGTGGGGGCGGCCCACCTAATAATCCCTTCGACAGTCTATGAGCCTCGCCGCCCATGGTTGCGCAGATTCCTGGCAGGGCCGTGAGGGTCACGGCAACAACCTGCACTACCACCACGTCGAAGTACACCACGGCGGGGAACATCATACCGACACCAGAAACCCAACCGATTACGATCAAACCAGGAGTCATTGCGACCGTTTGCCTGGCAGACCAGTCAGGATCGTTGCGCCGTCTAGAACACCAGAAGCAAGTAGTGAATCTATGGATGCACCATGTAGTCGAAATGGCTATGGACCGGAACAAAGAAGAGCGGCTGCGTCTGCAGGAACCGATAGACCGTAGATCAATCTTGTCGCAGTTCGACCAGCAGTGTCGGCGCCGTAGCGTTCCGCATCAGGCGCACCCGAATTAATGGGCGACCGGCAATGGTAGTAGCCTTGTCTGCGACGTATCTGACTTCTACGTCAGAGAGGAGCCCGACGACGATGCAAACCTGGCGCCGGACGAGGATAGCCAGGACGGAGGACGTGACTGCTCAGAAGTCACACGCGTACCGACTCCCAAACCTGGGGCCACCAAAGTAGGTCGGATGGAAAGCAGAACCGCAGGATACGGAAGGTCCATCACGGGGAATGTCCTTCAACCCAACAGATCAGGAATACTGGCCGGGACAGTTGTCCGCCGCCGCCCCGTCCGCAACACTAGTCTGCAATGGGACTCGCTGAGGCAAACCTCGCCTCCGTATCTGTATCCGCCCGGGAGCAGCCGGGGTTACAGACAGCACTTCCCAGCCAGAATCTTAGAAGACTGGGGCATCAATGTTTTGGGGACTGACCAAGAGTATCCGGAGGAATATCTCGCGTACTGCGAAGAAGTCAATACTCAGCCCGCCTGACGGAGAGCGAATAGATCCTCAGCACGTTGAAAGGAGACGCGAAGCAGTGGTATTGACTCATACGGGTAGAGACCAGTAGCGGGGTGGCCTTTGAAGAGACATTCAGACTTAGATTCATCAACCAGCTGGGCGAGGACAACCTACGGAGAGAACTGTATTCGAGGACCCAGGATCGCAGCGAGATCGTCGCTACCTTCGTCGCAAAATTCATACACATCGTCTCGTACTTCCGGAGACTGCCACCGATGAGTGAGCAGGTGATAGTCGCTGCCAACAACTTACGCCTGGAGAATCAGGTGTACATGATGGGCAAGACATTCACCAACTTCACCGAGTTAACACGTTATGCCCTAGAGATGGAGCGTATTATGGAGCTCCAAAATAGGTGGAGCGCACCGCCAGCGAAGGAGAAGATGAGACTCTATAGCGCTGCTCCCACCGTAGCTAAGGCCAAGGCGACGAAGGTCGTGGCTATCACGCAGAGTGAAGCTATCAGCAGAGGCCGAAGGACCGAGTTGCACAGGAAAGTGCGACAGTCAACGACTAAATCGCCCCAAGGTCCGCGTCGCCAGCTTCGAGACAACGGTTGATAGCAGGAGGACGGACGGTTCTATGGTTTGTGCTGCCACTGTAGAGCAGTAGGACACCGGGCGTCGAATTATCCGATCATCTCATGGTATCGGTGCCATCAACGCGGGCATGATGGCACCGACTGCCTGAGCAATCGGAGGAACACACTGTTGTGCCAATGGTGCGGCCGACAGGGTGTGGCAATACACGACTACCCTGACTGCGCCTCCATCTCCGCGAAGTTGGGAAACGAGAGGACGGGGGGACAAAACAGTCCCGCAACCCTCCGTTCACCTTCGGGACATAAGGTGCAAATTAATTTATTATATTTTTCCATATGTTTAGATTAAAAATATATTTTCATTAATAAACGTATAATTAAAAATTCTGTTTTGTGTTGGATATATATATATATATATATATATATATATATATATATATTGTAATGAGCACCGATATATACTTTGGTGGTGTTCGTTCGCGAAGTAGAGAGAGATATAAGATAGGTTATAGTCTCTCTCGAAATTTAGAGAATATGGGGGACTAGGGGAAAGATATAGGCAGTATCGTTCTAACGGTGAAGAAAACATATAGATTTCTGATTGATTTTTGCTATTATTAATTTCGCTCATTGTTATATTCTGGCTTCTATTTCTCATTAAGTAAATTCTTGTGGGTTTGGTGTTAGATTTTTGCAGCTAGCTGATCGTAGTGATCATAAAGTCACCATCTCAACCATTTATTTTCTACTTAAATAGAGCTGAAAGACGAAAGTGTCTCTGACAGCAACGGAAGATTCGGGCCCGCAACGCGTTTGAATATATTTAGAAGTAAGTCGTTAATTATATTTTCCGTTTGATCGAGTATTAAAACTAATTATATAAACCGGCTAGTTGTTAAATGAACAACTAGCTACGGTGTTAGAATAATTGATTCATTACGTTTTGAAATTTAATTATAGATTTAATAACGGTTAGACTTCAAATTGCGTGTTGTTGTGTATATGAGCGTTGGTTCGAGCGGGAGCCACACATACACAAGCTAACTTATATTGAATAGCTTGTGTGCATTGGCACTACTGCGCACGTTGTCAATGCACACAAGCATACTGAATCAAAGAGTATTATCATATACGTTAGTGATATATTCCGATTAATTTTATATAAGATTTTAGGATTAATTATATAGATTATAAGATTAATTATATATTTTATATGAGATTGATTTTTATATAACTTATAATATAAAAATAAACCTTTGATTCAATTATGTAAAAAAAAGACATAGCCGGTGCACACTTAGTTTCAAAACAAAGTTAGATATATTATAAAAATAATAAATTTTATAATTAAAAATAATTGTTTTTTATATAATAAATAATTAGTTATTGTTTTATTTTTATAAATATTTGATTTATTGAAAATAATTATCAAGCAGATAATCTCCTATTTCCTCATCTAAAATATAATAAGATTTTAAATATTTTAAAGTGATTTTCGGATCCTGTTGCCTCCGCAGTATCCTTGGTATAAAAGTTATATTTTTAAAAATAAATGATAAATAAAATATTGGATTACACTGAATCGGAATTATTATATAATCAATTTCCAAGGGTAAATCTGAGGGCCGTGCAATAAGAAGAAATTCTTACTAATAATATAAAAATATTGATAAATATAGAAATATTAATAATTAATAATATTTATAATAAATTTTTAATTACTTAAAAATAAAAAAAATTTACTCATCACTTCCGGCCAAGGTAAGTTGATCGTTGGCGATGGTAAGTATTTAAATTATTAATTTCTATATTAATAGTAACGAAAGGTTTGTGCAAAAACCAAATATATCCCTCGAATAAAAGCTTAGAAGAAAGAGCGGTGAATAATAAACAAATAATGTCGACATTGGGTTAAATAACGAAATATTCCTAGCGGGCAAGGTTATAAATTTAATCCCGTCATCTATTCCACTCGGGTGAAATCTGCACTACAACTCTGAACCATCTCTGTTACCTCGTCGTATTCGCTTCAATCTCTCGTTTGGCAAATATAGATGACAGTCATTATAGACATCTGGAGGAACTCCTCGATCGAATGCTATCATCCGCTATCCATGCTCTAGGCTGTAGGCACTTGTCCAAACCCTTGATGTCGATAATACACGACCCATTAAGCAGCGCCACTAACCGATCCCTCAAAAGATTCACTGAAGGTACATACGCCAGTGCACGAGATGCTTGATCGAGAGTTAATTCGGAGATCAACCATCGAGTGGTCTAATTTCTTTGTAATGGTTCGCAAAAATAATAGGAGCTACCGAGTCGGCCCGAATTATCACACATTGAATTTTGTATCTAAGGTCAGCGCGTATCCGCTCTCTTACATGGATATAATACTACAAAAATTGAGAAATGTGCGATATATTTTCACTATGGACCATAGCAGCACTTACTAACCAGTTCTCCTTCGAGAGAAATAGTAATACCCTAATTAATTTTCTAATTCTGAGCATGGAGTTTTTTGAATGGCACATGGTAATGTTATCGCGATTTAACCTGCCCCCTTTTAGATGTTAAGCGACAAGTTTATCGGCCCTGAAATGGAGCTGTAAGTCTTTGTAAATTTCAATGATGTAATCATCGCTACGGCGAGTTTTGACGAATACCTCAAATGGCGCGAGCATATCCTGGGACGAATTTCTGATGCTGGCTTGACTCTCAATCGGCAGAAAAACAAATTTGGATTAGCAGAAGTTGAGTTCCTCGGCGTCCTCGTGGATTGTAATGGTTTTGATATTATCACATATAATATACCATTGATATTATCACACTCGGATGCTTCAGTGGCAATATCTCATATAGATAAGATCACCCAGATGTCAATTCGACTTTTTGGAGGCGGTGCCGCATCTTCTAAATTCACTATATGAATGTTCACATTTTGAAGATCTCTTCACACAAAAATGAATGGTACTTATTTTAATTTATATAAGTTGCGAACAAATTTTTTATACGTTTTGTGAATTATTTGATAGTAAAGGTTTTTAAAGTCGATGACTTCATAATAATTTTAATTAATTTGCTATAAATTGTCTAAATAATTTCAAAGTAATATTTTTATACAATGATAAATTTATCAAATAATTTAATTATTACCATCCATCAAAGTCGGTTTATTTAAAGAAAAATGTTTTTGACACTTTTCAGATTATTTCACTATGTTGTAGAAATTGATAATTTATTGTCAGAAAAATTATCTCTTGAAAATCGATAAACCTTAGATTTTCAGATTTTTCGGATTTCTCAGAAATTCGGAAAACTCAGATTTTCATGGACTTTTCGTGAATTTGGAAATGAATATTCAATTTCCGTTTAAAGCTATCACGATATTCATAATCAGTGCAGCATAAAACATAAGTATATAAATATTCAAAAAAAACGGCGAGGGGAGACTACCCGAGATAGAAATGTTGGTTTTTTATCCAGAAATATTATCATAGGCAAAACTAAATAGAAAACATATATAGATTCATACATAGAATAATTTTTATATAGGTATTATTTGACTGTTTAATAAATCGGTTTTATATTATCTCGGGTGGAGCCAAGATGGGGTATGTTAGTATAATATGTAATTATGTAATAAGATCACTGGAAAATGATGAGCTCTAAAAGAACTCATTCAAGTAACGGTATTTACGCTGAACTTATCGCTGAATGAAGAAGAAAAAAAATATTGAATGGATAACCTCTTTCTTTTTGGAAGTGGGCTAGAAATAATATAATGAAAAATAATTTTTATCTCAGCAGTTTTATCTGTATGAGGTCATTAAAGAAAAAGTCATATCTTCGTTAAATTTAAAATCGATTTTCTCATGAAGTTCGCGAACTAAATATTTGAGCGGATTTTTGGTACCAGTACCTAATGACGTATGAGAAGATATTCATGAACTACCAGAAATTATCAGTAAAAACATCTAAACAAACTCTGGAAGATTTCATAGTTCTAAGAAGAGGAAGCTTCATAATTTTTTTATTCTAAGTTTTTTTTAAACTTCAAGCTGAAAGCCATAATAATCATTGAAGTGTAAAAATTTCAGTATTATTTGGCGTCGACTAGATCGGCGATTTTCTCTTTATTTTTTCTTTGACAGAACTTTTTGTGTACACGGTATTATATTTTACATTGTAAGATTAGAATTATTTCATGAAAGTCCATTTTGCCATTTGTATTGTTAATTTCGATGACGTGCCAGTAAGAAAAAAGAGGGAGTCTGCGGAGGGTCGATGTAGGCTTAGGTGTTTTATTCCACGAATGAAGATATTATTTTATTTATTTAAAAATTAATTTAGAATAATTATTGTAATAATTAAATTCTCCATAATCAAGGTTCTCTCTCCTTTTCGTGAATTATCCTATTAAGAATTTATTTATTAGTAAATAAATAATTAATAAAATAAATATTAATAATTAATAATATTTATCAAAACTTTTATTGTTGCTATCAAGTGTTTGATCAAAGATAAGTTTGTATATAACTAACAGAAGCCTATGTTCAGAAAAGCTTATTAAAAATTAATTTCACCCGTCTACAACATCCACCATTATTATACATGGGAATATAAATACCCCGGGTTTTTCATCCATATCTTTGGTTGATATTCAAATATCTCCAAACGCATCTACTGTTCTACTGTCTTCTACTAAATCAAATACATTGCAAAAATTTAATTTTTATTTTTTGAAATACGAATAAAATTATAAATAATTAATTAATTTTTTTATTAGACTGCAATTCCTCTCCTTGTTTTACAGAAGTTGAACGGTAGATTACAAATAAGGAGAGTTGTACCAAGCATAAGATGAAAGCAACACTGTTCTGAAACTATCAAAACGTAATGTATTTAAATATAAATAGCTCAATTGATATAATATGAATGACATTAAAAATTACTTACAATCACAAAATTGTCTTCTATTATTAGGCCATATATAAGCCATTGTAAAGAAACCAAAGTTCCCATAAAAATATGTGGGAATGGAAGAATTTCACTATTTTTCGTCTGAATAATTTTATTCTGAAATAAATATAGAAATATTTTAAATCATTATATATATATACATATATATATACATACATACATACATATATATATATATATATATATATATATATATATATATATAAATTTAGAAACAGATAGGTACTGTAAAGGGAATCATCGACAGAGCAATCAAATGATCACATAAAAATTTTAGAAAAGATAATTTAAAATTAGTTAAAGACATATTCATTAACAATTATTATTCAATAGATCTTATAGATAAAATGATTACAGAGAGAATGGATCAGATTTTTAATAGCAGTAGAGAGCGTAATGTGAAAAAGAGGGAAAATAATAATAAAATCGTGGTATTATCATATGTAAAAGGGTTATTGAAAAAAATTAGAAGTGCATTCAAAAGGATAATATTCAAGTTTACTTTAGAAACAATAATAATATAAGAAAGCTATTTAATAATTGTAAACATAAGGATGATCTAAGTTTGAAAACAGGAGTAGTATACAAAAATAAATTGTAAGGATTGTGACAAATATTATCTTGGATAAACGGGAAGGTACCTAAAACAAAGAATATATGAATATCAGTATGGCTTACGAAGTATGAATGGTACATCCAGGCTAAAAGAATATAGTTTAAACTTGTTACAGTCTTTCGATTTTGAAAATATAAACATTTTAGAACAAGGTATTAAAAATAAATATAAAAGAAAAACTCTTAAAAATATTCATATTTTGAAGAACCCCAATAAAGTAAATTTAATGTTAGAGTCAAGTAATTTGGACAACACTTATCATTCCTTATTAATATAAAATTTGTATTTCGCATTTAAGTTAAGAAGTAATTATAAATCAAAATTATTATTTTTTCTGTGGTCTGGGATACTTTGGATATAAAATCCTACATTAGATATGAAAAAACCATATGTAAACCAACAATTTTACTATTGATATATAATGAAAAAATTGTTCAGAAGATATCATTCACATTCGAATACGACTTAAGCTATAGAGGACAGTTATCCGATAATATTTTTATGTTAAGCTTATGAAAATAAAATATACTATATTTATAATCCACAATTATCATTAAATTTTGATAACATTAATTACAAAAGTATTATTAATTTTTAATTGTTGCGTAAACTTATTGGCATTTTTGCAGATGTTATTCAATCAGGATACTAAAATGTACTTAATTTGTTGAATTGAAATATTATACACGTGATTTCAATAACATTATATTATAGATATTTATTGTCGACTGCCACATATTATTTTCTCATTCAAGATTATAATTAAAAACGAAGTTGACTGCAAACAACTTTCGTATCTTCTATATATTTATACGGCAGTAAAGAATTTAGGAAGATACGTGCTTACGAGGAGCATGACCTGCTCTACTAATCGCTAGTAGAGACAGAAAGTGGAACTCTTGGGTTACATGCTTGTGGCCTCGAATGCAACTAATTGCATTGCACCTAATAGGGCAGTCCCTCATTGCGTACATGTAATGTATATCCCTGTTTGCAATCCTTACTACTAAATCACATACGATTGGCTTACAGTTTCTCAACTGACTGAAGCGATGACAGCTCGAGGATAATCACTTGTATTACGATTGAGCTAGTCAATATTTGCATTACGATCGGATTCTTAGAGATAAGCATAAGTTTACGATCTTGAGTACCTAAGATTCGGATAATCCCCACTTTCCATCGGTGTCGGACTTACCAATGGTACTGATAAATTCATAGTTAGAAAAAGATAAGTACAGAAAATTCAAAAAGCTAAAACTTCAAGCTAAATAACTCGGTTATAAGTATGTTTGGCATCAGTGTGGCAGATTTCTGATCAGGATTAGGAATGACGAACGTGCTTATTGTCATTTAAAATGTACGAAAACATTTTATAACTAATATATGAAATAAAAAAATAGATCAGATCAAAGCTAATATGAAATTAGCAAAATCAAATTAACTAACTGCTGGCATTGGAGAATAAGAAGGGAAGTGAAGATTATAATAGGTTAACTGTAAAATAACTATGAGTTCATATTGTGGGAATTCATGAACTTCTTAATGACAATGCAGTATAATATTTTTAGCGTTGCTAAAATTTGGCTCGGTCATTGAATTGAGACAATCTTATACAAGTTCAAAGCTATAACTTATTCTTAGAATTACAATATGAACAGAATTGAAGTTTCTTTATATTATAAAGTTAACTTAAAGTCTAAAATATTAGCAGTTTCTTCTGGCAGACAATTATTATGAGCGACCTGAAGTTGGTTTATCTCGGGACCATGATGATGCTAAATTTCTTCAGAAATTACTAGCTGAACTGTATCTTTAATTAGTACATCACGACCCGACACATATTCCGTCTGCAATAAGATCAAGTTCATATTGGTAGATTATAATGAGGAAATTCTTGCACAGCATCATATTATTACTAAACTAATATTGTGTATGTTTCTATTGTCTATAATTCTACAACTTTTAAAGAATAAGATATTCTGTACAGAAGTCTCAAGTGCATCGCAAGTCTGAATCTTTTCTGATATAGGCGAACTGTGCGGCGAGCAGGTGTTGGACTTTACACCAACCTCACGCATGCTATTGATATCCGGGCACGAGATAAAAATTTCAGACTTAAAAAGAAAAAGTTTCCGTAGCTTGATTTTGTACTAGGGCATTTGCTTGACCGTTTCTAAGACAATATCGGCGATATTAGGAAACACAATGCTTATTATTGTTAAACTACACTTTATTACTCATGAATCATTTAATAGTATAAAAATCGTGATTATTTAAAACCATTTACAAACACTTCATATGACTCAAATGTTGTTATAAGCTCTGACATATGTCAGGACAAAATGTTATATAATATAAGATAATTATTATTATATTATATTATTATTATTATAATTATTATTATTATAAGATATTATACTACTCATTAATTCTAAATTAACCGGAACCTTTGAACAAGAATTATTGATCATGATAGAAACATAAAAACAATGCTCACCAAATATTTACTAAAGAAATTTTGTTAAAGATATGCGATACTGTAGACGATTATTAAGTTTTTATTCAGTAACAATTATTTTCATATATTTAAAGAAACAGATCATTTAAATTTTCATAATAAGTATTTCATTTAGAAATAATTATTTATATAAACTTTATTAAACATGCATCTATTAGGAACTTATTCTCAAAGAAAACGGATTGTCATTAGTTATGCAAAATAGTTATTGAACAATAATGGGGAGGGGGTAGGAATTATATTATCAAATGTACGGGTTTGAAATGAGCGTTTTTTTGTGAAAATAAAACATTAATCTTTATGGGAAGGTCAAAAATATTTTATTCAAAGTATTGGCCGATATTTTTTCTACATTTTGACTACCTTTTTGATAATTTATTAATACGTCGCCCATTGACTTGTTTGAAGAAAACCAATGAGACGGATGTCTGAAAATTGGGTAATTTTCGACTTCTTCGTAGGTGTCGATGTGCTGCACTGTTAATGTTTGTTCCATCGATGAAAGCAAATGGCAGTCAAAAGGAGCCAAAGTGCATTGATTGTACCGTGATTCGGTTTTGCTTTGTGTGCAGGTGCATTGTCATGGAGCAAAATTACCTTGCCAAGTGTTCAAGCCCGTTCTGGTCGTTTTGTGATTAATGCATGATTTAAATTGATCATATGCTGTTGGTAGAGATCATAATTAACTGTTTCATCCGGTTTGAACAACCTATAATATACCGCGTCACTCTACCAGACATACTGCACTGCCTACTGGCCGTATGGATCTGGTTTTACAGTCGATGTTGAAAGTTGTCTGTATTAACATATAACTTTTTCCGTTGAGTATTCTTGAAATAAATCCATTTTTATCTCCAGTGACATTTCGATGCAAAACTGGTCTTCATTTGTTTCCTTGAAGCAAAATTTGAACCGAAAAGTGTTTTTCGGTTTTCCATCAGCCTCTTATTTAATGCATGTGGTACCCATTTTTCATAGATCTAGATCTTTACATAGCTTATAATCGGTCAAAAATTGTTTGTTGTACAACATTGAAGATTCTTGCAATTGTCTTTTCACTAAAAGTGTCATCTTCATCCAATATCGATTACAATTCGGCGTCTTCAAACTTTTTTAGTCTTCCACGTTGTTCATTTCTCACATCAAAATTATTATTTCTAAACCGTTGTAATCATCTTTTTCATGTTGTTTCTAATAGAGGATGATTACTGTATGCTTCGACAAGCATCAGATACGATTCTATAACACTTTTCTTCACATGAAAACAAATAATTAAGGGTTTCCGCAAATCATCACTTTCTGATACAAAATTTGACATTTTTAAGACAATCAAAAATATGATGTTATTTGTTCAATGACTTGGTATATTCTAAATATGCCTGACAGTTCTCATCGCAACTAAATAAAAAAAATTAAGGCTCATTCACAATAAATGTTTCCTATCGATACATTTACATCTTAACCCTCATTTCATATCGGTACACCTGGTACACCCATTGACGATAATATTATAGATATCCTATCATACATCTAATACTAAATATTGCAGAGGTCAACTGTGATATACAAAGAAATTGTAAAGCTGTGTTATCAAGAACGTATTTTATTCCAGAACTGTTATCCATTTGATATAATTTTCTTCCAAATGTCTTGCACCTTATTTATTCGAATTCCTAATTTGAGATTTAAATTTAAGTACATAAAATATTATTTATTTCTAAAAAGTAACTGATGTACAGTACTACGTGTTCAAAATGCATAAAATAAGTAGCACGGATTTCACAGGAGTCTAAATTTACTTGCAGATTCGTTTTACTGAGATGCAACGATTGCTGTGCACCACTACGTACATTTCACTGCTGATAATTACGATGTGTAAAATTAAAGAAATATTTCTTAAAAACTGTGGCACCTCTTGAAGTGGATATTCTTATTGATTTAAATAATGGTATCCGCTGCTGAGACATACACTAATGAATAGATTTGTTTTTAGTTTCAAAAATATTAAATCCTTATGTGAACTTTAATTCTAAATAAAAAAACTTTTATTACCTTTTAACTGGTCGCTTAGTTTTTAAAATTAATATTGAATTCCATTACGAAATAAAGGATACTTGACGAAATTAGAAGAGTTATGTATCCAAATACATTTAACAGTATCGGATGATAAATTTAAATTTTCCATAAGTTTCTGATTAGAAACAAGACTGGATTAAATTACGTTTCACATTGCGCTACAATGAATATGCCAATATAGATCTCACACAGCCAGTTGCTCTCCGGTGGTCATCGTCATAAGTCCATAAACTGTTCATACATCACTTTCATACAGCATATGACACCACTGGATAGAAACTACTTGCTGATTATCATGATATTGCCATCGCAAAGATTTTATGGTTTTAGAATTTTTCTGTACTATATAAACTGTACACGTTCATATGTAGTATATGTTTATATTTCAGTATTCATCTCACCGTTTCACCAATGAAATTGTTAAATAGTTTATTGTCAACCGTAAAGTTTGCGAAGTTCATCACATGATCGTCAAATTATTCATCTAACCGTAAAAATTTGCCTTAAATATACTTTTTTGGTTTTCATAGATCGAAATATTGTCGAATATTTGTGTTAATTTTTTATGATCACGTACGACCTCATATCATTGCTTCACTCGGAGGTAATGTCTTCGTAGGAAAATAATCAAGTTTAATACTCGTGTTTTATACTAATCTGATTCGCAATGATTGCATAGTGTGCGTGAAATAAAAAATGTTTATTTAACGTGAATATTTACTGTAAAATAAATTATATCAATACACTAACTGTTTCTAATAATAATATATTTGTAAAATTTATCTCGAAATTCTGAAGATTTATTTTACTTAGAAATGTTTGATTATCAAAAAATTTGATTAAGGTAAAATATCCATCTTACTAAATGTATAAGTGGTGATCCAATTAGTAGTAAGAATAATATTGTAATTAGGATTCCATATCTAAATTCTAGAAGTTCCTCGTCTTCTATTTGAACATATCCTAAAATTACTGTAACAAAAACTATTGCTCTACCTAACATAGATAAAACATCAACCTAAAACAAATAGCTTTTTTATATTTTCAAAAAAATTCAAATTTAAAAAGTAATTATAAATTAAGAAACAACCTTATTCGGCGAATATAAATAATATATTATGATATACACAGCATTTGTAGTTAGGCCAAATACATTTACATTGATCATCATAGCATCTTGAATAATTAAGGCATACCTCAGCATCAAAATGCACCTATAATCGAATTTTCAAAATTAAATTATGAAAGAATAATATTACATAATTTTATCATATAAAGAATATCATAAGTTAATCTAATGAATATTTTGAACGTAGTTGCAATACACAAAAAATAATTTATAAACAAAGATTCAATGAATCAAAATAATCTATATTTACCAAATGATTGAAAGTACGATAGAACATTTAGTAAAACAAATTTAAACCTGAGGTCTACGATGGCTCGATTGCTAGAGCGAAGGACTAGTAACTTGGTAATCCGAGTTCAAGTCCCGGTCTCGGTCGTAGACATTCGTCGCTGATTAGTATCGATATTCGGAAGCATAAATAGAGCGACGTTAAATAACAAAAAAAAGTTTAAACGGAAAATAAAATTTGTTCTTTTTTCTAAAGATACTTGAGATATTACACAAAAAGTTGGTTAATATCAACATATCTTTAAGGTGATTAATACAAATGTGAAGATTGTGCTTTATATAAAGTATGTGATACAATTTTTAAAAAGATTTCTAATTAAAATCGGGAATAATTTTAAATGAACGAAAAACAAATATTATTATACATATAAGATTAGAGCACCATCTTACTAAAAACTCTAGTAGACAGTCTAGGTTAGAATGACTAATACTCATTATATTTTTGTTCATTTAAAATTATTAACTTAGTGAAATTATTAAATTATTAAGTAAAGTATTTAAATTTGGTTTATTATTGATTATTATTATTATTTGTATTATTACGGAGTTGGGCCTTCCGGACCTTGGACGCATGGGAATCCCTTCGCGTCCTTTCCTAAGACCAGCAGCCGCTATAATCGGCAAGCCTCTCAAAACAAAAGTATTGCCATGAAATACTGCCATCTCCTTCCACATATGTTTGGACAGTGACACAGAATATGTACAGGGGTTTCATTTTTTGTGTAACAGAAGCGACAGGAAGGGTCCCTTATGAGACCTATCCTGCACCTATGAGCATTAAGTTTACCGTGATCCGTGAGAATCACTGAGACCAAGAATGGCCTTGGTCCACTCCTTAACGTTTCTAATGGTAATGAAGACTTTTGTCTGCCTGTATTTCCCGTATTCCTCCCATTGTCGGTTATTTTCCTCCGCTACCCATCCCTCTATCTCCCCTTTGATGAGGGTGTTGCAGAGTGCTACACCCGGCTCTGGGCCATGATAGGCAGCTTGAGCTCCCTTTTTGACTATAATCATCCGCCACCATGTTTCCCTTGATCCCTTGATGGCCCGGGACCCACAATAGTGTGACCTTTACCTTCTCGGCCAACCTGTTCAAGACTAGAAAACAGCTTCTAACCAGCTTCGATCTTGTAGTATAGCTATTTCGCGCTTGTAATGCCCTCTTACTGTCTGAGCAGATGCAAATACGGGTGATGGGGGCCGCCTCCGCGGCCATCTCCGCCCCTCTCATTATTGCCATTAGCTCAGCTTAAAAAACGGTGGGGTATCGTCCCAATTGGACGGTTGTTCCCCTGCCATTACTGCTGCGGTATAAATTGGTTTAATTCCTTAAAAAATATGTCGATCATTATCTGGTGAAACATCTAGAGTGTCTTTGAAAAAAAAAGAACAAGTTTCACTTATAGTATATTAATTATTGTACGAGGTCAGACAATTAAGTAATGCGACCGATTTTATTTCTCGGTCTGTGGTAACACTACGAACCTATAAATTCGTCACCGTAATAGTAGATACCTACTTTCTTGATTGAGACCTTGAAGATCCATGTGCGATCATTTCTTTGCCAGCTGTTTGGTGTTTTGTAACAGACGAGTAGTATATTTCACGAAAATGGAACAGAGAAATTTAGAGCCACGGTGTGCAATAAAATTTTGTGCGAAACTCGGCGAAACCGCGACACAAACTTATGAAAAAGTGCTTAAAGTGTATATTTATATGTATATATATATATATATATATATATATATATATATATATAATAGTAGTGATGCTCTAGTCGGGCGCTTCGGTGGCATGCCGATTTTAAAAAAGGCCGTGAGAGCGTCAAAAACGAGGTTCGGAGCGCAATGCCAATTCAACGGCTAACCATGTTCATTTTCTTCTTCGACAACAAAGGGGTAGTTCACAAAGAGTTTGTACCAGCTAGACAAACCATAAGTCGAGTATTTTACCACAATTTGCTCGAAAAATTACGAAAAAGGGTGCTCATAGTTCAGTGTCTCTCAGTTTTTAGCGTCTATAGGCATCGCAACGTCACCAGATCCGCCCTATTGACCGGACATGTCACCCCCTGTGACTTTTTCCTATTCCCCCGTTTGAAAAAATTCGTCAAAGGTCGACATTTTGACTTCGTTGAAGACATCAAAAAATATGTGACGAGGGTACTTGGAGATGTCCCGCAACAAGTGTTCTAGAATCGTTACGAAATCTGAAAAAATCGTTGAAAGTGTTTAGAGGTCGGAGAGGACTACTTTGAAGGAGATCGGAGAGATGTATCTTAATTTTTAAATATACTCGATTTTTTAATTTTATGGCATTTGTTAATTGTCTGACCTCGTACGTTCCAATCAATTTCAATCCATTCTAATGCGTTTTCACACATTAATTCCGTTTTTATTAATTCATAGCAATACGTTTGAGTACTTGTTACTATAGTATCAGGTATGTGAATAAGTCTTTCCCGTTTTTTTTCAAATTTTGAGCCTTTATTGTGAAAAAATGGTTACAAATGAATTATTGAAAGTATTGGCCATCGTTAGCTACAAATTTTTCCCATCTTTCTGGCAACATACGAATCCCGTTGCGAAAAAATTCGACCGGTTTGGCCTCTATCCAGTCATCCACCCATTTTTTGGCTTCCTCGTAGGAATGGAAGTGCTGGTCAGCCAGGCCATGCGTCATCGATCTGAAGAGATGGTAATCAGACGGAGCAACGTCTGGACTATACGGCGGGTGGGGTAGGACTTCCCATTTGAGCGTTTCTAAGTATGTTTTCACCGGCGGTGCAACATGTGGGCGAGCATTGTCATGTTGCAAAATAACTTTGTCGTGCCTGTCGGAGTATTGTGGCCGTTTTTCTCGCAGTGCGCGGCTCAAACGCATCAATTGTCGTCGATAGACCTCGCCTGTGATCCTTTCATTCGGTTTCAGAAACTCATAGTAAACCACACCTAGCTGGTCCCACCATATACAGAGCATGAGCTTGGCGCCATGAATATTTGGCTTGGCCGTCGATGATGATGCATGGCCGGGTAGTCCCCATGATTTTCTTCGCTTCGGATTATCGTAACGTATCCACTTTTCATCGCCAGTCACGATACGATGCAGAAAACCCTTTCTTTTATGTCGCTGAAGCAGCTGTTCGCAAGTGAAAAAACACCGTTCGACGTCTCTCAGCTTCAGTTCGTACGGCACCCAATTTCCTTGCTTTTGGATCATTTCCATGGCTTTCAAACGCTTGGAAATGATTGTTCGGTCAACTCCCAATGCTTCAGCAAGTTCTTCTTGCGTTTGACAAGAATCTTCATCAAGCAAAGTCGCCAATTCTCGATCTTCAAAGATTTGCGGCCGCCCGGAACGCTCCTTGTCTTCCATGTCGAAATCACCGCTTTTGAAGCGTCGAAACCATCCGCGAACACTTGAATCATCGACACAACCTTCTCCATAAGCCTCCTGAAGCAATCGATGCGTCTCGGCAGCAGATTTCTTCAAATTGAACCAATAAAGTGAAACTTCCCGCAAATGACGTCGACTCGGCTCAAATTTCGACATTTTCACGATATCAAAAATTTATGATGCGAAAAAATTTAAACTAATGTGTTTGTATGGAATTGTTGACATATGAATAAGCTTTGATTATGACATATGTAACCATTGAATACTCGCACAGTATTGGTGGCGCCATCTCTTACAAAAAACGGGAAAGACTTATTCACACTCCTAATACATTTTTATATGTTTCTGATATCCTTTTTAATAATTTAGTACATTGCAGTTCATTTTTTTGTCTATTGATTTTAAAACGATCTTATATGTCTCAATACAATTTTATATTTTTATTTTTTCCCATAAGTTTGAATAAGTAATAGTACTTACATTATAATCCGTTTTAATACGTTTTTATTCGTTTTAATGTGTCTTTTTAAACGTAATTCAATATCTCTTGGTACATTAATAATGTAATCCATTTTAATACTTTTTTATACGTTCTAAATTTTTTTATCCATTTCAATACATTAATTTAATGTGCTCAAAACTTCGTATGTACACGTTTCTATGCATTTATACTTTAGTTTAGTTTAGCACTTTGGTAGTGTAATCAGTACAAATAAATGTCAATATTTTATTTAAAACTTTAATATGTCTAATATTAATATTTAATATGTTGAATATTTTATTTATAAGTTCACTTTAGTCAGTATGCATGCTAAAATTGTATAGCAGCCCTCAATAAAAATGAACACATTTCAAGCATTCCCATCTAAAATTAGCACATTCCAAATTTTATATCAACAGTAACATATTTCATACCTTTCTGAAGAAGACTAATCATATATCTACTTTTGCGTGTTACTTTTTACCGCGAAATAAAATATTCTTGACTTTATTGGAGGCACCTATAGTCGATATAACTAAATATAATTAAATTTTGTTTCATAATCCATATTTATAAAAAGCGTATAAACTAGGTTTTAATCACTTTAATTACTATTTATAGCAAATGTTACAAAAAATAGTAATATATATATATATATATATATATATATATATATATATATATATAGCTTAATATCGTTTATTAATTCAGTACAGACTCGCGTGCTCGTGGATACGTTACCACTGGCTCTCCTTGCGCTGCCGGACCCTCATACCGCGTGACGTCGTCTGCCGGCTCAAAGCGAATGAGATCAGCAGTCTTATTGGCCCGATTGGGAGATTCCCCGCCATAAGAGTTCTCTCGAGTTCATCACAGCATTCGTTCACTCGCTTTGGCTCTTTCCTCTCTCTCTCTCTCTTTCTCACTCAATCGGGTTCCCATATATATATATATATATATATATATATATATATATATATATATATATATATTGTAATCGTCGTTTTTGACGGTCGAGTATTACGAGTAGTTAGATATACCGATATAGAGCGCAATCTACAGCGACACGATGTTAACACGCGACGCGCATGAGACTTTCGGTCGAACCGCCGAGCAGAGTAGTCGATACCCAAAACCGCTTGTGCTGAACGTCACTTATGACCTTCAAAAAGAAGGAAGATAAGAGATAAACGCAACTGACAAGCAGCTGCTCTCCACCGCCGCCGTCTCCTGGAGGTCCGAGCCCGCTGAACGACAGCGCTTGTCCGTCAAGTACCGTCACATAGGTTGAAATATATCTCACGCCCTCCCGTCTGTTACCGCGTCCTCTGCATAGAATGTTCCCCGTGCCCCCCCCCCCTTACCGCGCCGGGGCGTCCCATACAGATCTAATACGCCCCGCGATAAAACCCGCTCGGGATTGAGTCCATGTTGCATATATGTGTACATAGCTCTCTCGTACTAATCCGCGTGCATTGTAAAAAGTACGTTAGATTAATAAATGCTCAACAAAACGTTTGTTTGATGAAACTATAGAATAAGTAAGCCACTTAAATTAATAGTGAACGTTTTAAAGCTTTGATGTATAAATAGAATTATGACGTCCAAATGAAAAAAAAATGAAATTAATTTTGTACATATGGTTCAATGTTTCCATTTCTACTCATTTAAACAAAGTTACCTCATAAAAACATTGTAAATAAATTATTTCCATAATATTTTAATAAAATCTATTTAGGAAATTATTAAATGTTTGTACAATAAAAAGCAATACGAGAAAGTTTTTTATTAGGTAACATTCCAGAAATCTAAAAGAAACAGTACTAAAACTGCCCAATTAATATATTTCCACTTGTAATAATTCCATTTAAATGCAAAACATTATTATAATCAATTTAGCAAATAAATTTAATAACATAAAAAAGTTAATATATATCAAAATATAATAAATTTCAAATTTTTGTAATTACTCGAAAGTAGAATCAGGACTAAAGTTTAATCTTATTTATGAAATTTTATACATTTTATAGATCAATTCCTATCACATTAAAATTATTAGGTTTGATACTGAAAATTACATAACAATATTAGTAAGTAAAATAAATGTTTGTACAATATTTTGAAATAATATCATTATTACAAAATAAAGCAGAAACAATTAAGTGAGTAGAAAGTCCGAAATAAAATAAAAATAAGGATATTCACATTACATAAATTAATGATTTCATACAGTAACTGTATATGATTTGTCTAGTAGTAACTAAAATGAATGCATAAGGGTTTCGAAAAAAGGGAGAAACTATTATATTTTCCGTGTACTTATTAATTATGCTTATTGATTTGATTGGCGCGCGAGTATCGGATAAGGCATGACCTAATCGCCGTTGCCCACCGCAGTGAATATTCCACTCCCACTTTTTGTCTTTCCTCTCCAAATATCGAGAGAAGCGCGGTACGCATCACTCTCGCCGGGACTGCCGAAGGAGGAAAGTAAAAATTTTGAAAGGAGTAGTGTCGGAAAGTTAAGAGAGGGTAGAAGGCAAAGGATAACAGAAAGGTGGAGAGTGAGATAAATAGGAAGAGAAGGTAAAAAAAGGAGAGAGAGCGAAAGAAAAATATCGTGCGAAGAAAGAAGAAAGGGATAGGTTACGAGAGGAAGGAGATCTCTCCGACACCAGACCAGCGGTACATCCCCGCCCGCTTCCATCCACAGACTCGCAGCCATCGTCGATCCTCTAACCGAGAATAGAGGCGAGTGTCACGCGGTTACAATTAGATCATTATAATTATATTATTATATAAAGATTATAAGACAGATAAAAATATTCATAGACGTTTGTACTAAAAATGTTTACTTAAATATTTTAGTATATTTTATAATCTTTTAAAATATTAAACATTTAAATTAATTTAAATTCAAAATGTGTTTAAATTAAACATATGATGTAAGAACAAAAAATTAAATAAAAATAATTTTTCAAATAGAGTCATTTCTCTTAATAATTGTAATACTTGTATTTTGTTGGAATCATAACTAGCAGACCATAAAATAGCATTTTACTCTTTTGTCCACTCTTTGTGATTGTTCGCTACTTCAATATCATAAAATAAATGAAATCTGTGAATTTTTACAGCTACAAATTCGGGAATACAATAAATACTTTAATTAGTATCAAGACTTCTTCTAATTCTAAAGTTCTTTACAAACACATCCCATAGTAATATCAACGAAGATAGACTCTTATATTAGGAGGCAAACTTACTTTTCTGACCTTTTTTAACGATAAAAGGAAATTTATTATGGAAAATGGATACATATTAGCTTAATTAAATTATTTTCCATCATTTTCTACTACTTTTTCCTATCTTTCGGGCAATATGGCGATACCTAGCGAGAGAACGATGTCGGTTTCGAGGAGATCAAATTATGCACAAATTCTCGCACTTTTTGAACATGTAGGAAGTGCGTATCGATGAGGTCAATCAGAAAACGCTATGCCTGGCGATTACGCTGGGTGCGGCAATACTTCCCATTCGACCTCCAATAGTGTGTTTTTGACGGCTTTCGCAACATGTAGGCGAGCGTTGTCATTCAAGAGAATAACTTTGAGCTTATTGCTCTTGATTGCTGATCTATGTTCGATCAATTTCTTTTGCAAATTATTCAGTTGGCATTTATATATGGCAGTTATCGTTTCATTTAGCAGCTCGTAGTCCAGCACACTCTGTTTATCCCACCAATTGACAGCAAAACCTTTTGGCCATGGATGTTCTGTTTTGGTGACGATGTGGACGGTTGGCCTGGGCCCACCCATGACTTTTTATGCTTAGGATTGTCATAGTAGACTTTTAAGACCACTTTTCATCACCAGTCACAATACGCCACAGAAAACTATTCTTTTTTGCCTGGTAAGCAAAGACAGTGCGATGTTGTATTGATTCATAATGGCACTTTCGGTCCAATCGTGTGGCATCCATTTTCCTTCTTTATGAATCTTTCCCATCGCATGTAAACGTTTGCCAACTGCTCTGTCACTGACTCCTAACTTCTTAGCGAGCTCTTTCTGCGTTTGAGCTGAGTTTTCGTCCAATAATGCTTGCAATTCACTATCTTCAAACTTTTTCGGTTGTCCAGAACATTCTTGGTCATTAACATGAGTATCTTAATTTCTAAACCGCTGAAACTACTCTGTACATGTTGTAAGCGTTGGAGATTATTCGTCATAATATTCTTGAAGAAATCGATAAGATTTTGCTACACTTTTTTTTCAATTAAAATAGTGCAAAATAACATGTCGCAAAAACGATTTATCACGATTCACTTTTCATTGATCAATAAATTATAATGCTTACACAAATGATGGTGCTTATTAACTGAATTTTGTTGGTAAATGTTGGTAAACGTGAAGGTCGAGAACTAAGTTCGCCTCCTAATATAAGAACGTTCTTATTAGTTATATAGGCAAACACTGGGTCACACCTCGGTTCAATAATGTGACCCAGTAGACAGATAGACTTGTCCAATGGTTCTGAAAGCAATAAATATTTTTTTTCTTATATGAATGAAGTGAACGGAAAATTGTGCCACACCAGCTCCCACATAAATTCCTGATAAAAATGCAGTCGGATATACAATGCCCACGTTGACATAAATTTTATCAATGTAAAAATGACAAATGCATAATATTTATAAAAAGTTATCATACTCTATGTTTAAGAAATTATAAAATCATAATTATTCATGTATATATAATGATAATACTGTATATAATTTGTAACGTAAGTTACAACAACCAAGGAAATAATTAGATCAGATAGGTGAACTATTTATTTTAATTACTCAACGTATATTTATTCATAGTATTATAAATAAATATAACCGTCAAACCGAGGAAAATAAATATAGAAATATATACACGTTAATAAGTGGTTACAGCAATACTAAATATACAATGAATTATGTCTGTATTCAATATAATAAATTAAGTATGTATTAATTTATATTAAATATAATAAATTAAGTATTTATTAAGATTTATATTAATTTAAATGTACTTAAATTTAGACAATCAAAAAATTGTTAACTTTTTTGTCAGCATATACAAGTGCGTTAATTTTTGCAAAATCGCACTTCATTTATGTCTGTCCTTTTTTATTTCCTAGTAAAAATTCCTCCACGAGGCAAAAAGAAGGTGCCTTTACTCGTAAGAAACAGTTTTAAAATTACTGGACGAGAAGAAAGGGTACGCTGGACTTCTGAAAAAGTAATTTTTTTCACCTGGAAAAGAATAAGTTAATTCCAGACGTAATAAATTAATTGAGAGAAAAGGCGCTTCATTTCTCCGAATGAAATTATTATAAAAGTTCAATCGAATTTATACCACACAAACTGTCATAATTGCAAAGTCATGTAATTAAGCATCTATAAGACCAAATAATGTATTTCATTTAATTTATGTAAAAAACGTTTGAAAAATACAATTTTGCTAAAAATAAGTTTAATTATTCTTACCAAAATTCCCACCTTTCCACATCACTAACTAAAGCATACTTGAGAGTGATACAAGAAAAATAGAGCGGTTTGAGTTTGAAATAGCAACAAAGAAACGTATAAATTCCCTTGGTTTCGTGTGAATAGATGAACCAAGCCGTGCGAATAAATACAAGAAAATATAACATAATAGAAAGAGATGAAATATAGGTGAATGTAGTGCGAAATTTCCAAAATTTTGATAATCTAATTAGATCGTGTGGCGACATATATATAACACATCAAATAAACAACTGATGTACAACTGATTTATATATATTATAACAAGATTGACGGTCGACCATCTAATTAAATTTTCTTTTTTTATATATCTGAAAAAAGCTTTTTCATTGATTAGAAAAATGTTTAACGTTCTAATTATAAATTAGAAATTCAACTTTAATATTAATAGCAATTAATAGATTACTGCTTTCATTGTTTTGAATTTATTTCATTTTCTTTCTTTTATTTGAATAAGTATTAGTTTATACAGTGACATACCATTACCCAAATTATTCACTCAAAATGATACATATCTATTATTTTTACAGTAATAAGGAAAAGAAAAAACATACAACTAAGCTTCCTAATGCGAACTTGCTGGTATGTTTCTAATAACACAAAAAAAACATTATTTTTGTAAATCTCACCGCCCATTGTTGATTTTGACCTTATGTGCAGTTGTATACCAAATTTTCAATGCAATAAACATCATTGAAAAGGTCTGGTTTTAGATTGTACGAATTAATATTTAAGTTTTTTTTGTTGAAGCAATGGTACGACTCGCACTGAATTGACTTCATGGTAACACCATGTTATGATCTAATCTCATCAAATCTTACTGAGAGAACTGTAATTTATCCAGTTTTTTCTTACTTATAAGATGGAGAAATTATAGCATAAAAAATCTAGTATCTTACTACGACGCTGCTTTTCTGCATTACAATAAAGATAAATAAGTATAATTTTGTACTCATACAAAAAAACTTCAGTTATTTATGTGGATAGGTTTATAAGTTTTTTTGTTTTTTTTTTTGTAAAATAAAAATATCCCTCATTGCTCATCTATAGCATTAACCAAAACAAAAAATTTTTTTTCTAACTTAAGACTTTTTCATTTAATTAATCAAGCCTTTGAAAAATAATGTGTGACTATCAACGAAATGATGCAAAAATTAGAATTACAAAAAAAATGTTTTTACAAAATTAATATACTAAATTACAGTTTTACACGCCTCGCTATGACAATGATGGGTACCTTTAAATATGATATTTTTAACACAATCTAATAATGAGTTTATAAATTTTTCTCTTGAATGAGCTTATGAAATAGTATTGTGTCGCAAATACTTCTTGGTAGCTCGCTCTTGTCTACAAACTGGTTTATTGTAGTAATTTCTTCCACTCTTTTTTTTCTTTACTTTTACATATCTCCTTATTCTTCAAATATGTCCTACGTCTCATCTTTTTGTATAAATAATTTACTAAATGTTGAATTCTTTAATGATCTGGTATATAATTATAAGACATCTCTTTCGTTGTATATGTTCTGTCAATTAAGTCATTGTTTAATATCTAAATGAAAGAAAAAACATTTATTATTTATTCATTCGCACTGTTTAAGTTAATTCAATTTAATCATTATTCTGTCACGACCATTTACAGTTTCTTTTTCTTTTTATTGTCCAAATTTTCAATTGGTCACCTTTATTTAATAGGCTGTTTAGATTCACTATTTAATTTATAGTACCATCACATTATTTACAGTTGTTTCCCTTTTTTCTTTTTCTCACTGTCTAAACTTGTAATATTATCACTATGACTTAATCGGATTCTTTTAGATTCACTATTTATTTATAGTATCATGAAAATTATTTTTAGTTGCTTTTGTCTCATTTTTTTTGTTATTAAGTTCATTGTCTTTGTTTTAAACTTAACTTGACCGTTAAACTTAACTTAAACTTTAACTTAAACTTAACCCTTTTTAGCTTATTAAATAACGCCTCGAACTTGGGCCACTTTTGGAAACACTGACAAAATTTACATCCTCTTTCATCGGAAGATTTATAATGCATATCAATTGTTCACGTTTCTCGCAAGAATACGTCCCGGTACTCCAAACCATCCGATGGTCTCGATTAGGTCACATAACCTCACTATTTTTTGGTGAACATGGAATTTAAATCGTAAATTCCAGAAAATAAACAATAATGAAAGTTCATCAACTTCATTAGAGAAAGTACGAAAAATTAAAAAAAACAAATAAAAGTTGCACACACACAGCGAGTAGCGACGTGTCCCAAGTCATCGACGAAGAGGAGCACGCGAAACCACCAACGGGCCCGTGCAGGAGACCCTGCTACTCGCACCGACGCCAAGTGTCTGCCGCTTTAATGCCCGGTTTCGTTCCGAATCCGCGCAGATGATGTAGGCGGAACGCTGCCGTTGGTCGCCCGCGAGTGTTCGTGCATGCCGCCCGGCGTCGACGCCAGTATTCCTGGGGAACGCCCCATCTGGAATACGCCCAGGTTAGTTCATGCGAGTGCGCCCTTGCGGGGAGCCTAGCCAGCGGGCGGACGAGCGTGCGTGAGAGAGAGAGAGAGAGAGAGAGTGCGCGCGCGTATTACGGTTTGCGCTTTTCGCATATTATTATTGCAGGCGCGCGAGCCTTGCGGCCTTTGATATTGTAAAACGGGAGAATATCGTGTAGAAATAAAGTCTGTATTCGAACGACACGTTCGCGTTTATCTCGGTTCTTTTTCTGTCGTCAGTCACTACCTTCCCTGTACAATTTTCCGCATCGCGCTGATATTACGCGCAGGATCCACCTGCCTCCGCAAGCACAGCGAAGAGTTTCCGCCGTGCGATCACCGCAGCCGTGCGGCACAACGCCGAGCTGCGGACGTTGTGCTCGTTGCCGGAGCACCGCGCACGAAACAGGTGAGTAGGCTCCCGCCTTCGCCAGCCGATTTTTTTCTTTGTAACGGGCCGTCGCGCCGTAGCGCGCCGAGACTCCGCCGCCGATGGGTGCTTATTCCCCGGACGGCGAGAAGCTGGAACGATATGGGTTGCGTGTGGACCATACGAGAGCGATTGCGCGTCGATATTCGAACTGGAGTTTGCAGAATCTAACCCACCCCGTTACAATATATATATATATATATATATATATATATATATATATATATATATATAGAGGAATATATAGATTCCTAACGTCTAGACACTGCTACGGCTAATGATGAGGTTTTACACTAAGAACGCTTCTCATTTAGTATGTATTTTTTTAAAAAAACAAAAGATCTGCAGCAAAACATCTAAAATACAAATAGGAGTCAATATAAACTTTATTGGATGTAAAACTATAATTAAAAACATTATTTCATAGAACATAATTTTTATGCATTTACGTAATTCTTATGTATTTTGTCATAAAAATCCAAAATGTATAAAAATCAGAACGATAGTAATAATAAGCGTACCAAAAATGGTAATACGCCAATTTTGAGCGAAATCAGATATGGGTGCTTTCTGAAGTATAACCAGGATTCGCAGATTTTTGAAGCTTTTGAAGAAATTGTTACATTTTTGTTCAGAAATATCGGTTGTACCAAAAAAATAAACAGATCAAAAAAGATGCACTTTTACGAGATGTACATCGCTCTTTTGAAAATTTTTTTAAAAATATTCGTATTATCCAAGAATACCAAAAACCACCATTTTTATGCTTTCTGTATTTATTTTGCCATTCAAATTCAATTTCAGCAAAAAAGCACTATGACATCCATCATAAGTACCGCAAAAAGCATACGTGCATATCTTTTCCGCAAAATGGAATGTGGGAGCTCTTCCGAAGTCCTCACCCAAATCTATAATTTCAAAAACGCTTGAACGGTAGCAAAGCAAGCGTTCAAATGTGCTAAGTATACACTCATGTATATATATATATAGCACTTTTACCCAAGGGCTTTTACGACACAAATATAATACATATAATAAGTTGAGTTTGTTGGAGCAAAGTGTATAAGCAATAAAACCAGATGTAGCAAACATCTTCGTTTTCTGTCTCACTTGGACGTACTGCAGCTAATGGATGATACTTAGATAAGAAAGCACACGCAAAAACGCTCGACTTACTCATGGATCGCTGTATATTGTCCGGTATATATACATGGTTGCGAACTTGCACGCTTGATGTTCTTTTGAAAAATAAAATCTCTTTTATATGTTAAAACTACAGTAAAATTGCATAATATATCATATTATCTATACATATTTAGTTGTATCGCCTAATTTTCTTTTATAATTTTTTACGTAAAATGTGAATTTAAAATATTACAATAAGCATCAGGGTTCTTTTTATTTCAATAATATATATACAGTACTGACTGCTGCTTGTTGCGAAATCTCTTTGAATATGCCAAGATTAAATTTCTCTCTTTTTCATCTATAAAAATAGTGATTATCAGTTGCAGGGGATTTCGTGAATTATAAATTTACTTTGACGTTTCATTTTGTTTATTTAATACGTAGAATGTGTGGAAAATGTATGAATATAATTTTATATTCCCGCCTTGTTTTTGTTTTATACTTAAGGTTAAAGAGGGCGTTAAAGCGCTAAACTGGACGGTAGGTCCCGTAGGAGTGGGGAGATGCCGCGGGGACGAGCATATCGCGACGAACAGTTGTACGGAGATGATGTAAAAGTAAATAAAAGTGCATAATATTTTAAGAAACCCACGGACTAATTTTGATTATTTATTTCATCAGTTCCTATTTTAAACAGAATGATGCAACAATTTTTAATTGATCTATTATTTTGTCCTACAAGTGGCGACACTTGAATTATATATGTAAATAGTTTCTAGAATTTGTAATAATTACTTTCTTTAATAGCACTAGTACCACTTGAAGTAGAAGACAAATTTGTACGATTTTTCGTCTAATTTAACTCTAAGAATGTTTTGCCACTTATAGGCACGTCTAAAGATTTATACAAAATTTTTTTTAACTTTCTACAATCAAAATTAAGGAAATGAGACGTCAAAGTAAATACATTTCCGTTCTGGTAGTTCAGCTTGCCGCTTCAATCGGGGTATGCGGCACTCTTAATATATGATCAGTCGATTTGACGTAAAAGTGACATGGCAGTCAGTAGTTCGGTTAACACACTCGTATGAATTTGTGTCCGTGTATAGAGCAATGTGTTCACACACTCATTATGAGTATCTGTGCGTGCATTTGCTTCTTATAGCTTGTAATTTCTAATTTTACAGCAGCGCAAGGTAAAAAATGAATGATGAATGGGAAATGCAACATATATTTTTAACAAAAGGCGCAGATTTGATCAAAATACATTTTTTATTAACGTATAATAAGGATTTCTGTTTGAATCTATTTTTTCAATTTCAAAAGTTAAACGATTAATTATAAAACATTAATATACAAATTTTAAAAATTAAACTGTCCATAAACTATTTTTGATTTTCTGATTGCACACTGTTTGATGTAGATAGCGGGTGGATAGGCTCTAAACACACGATAGGTGGAGGTCAATAATTAATGCTCGTGTATGATTCTCGTTGTATTCATAAGTTTGGTGTTGACGAACAAGATGTCCTTTGCGAGCTCTTTCAGTTAAATTTCTTATTGTCATATCAGTAGCCTGTCTTTTGTCTGGAAATCGTTCAGCATGTTTTGATGCAGCAGCATAATTGTTGTGATATTCTGCTAAAACTAATATCATGTCAACTATTTCAGATGGTAGATAATCAGCCATATTACCAAATTTATTTCGAATTTTTTCGAGTACAAAAAAGTGAATTATAAGTTGAATATAAAAAATGAGTACAACTCTAAATTATAAACAAACTTTTGAAAAAAAGTGAATACCTAGGATAAATTAACCAATTTTCAATTAAAAAATTGTAACTACGAAAAAATCCATAATACCAATAAATTACCTTGACAACTAAAAGTATCAGTGAAGAATGCGCGCTTCAACTACAATAAGATCCAACAATATTTTAAAAATTAATAATAGTGTTTCAAAGTGATTTGTTACGATGAACATTATACAGCTTTTCTTCATATCGTAGTTTCCGGGTAGCGCTAAAAGTGAGGTCAAGGTGCTTTGATTTGTTGTGTATGCTTGATTTGAAAAATAATGCACACGTTCATACTTCTTAAAAATAGACTTGATGGTCAAATCAGTTAAGGTCGTCAAATCTTGTGCTCTAAGTGTACTATTGTCATCAATTCTGTGTCAAAAAACACGATTCGGAGTTAAAAAAAATAGAGGTTTTCGATCAAAAAAATTGTTATGACCTTTAAATAACCTTGAAAATTGACTTCAACGTCAAGCCGATTATAGTTTATTACCACTGCTCTTTTCAAATCCATAGTCAAAACTAGGGATTCCTATTTAAAAAAATCATCTTGACCTTGAAATAACCTTGAACGTCAACTTCAAGATCAAAGGTACAAATACCGCTATATGTCTCCCTTCATCCCCTACAACTCTTCTTTCGAAAGTTTTTCGAACAAAGTTATCCTACAAAGTTAATCAGGTCATAGATTAAAATGGGTCACCTGGTATATATATATATATATATATATATATATATATATATATATGTATATGTATGTATATATCTATATATAAATATATATATTGGGACGGGGAACGCAAGAACCGCGTACGCTTGCTTTCCCACGTCCCTATGCTCTCTCTCCTGTCGTAGCCCTGTAAATATGTAGATACAATTGTAAATATAAATGTATATGTATACTTAAATTTAAAGTGTCTATATGTTCCAGGCCGACGCACGTTTACACCGGCGGAGAGGTAAGTGAGAGAGAGAGAGAGAGCGGGGAGTTGGGAGAGACGGCCGCGCACGCGAATTTGACAGTTAGTTAAAATAGGAGAGCTGCGAGTGACATGCGTTCAATTTGTTATTTCGCTTTACATTGCCTTTTTGGTTTTTTGGGAACACGCCTCGTGCTTTAGTTATTCCCCCTCGCCACGTACCTCATCTTCGGGGAGTTACAAAACGCGCGTGTTCGTGCTACTGATTCGTGTGTGTGTGTGACTCACGCGCGCTGCTGCCGAGTCCGAGTGGATGAGCTTGCCGTCCGACCCCGTCTACGCGGAATAACCGCCCCATCCCGGGGTCTCTGACCAGCGGAGTTGCCGCCTCTCCCGGCGAACTAAGACGCTCCTACACGAGGACGTGCTGCGAGTTCAACAGACGTCCCCATCATCTATTGTAAGTGGCAGTCAGTTCTTCTCTCTCTCTCTCTCTCTCTCTCTCTCTCTCTCTCTTCTCGAACTCCTCGCGCGCCGTCGCCTCGGCGACCCTCAGCCTGCGTCTCGCACGCCTCGCATATAGGTGCTGTACGACTGCTTACTATTAAAGCTAACTTAAATTTTAATTATTTTGATTTTATTATTTCGAGTGCATTTAATTAGTCGCCCTAGCTCACGCGCAATCCTGCATGCGATATTTCGCCGCTCGCGAACCGCCCCTCTCCCTCGCCGGAATAATTCGGGGCTAAGCCCAGCCGGGCACAGATTTGCAACGGCCGTGCCCGCCATCCTCGTGCTCGAGGCGGACACGCGCACCGTTACATTATATATATATATATATATATATATATATATATATATATATATATATATATATATATATATACGTATGTGACACTTTGAGGTGTTTTTGAAAATCCATAGATAGGATGTTGAATGACATATATAATTTATTTAAGACTAATAAAATAGTGAACAATCATTTTTTTTCAAACTATGTTCAAATTACGAATATATGTAACTTCATTTTTTACGGCAGTTTGAGGAGCTAAAAACTCTTCAAAGTGACACTTGTAAGTGCCAGCATAATTATATGAATATGTTTTCTTATATTTTTAAAATTTTTTACAATTAACAGAATCTTCGCTAAACACTTGGTGAAACATGTTTATATATGATATAAATATGAAAAATAGATACTTGGATAGTTTCACAAAATTATTTTATTCATCGACAGATGTTTCGGCGGTTAAGCCATTTTCAAGATCTTATACAGATGTAAATTTGTTATACAAAATGAAGTTTATATATAAAGAGAGTAACGGTATTATTATTAGGTAAACTGGAGGTAACTGTAAGAGGGAAAATACACATTAGGAATAGAGAGCAAGTAAAATTCGACATAACGGTAAATCGGATTACAATAAATTGTAATAAGGTATACATAGGATAATTATAAGGTAATTAAAGGTAATTAAAATTTTGACGAAAATTTTATGCTCGATTTATATTTTTATTTATTAATAAAGTTTATTATGACATTAAAAAGTTCAATTTTTAATACTCAGTCGATTCGTTTAAATTTATTTTCTTTGTTTTATACGTTATTTACAAATTTTGAATGTTCATTCTTTTCTAATAATATATATAGATTTAATTTTCTCATTTAATAACTTCTATTTCGCTTACAAACAACGCTGAAAAAAAGTTTCTACCGAACGGATAGGATTTTCGTAAATCCAGTTAAAATTCGGATATATCATTCGTATATAAATTTAGATATAATATATACATGTGGTAACCTTATCGATTTGTTTAGGAATCACATACGTTAATCGCACGAAATGTGTTGTCGGCAAAAGGAACGCAGTTATTTAAATAAAATAAGTTTAATTATAAAATGAAAAATTACATTAAAGACTACCTGTATAAAGAAATTTTCAATTGCAAAATTGTCTTAAAATATTTAAACTTTTAATATGCTTAATTTTAAGAACATTAATTTAAGGAAAATACTGATAGAATATGTAATATGTATGTATTTATTTTGAGTATTTATTTTAAATTTTGTTTAGAAAAATAAAATACGAATATTTTATTGTTTTTGTTATTGAATTCTTCCTGTCGCGATTCTTTTTTATTGTATTTGTAAACACTGCTGAAAATATATTTTCGTTATTATTTTTAGAATTTTATTAATATTATCATGATCAATATATTTATCCAAAAATTCCTTTGGTTATAAATTGGCTAAGAATAAATGAAAGAATAATTCCCAAAAGAAGTTAAGATGTAACTTTCTAATGTAAAGCCACCTATAATGCTTTCCTCGCAAATCTTTTGCAAGGAAAGCGGTTGAGCACCAACAAATCAATAACGATCGCAACAAATCTCAATGATAATTATTGATACATCAGAAGCAGATTAATAATTAAGCAGCAAACTAGAGATAATAAGGAGAGATTGCGGATGTCGTATACGAAAGGCTCGACGATTTTCGAACGCCGGAAAAGTCCGCCCTCAATAGTCCCAACTGCTACACTAACACGCCAACGCGAAATGTATATTATGTAATATATATAATTGAATACAGAACATGATAAAAATTCTAGATATATAGATTACGTATAGATTTTGATTCGATTGATTACAAATATTATAGAAATTGATAACAAAAAAGTTTGTGAAAATAATTGAATTAAAAATTATCGATGAGATCAATGTATAAAACTTATTTTCCATGCAATTATTCTTTATAAGAAAAAAATAAAACAGAATACCAAAAGATAGATTAAAAACAAAATTGCGGAATTGCAGAAAGAGATTACAAAAAAATTGGTGAACAAAAAATTTGTGAGATAAAAAAATTGATAAAAATCAAAGTAAATTAAAAAAAAAACAAGAAAAAATCTCAGAAAAAAATTAGTTAAAAATGTTTGAAAAAGGTTTAAATAAAACCTATATCAAAAAAAAAAGATTGAAATAACATTAGTTTTCAAAAGTGTAAAAAAGTACGAAATATCGATCTAAGAGTTTAAAAACTCATATACATGCTGTTATTCGTGAGGATATATATAAAATGTACTTAGCCATTTGTTTTATAATGGTCCATCGTTGTCAGCTGTAATTTCGTTATATAATTTATTTTTTATTAAGATATTTCAAAATATCTTATATGGATATTGTTCTTATATACGTACATTTGTTTTTTTTTTCTACAAAAGGTTTAAATAAAAATCTACCAATGTATTATTATTAGTTAAAATAATAGTAATAAACGGCATTAATTAATAGAATAGAACATGTTTTATATGAAATTGTTTGATTGATAGATCTTTTAAAAATAAAATTTTTTATGTACAGCTGGTTCCGTTAACTATTTTAGAAACTATGATATTTAGAAACAATGGTCGGAGATTTTTTTGGATCTGCGAGGGTCGCCGGACCACTTTAGGGTACAAAAATCTGACATTTTTGTACATGATTTACATGATTTACATACACCATTTACATGAGTGTACAGTCTTATAGCAAATACTGTTCGGCTAATTTCTATGCTGACTTGTTTACTGTTTTTAGAAACATCTCTGTATTCAATTTTATATATTAAAGAATATACATTTAAGATTATAAACGATTTATTATATGTTCTTTAAAATATTATACTATGATTTTCAGAATAAAATAAATTATTGCAATTACTCTATAATATATACATAAGTAATTCAGATAATTTTTTTTTAACAATTTCTTCAATAGATAATTTCATCATAAGTGAGGTTATGTCACAATCACTACAATATTATAAATAAACAGAATAATTTCCTTATTAGTGTATACAGAAAATTACTTTTCCTCATTCTAACCTACAAATCGCACCTTCACCGCTTGATTCCGGTTCTCATGAGGAAAAATATAGTCCTTACCTAGTACGAAAATACTTTTTTACGAAGCTCGTTACAACCCTCGGCTTCGCCTCGGGCCGCAAATCTCTCGTTTCGTAAATAAAGCCTTTTCATACTCGGTAAGAAATGTACTATTCCCGCACTCGGGGCGCAAAATACGATTTTCTGCAGCTGTCTAGAGGGAGCAAAATACTACTTTTCCTCCCTACGCGTTATTTACTACAATATAATATAAGCATTAAAAATTAAAATTAAATTTTTTAAACTAATTAAGGAATATCCATTTTAGCGCAAAATCATAAGACTCAGTTTGAAATTTCTTTTTTCTATTTGGAAAGTCTTGATTTTTTACAGAATGAAAATTCGTCTGCATTATGAAGCTGACATTGGAGTTTGGGTCTGAATTGCTTTTTGATACCCGTGCGCATATTTGATGTGTTTTGGCTTAGCCTCTGTATGATTCAAACGAAAACAGCAAGGTGGCATTGGACAGAACCGTACAGATGTAGAACACCGGTATAATTTTTTTACCAGTTTCAGATAATAAAGATGAAAGTTTAGAATTTGTCATCATTATCATGTTTTATAAAGATGTCCCAGAAACAGAAAATTTTGTTAATCTATCCTCTATTGTGATTGTTGGTAACGTAAAATTGTGCTCATTGTGCCATCATTTTTTTTTTTTTTTTTTTTTTTTTTTTTTTTTTTTTTTTTTTTTTGGTGCGACAGTTATGGCGTCTATAAAAGACATACATTCGCTTTTATATATATATATATATATATATATATATATATATATATATAAATAGATTAATATTATCTTATTTTTCGAAATAATGTCCATTGGAAAAATTGAGTTTTAAAAAAAAAGTAAATTTGAAAAATGTTTATGGAAAAAAAACAGGGTGGAAAATTTGACCCCTAGTACTTTTATGTATTATATATATATATGGATTGATGGTTTATCAAAGAAAAAAGTTTAATTAGCGATATATGCTAAGGAATGTACAAATCGATTAAAAAATATATCAGCGTTTTTGTCTTATTATTTATCAGCAACATGAAAAACACGTATAAAAATTATTTTCTTGAAAAAGTGTTATTTAAAATTTTTGTCAGCCATATTGGATCGGCCATCTTGAATTTCAGTGTCTGTATTAAATTATTTATCAGCAACATGAAAAACACGTATAAAAATTATTTTCTTGAAAAAAAGTTATTCTTGCAATATTATATATTGGAAAATTAATTGATGATATTATTATTCTATAGGTGAATTGCTCTTTGCGAATCTTGAGAACCCCATAACATTCGGCTATTGTTCCTTTTTCGAATTTTAAGTGTTTAAATTTTACTATATTAGTAATATGTATCGAATACTACATAGACGTAGTATATATATATATATATATATATATATATATATATATATATGAAAGGAGGCTATTCATACAATTTTCATTATGGATACGTTCCTGAAATATCGGTAGTGCAGAACATTGATTTTAGTTCTCTAACTTGATACAAAATTGTTCTCTATGAGGCGCATCGATCGATTCGGACTTACGGCAATCGTGAGGAGCACTCTTAATTTATTGCAGAATGAAAAATTCGTCTGCATTATGAAGCTGGCATTAGAGTTTGGGTCTGAATTGCTTTCTGATGCTCATGCGCATATTAGATATGTTTTGGCTTAGCCTCTGTATGATTCAAACGAAAACAGCAAGGTGGCATTGGACAGAACCGTACAGCTATATATATATATATATATATATATATATATATATATATATATATATATATATATATATTGCCTGCGTCACAGCTCAACATTGGAAAATGCACACATCAATTTATGCTGATGTAGCTGTGACGTCGTGTTGGTACCTAGTATGTCAGTTGGCCCTATAGAGGGCTGTTCACGGTGCTCGAACATCGTCGAGCCTTTCGTATATGGCATCGGCAATCTCTCCTTATTATCTCTGCGTATACTCTTGTCGGCCATATTTCTTAGTTCTACTTTCCGCCAGTAGTAGTACAATTATATTAAATGGACAATGATGGAAACAATCTTTTTCCATTATCTCTATGGTATCATACATTTGTTCAATTAGCGTTACAAAATTGTAATTCACTACATAGCTATATCAGTAAAATGAGAGAGGATATGTACGAACGTTTCTAATGCTTAAAAGTAAATATATGTACGTAATAAATAAAACTCACATTGATACGCCACCAATGAATGGCATTGGATCACTTCCTCTAGAAGTTTTTTTTTGATAAATATCTTTACAAATCAATCTGTAACAAATATTTATCAGTAAAAATACAGAATCATGCGCTTTGAATAACTTAATCGTATCAAACTTACATCCCAGACAACATATGACCCATCGTTGTAAGCATAGCACATGTAGCCACAATATCTTTATAATCTTCAACACCCATCTTAATTTATATTAAAACTTAAGAAATATTGTATAAACTCGATACAAAAGTTAACAGCTCGTGTATGGTTTCACTATAGCTACGTATACTGTATGTCAGACGATCGTATTCACACTAAATGACATTCATTATGTATTATCTGTGCATTAGTGCATTTACACTAAACTGTAGTTTTCAATAATTTAGATTATTTTATATACATAATAATATAGCTTGTTCAGTGTTTGATGCAGTAATTATTTGAGGGCCTCATGTGGTCGAACTCAGTCAATTAATTCATGCACCGTGATAATATCAAAAATATAAAAGACTTACTTTTTATTTAATGATATTAAATGCTATCATTACAGGGTGGGGCAAGTAGAACAAATTGCTTCAACCTTCGTGTTAGAAGAGGGGAGGGGTATCCGAGCATCAAGAAATCTTACGTAATGTATAAGGCATTTAAAATTATTTTGTAAATACGTAAGAGATAACATTGAAAAGCAGGACCATAAAATCTAAAACGATCAAAAGCAATGAACTAGACCTCACTAATAATATTATAATGTATATAGAATTTTAAAATAAAATGATAATAGGATTTCAAAAATATAGATTTGTTAATTTATTTTGTATTCACTGTTTTAGTTTGCATGATTTATTTGTTTTGTCTTTCTTTCTCTTTCTTTCTCTTTCTCTTTCTCTTTCTCTTTCTTTCTCTTTCTCTTTCTCTTTCTCTTTCTCTTTCTCTCTCTCTCTCTCTCTCTCTCTCTCCATCCTCGCTCTCTTTTTCTGTGGTATGCTGGCGCATGTGTGCGCGCGTGCGTTTGTGTTTATATTCCAATGTAATACATAGATACATATTTATATGGACAATGTAAAAGGATTACAAAATCTATAGATGTATATCTATATATAAACAAATTGAAAAGATATTTTTTTATTTGAAATAAATAAAATTTGTACATAGATACTGCACTAATTTTTACAAAAATAAAGTACGGCTACGACAAAGAGATCATCTTTAATTTCTAAAAAATTTGTTCAAATCCGTCTAATAGATCCTAAATTACGGCTAGACAAGCATTAATATAACTGTGTTGAAATATATTTTTAATTTCATAAAAATGGTAATTCCGTTTCGGATAGTAGGTCATAAAAAATAAAATGTTTTTTATTTTTTATTATTATTTATTATTTATTTTTTATTAAGTCACTCTTCATAAAAAATAAAAAGTGTCGGAAAATTTGTTTTTCGTTTGAAAAAGTTACATTCGCATCGGCCCAATAGTTTCCAAATTATCGCCGGTCAAACAAAAATGAACACGTCAAATTCAGTACCTCCTTGTTTTTCGAAATCAGTAAAAATAAAATTTGTATTCAATAAAAGTGTGTATGTGTGTGTATGAATTATATATGTATTTATATTTGTGCATTATTGTTTTAATAAAGTGATAAATTACAGATAAAAAACAGTGAAAACTTTTATTCATGATATAATTTTTGTTAAGCATGAAACAGTTTAAAAAGTTTTGAAAAATATTTTTCGCCATACAAGTAATCCAATCGACGGGGAAACAAGATTCAAAATTGACAAAAGACTCCACTTCATCTAAATATAGGTTTATATAAAATTGAATGTTTCAAATGAAGATATTTAAAATGGATAATGATAACTTGATGCAAAATTCTATAAATATATTAAAATTAAGAAAAGCTTTTTTCTCTTTTTTTTATGCTTTTATTGTCGAACCTTCAACTCGGATAAAAAATATTTTAAACAAATATTGTAGATATTTGAATAATTTATGAAATGAGATAAGCTTTATTCAAATCGGATTATTCATTACGTTAGAAATTAAGAAAGACTTTCGCAAATACCTGTTGTTTTCATTAATTAATATTTTTATAGAAATCAGCTTTTGAAATTCAGAAGTCAAATTCTTGTTGCATTATATGAAACAATAATGCAAAAAAAGTTTATCAATAAACTTAATAAGTTTAGTAGTAATTTAATTTGTTTATAAGAGAAAAGGTTCTCATTCACAGATGTTTAGTAAAAAAAATAAAAACATTTTTGTATAGTTTTCGTAAATTGAAGTTTTATTTATAAAATGATTAATAAAATAGTTGATTGTTATATTTTTGCTTTGCACCCTTATTAAAATAATTACATTGACATCAAATTGATTTTTTAAAATAAACTCTTATAAAAATGAATATTCGAGCGTCGAATATTAGAGCCACGTTAAATAACACAAAAAAATGAATATATCCCAATCTAATGATTACATGTCGAGATCATGAAGTTTATTTTCCGATACGACAAATTAAAATCAGCCTCGAGATCTTGAGGCCTACGATGGCTCGATCGCTAGAGCGAAGGACTAGTAACTTAGTGATCCGAGTTCGAATCCCGATCTCGGCCGATTGACACAGGCACCGCTGTAATAATTTACATGTGCTTTGTTTACAAACACGTCGTAGACCTTCGTCGCTGATTAGCACCAATATTTGGAAGCATAAATAGGGCGACGTTAAATAACATAAAAAAAAAGCTTCGAGATCGGAAGCACTTCTCTTCGTGTGGTTCCTCATTCTCACTTTGATAGCGAGTCTGCTGAGCGAGTTTTCAGATAAATTTAATTTATAAATCTTTCCATTCGTATAATTTATAATGGATAATATTACCAAATCATATTTCACCACTGAGAAAAAAATTCAGTAAAAACATCTGATTTTGGCGAATACTATGCGCTAAGTTCTTATTTTAAATTAATAAACTGAGAGTAGTATACTAAACAGACAGATTGATATTAAGAGAATATAATAGGATCTCGAAACAATTGTCTTGAATAGTAAACTGTTTTCGAATAGTAAAGCTTAAAGAAATTATCTTGGTCAGTTAACTAAACTATCCAATGAGATGTTAAAATAATATAATGAATAGTTAAAATAATATAATATAACTATTATATATGTTATGATTTTTTCTATCGAAAACAAATAAAAATAAATACCAACACTAGAGACTTATTATAAAGTTAGTATTTGCTTTTGATTTAACTGAATCAAATACCAGATTTATTTTTTCACAGATAGATACATAGTTATATTTATTAGTTACTATGTAAGGTAGAATAATGTTTGTGTATTTACATATTATCATTTATTTAGTCTATTTCTTATTATATTTATTCTGAACCTACTCACTATAACCTAACATTTCGCGCATACATTTTCAACGCACTTATAATACACATATCTATCGAATGCTTGGTACACAGTCGACATGTTATAAGAACGAAATCTTTCGAATTGATATACTAACTGATACATTTTTTACCACTTGCAGTAGACGAGTAATACATGGAAAAGAAGCGACTAACAAATCATATAAATGGTGATATTGTAGCTTTTCATCAGTATTTCGATTAGTTTTCTGAAATTTGCACTATTTTTCTTCTCAATTTACCATAAAATTTAGTTAGCTTCTTAATATTAATTCATATAGAAAAGGTAATTCATAATTAAATAACAAAAAAATGTTCAAATCAGTATTAATAATTGATGGCATTGAATCGATCCATATTTTTTAATTTATTGATAAATTTTTATACATACATATGTATATTTAAAAAGTTTGAAAAATACAGCTACATTCAATTGTATAGGCAATCTCTCCTATTTACTTTGCAAAAATTTACATTGCACAAAAATTATTTTATTCTATAACATAAGAAACATACAATTTTTTAAAGGCTAATGTATTTAAATTTTACGTAATTGGTATATCTATCTAAAGGAAATTTTGAAGAAGTTATAGTATTTAAATCTGCACATATGAAAATTATATCTTTGGAATTATTATTGACTGGTGCATACAAGATTTTATATACTGAAAACGAAGAAATTGAAACATAATCTTGAACAGCAACGTTTGTAAACTTAGTTTTTAAACTATCAAATTTTGTACTAAAGATATATTCTTTCCTTATCAAAGCCGCGATTAATAAAAAATCTGTAATTCTGTTTTAACCGATGTCGTTTTGCTAAAGTAAAAGACATGTTCAATCGTATTGTAACTGATTGTGATATAAATTTGAAGTCTGTGCTTTCCTTCAAATCGAATATAGGATAAAAACCTAGGAGATGCTAATATAATTATCATTTTTATATATTGCAAAAAGTGATGGTGTTGAGATTTTGTGGAAATGTTATAATATGTTTATAAGGACTGTAATGTAATTCTATTTTGATTACTAAAATACTATAAAGAGCACAATATACTTATATCCTTCAATATTTCAAAAACAAAAGATACACTGTCTACAAGGTCAAGTAGCGCAAGCATTTTTATGTGGAATATGGTATAACGTGTGTATTTATATATGCAGCGCCGGATTAACATTGTATGGGGCACTATATATGTTCCCTAGACGGCCCCCCTGCTATCCTCTAAGAAATAGAATTCCCCAAAAGTAGTTAACGGTAAATAATAGAAAACTAAATGAATAAAAAAAAAGAAATACTGATATTTTTATTAAAAAAATATTTTAAACAAGAATATTTTATTAATTTATTATAATATAATTATATTTGGGTCGTTCTCAGCAAAAATGCAAACCTCGGGTATCAAATTTGATAAAAAAAATTTCTCTAAATTTGTAACCTGACACTGAAAATATGATTATTTAGCAATTTTAAATAAAAATATATGTAATATTAGTACATAACTATAATTTGAAAAAAATATCTATTCTTTTGAATATATCCCGTTGTTTTTGAATGGTAGGTAGCGCCGCGGAGATCATGTACAAATAACACGGCTTCTAGATATTTAATTTGTAAATGATATTTAATTTCTTAATAAAACTTATGTGAATTAAGAGATTATTATACTTATTAAATAATTTTTAAGTAGTATTATACTTATTAAGGAATTTTCTAAATGAATACATTGTACATCATATAATTATTCAATTTAGTTAACGAAGTTAATAAAAATACAGTAATTTTTAATCATGATCACAAATCGTAACTAGATCTTTTTGAAATTGATAAGGCCACGATCATTTTAAGATTTTTATGTTGAGTTATGATGAATAGAATATAAAAAATTGAAAGAAAATTTTTTGCAAAATTAATTGTATAGCACGAAAGAATTGTAAAAAATCTTAAAATTCGCATTGTTTGAGAATGGCCCATATATATATATATATATAAACATTACATTATTCACCAAACCATCATTAAAATTGAATGGAATAGTCTTTCTAATGATGTCTGCGACTTTCCCAAATGGAAGAGGCATTTCTTTTTCAACTAATGGAAATGATTTTGAAATTATTTGGACGATTATAAGATATTTAAAACTATCTTTAACTGCGATCTTTTGATCACCTATATTCTCCGTTACTTGAAGTCAAATCGAAAATATATTTAATTTGAATAAGCTCGCTTGCGGATCATTGGAAATCTTACATATCATATCATACCTTATATCATATCATATCATATCATATCATACTAATTTATAAACACAAAGCGTGTTTTTGTTTGTAAATGATAAACAAAAAAACTATTGAACTGATTGCTCTAAAATTTGATAAATAGATTCTATATTATCTTCGGAAGGACATAGGCTATGTTTTTTATTGAAAATCATTTTACTTTCATCAATAAATTAAGTTAACGGTCATAGCAGTTAGTTTCACCAGCGGCCAGTAGATGGCGACTTGAAGCACAAATATCGATTCAAAGTAGTCCGCTTAAACTAATAATCCTGGCAGCTCAGTTGAATTGTCATATCCAACTTTGGGATTCGTATCCTAAAGGTGTGGCCTTAGTCGATATTACCCTTTTTGTTCTTCAGCTAAATCTGACAATATTCTCACACCTTCTGGATATCTTTTAATGTTGGCAAAATAGGGTTCTTTACGAACAACATCAAAACTATGTATATTATATATATATATATATATATATATATATATATATATATATATATATATATGTATACATTTTCAATACGATTTCTACTAAGAAATATTGCATTGTATACGGGCGGTTGAATATGCTTTCTATTGGGAGTTTTGTGTTCGGATGGAAGAAGGCGACGTTGAGGTATCTCTGAGCGAATTCTACGGGGAATATTGTATTTACTTGATAGAAAATGACGTCCAGGTATGAGGAAATCGACTTCTATTAGAAGATTCGAGTTGAGATGGTAGAATATGATATGTAGGTGTTTCCGAACTTCTATGGGGAGTATTATTTTTAGTCGTTAGGAAGCAATGTCTAGCTTTCTCGGAACGACTTCTATTGACACTATCGTCTTTAGTGGATAGAAAACGATGTTTAGGATGTCGGGATAACTTCTACGGAGAGTTTTGCATTCAGACGGTAGAAGATGATGTCGGAGTAGGACGGGACGACTTCTATGGGGAGATTCATGTTGGGACGTTATAGTACGATGTCCAGATGTTTTGGAACGGCTTCTATGGGGAGTGTAGTGTATAATTGGTGGAAAACAATGCCAAGTATGTCGGAATACCTGGCCATTGTATTCTATCTCCCCAATACAAAACTCTCTATAGCAGTCGTGCTTAGATATGTCCTATCATCCGAACATGATACTTTGCATACACGTCGTCTCGAGACATTTCGAGATCTTTTTCTACCGCTCGAACTCGAAAGTACAATCTCCCCCATAGAAGCCGTATTTAATATAAATATATATATATATATATATATATATATATATATATATATATATATATATATTGTATAAAATGGTCGGCAAGATATTAGCTTTTTGAAGTGGACGCTGCTTCGAAGCAGCTTATTATACAGAAGCAACGATAGGTAAATTATGGTAAATTACTTATAGTAATATGGATTTTTATATATACAGTACTTTTTACTTAGATACTTGTTCAACGTGTGAGCAAGATAAAATACTAAATTTTTATTGAAAGAATTCTTTCGCGTATGTTCAGATTCCGACGTGGACTTATTTGCGACGGAAAGGTTGATATGTACAGTAATATTAAATGTTTTTAAGCTTAGGTGAAAATAAGTGTTTATTTTATACATATACATATATCAATTTTCAATATATATAAGCACTACTCACGAGAACTACAGAGAATCTGATCTTCCATCTAGTTTTCTTAAGCAGAATACCTTGGTACATAAAGTTGAAGGCAGTCCTATATTTATTACAAAATCTTATTGGTTGTGAATAAGTGCATTTAACAAATCAATAACGAATCTAGGTAAGAAGAGGCAGGTCAATGCCAGTTGCATTTACAGTACATATCTGCCCCCTTTCTTTCTGACAGATGTCTATTTTATACCTACGCTCCTACATATTATGGTATTATTGTTACCAGGTGTAATTAACAAATGACTATAGGGAGTCCTCATAATTATGTCTACTTGAAGACGGAACAATATTATTGAATTGTTTAAGAAATGGATTAAATTATTATTTCGAGCGAAGCCGAGACGGGGGATGGTAGTATTTTACAAATATGCTTGATTTAAAATATACGTTTTCTAGTCTTTAATTCAGGAAAAGTATTAATTAATTCCTCTAATCGATATTCCAAATAGCTAGAGCCTGTAATTTAGATTGATATCGTGAGTTTTGCAAATAATTTTTTACACATTTTAAGATTGAGAGTCATCTTTCATCAGATGCATTCGATGTAGGCAAGTTAAACATATTCTCAAAAGTATTTTCATATTTGGAAATATTAATACTATTTTTGTGCTCTTTATAAATTGCAGCATATCATACGATAATATTTTTTTACAAATTCATTTAAATTGTAGCAGTTCCTCGTCCAATTTATGAACGTCAATTTCGTTCACATACTCGACCAAACACACATCAAAACCTTCCTAGCTGTCAATCCCGGCTTGGCCACTGTTTGGAACAGTTCACCAATCTTGAACCACAACCGTTTTCGATTGATATTGTCATAGGTGATCCATTTTTCGTCGCCAGTCACCATCCGCTTCAAAAATGGGTCGAGTTCGTTCCGTTTCAGCAGCACATCGCAGACGTTAATTCGATCCAGAAGCTTTTTTGCGTCAAATCATACGGCATCCAAGCATTAAGCTTTTTTTGTATCGAGTCTTCTACAGATGGTTTAAAATAGTTTAATGACTAATTAATGTCACCAGATGCCATATGCCGGTCTAACTTGATAAATTCTATGATTTGATCGATATTCCTCGTCACAGGTCTTCTGCCGGCTGACTTATCTATGGTGTCGTTTGCACCGGCTTTGAATCGTCAAAACCATTCCTCTACGGTTCGAAGTGATAGCGTGCCATCCCCAAAACACCATTAATCTCACGGAACGTTTCTCTAGGGGATTTGCCTTTGACAAAGGAAAACTTTAAAATAGCGCGAATTTCGGCGTTAGTGAACTCCATGTTTACACGTCTATAACATTTGAACGCAATATCCAAACTAATCATGCATAGCGTCGTTTTGTACGTTATGTCAAGACCTTTCAAATGATGTATAGTATTGCCAGATACGAGCTCTGTAGTGCTTTGTACATAGCCGCGACATTCATAAGACAAAAAGGCGGAAGGGAGATATTTGACAACCTAATATTATAGAAAAATACTTAGCAGTTTTGACTCCGGACACAAATGTTTCTAAATTTTTTTTATTTAATAATTCAATAAATTCATCACAAATAGAAGATGAAAGGTAACTGATATTACCCTTTTTAACTGATCCATATTGTTTAATATGTGATGCTAAAAATTCATAAAATTCAGCCAAATACTCTAAAGCTCCAATGTAATCTCCGCTAGGGCTTTCAAAGAAAACCTCATTAGAACCAGAAAAAGCTAAAGAATTTTTAGCTAAAAATTTTATTGTTGTTACTACCCCCAGTAATATTTTTCTCCAATATTTTTTTGCTTTCAAATACTTTTTTGCACTCCATAAAAAGAATTAAATAGCCCAACTGCTTAATGAATCTTAGGGGATAGTGGCGTACCTAACTCGAATGACTAATTACATGTATACAAACATAAATAATTGGACGTTTATGTGCATAATTTGAAACATCAAAAGTTTATTAAAAGTAAGAAAAAGTTTAATTTAATTTAAATAATTATAAGATACAAAATAAACTTGAATTTAGTAAATTACATTTACGTCGCTTTAGAAGTCATGGTTGCTAATGTGACGTGCCTTTTTAGATGCAATGAAAACTTAGCTAAAGTGAAACAGATTTTAATATTTATTAAAGCGAAATTCCGAAGATAATAAAAATCTTTAAAATATTTCGTTTGAACTCACTTTATTTAATAATTAGATCAAATATTATAAACATATTCTAACTGCAATAATTTTTTATTCTCTTACTAAGTTTGGTTTATATAAATAAAAATATAGAAATCTATTAAGGTACATTAAAATTAATAAGATTGCATATACTTTCAGTCATCAGCGACCACTACTCGCTCAATAACGCAACATCGATGGCTGTGCGATTTAAGCATCTGAATACTTATGTTTCTCTGCGTCATGTTACACAATCAATACAATACAAAGAAATACTTATAAATTTTATGGATAATGAAAGAAAAAGTCATAATAAATCTAATAAATATATGTATATTTAATAATAGTAAATTAATTTATAAAACATCTTTACAAAAGATTCTGAAATGCAGTTTGATCTGAGCTTGGACCGCCCCCCTCCCCGAACTCCGAGCCCTAGATAAATGTATTTTTTGTCTATGCGGTAATCCGGCACTATGTACACGTATACATACATGCGTTTATTTTTATTATTAATAGATTAATTGTTTTAATTTATTAATAGATTAATTGTTGAGAGATTGTTTGACATTTATAATACCGAAAATAGACATAATGCACGAGTTGATGTTAACAGAGGCAAAATTATTTCTTACTATATGTTAGAGGATTATCGAAAAGAATTAAAAGAAATATTCGGAAATATAACATTCAAATTTTCTTTAAAAATAGCAATAAATTAAGTAAGTTGTTTAATTTTATTTGGCCCACTATATGTTATATTTAATTTTAATCGGTATAATTTTAATAAAGATTCCTCGTAATAAATAAGTGTAGTTTGTATGTAAAGAAAGGCAGAGGAATTTATATTTGCCAACTCAGTAGAATTTAAACTGGTATCATGTATTAATTTAAGATTGTTTCAAATAATCTAACAGAATATGCGAAAATTTAATCAATTATATTGATCTCGTGAAATTTTGTGAAACATACAGTCCTGTGACTGGAAAATGACATTTAAATGACAAGGACAGTCTGACTGTCGTTATTTTAACTAATATATTATATTATAAAGATTGTAAGACTGATAAAAATATTTATTAATTTAAGAAAATGACATTTCATTTGTAGGTGAATATATATACTTGGGAAATCCGGTGCCGTGACAGGAAAACTTAGTTTTTCAAAAGCTGTATTTTCATGTACATACATTTCATGGCGAATGATTTGGCTATTTTCAAAAGCTGAATAAATTGAATCTCTACAGAATATAGAGACCCATATATCCATAAAGATCGGATTTCTTTCTGGCCCGTAAAGCGGCGAGACAAAGCTACTCGAGAGCTCGCGTTGTCACATTATTATCTTATCCTAAAATTTCGGAGAATCTATGAATAGGGAATATAATACAATATAATAATAAGATAATATAAATAATATAATCGCGAGCGTGTTCGTGAATGATTCATTCTTTCCGCCAGAGTTTTAAGCTTCATTTGTATTCTTCTCTCGTAAAATAAATTTGTTTTAAAGTATTTTGTGAAATTTATTTTTCTTTTATTAATCTTTTTGCTATTGTGAAACGTCGCTGGTTGATTCTAAATAGTGTTCGAAATTTTTTAGAATTTCATACATGTGTCACACAATACAACAGCTCGTCATAGTTATATACCGGAATTACATACCGGAGTTAAATACCGGAATTATTTATATTGACTAATTTGTTAGTTATTATTAGCATGTATGAATGTAATAAACTATTTACTGGGAGGTTTAATAATAAGAGTTTAAAAACAGTATTGAACTAAATTGAATTTTAATATATAATAAAAGAAAAATACAAATGACAATCACCTTAGTATAGACGAGACATGAATAATCATTTCTGCGCTCACATAGCGCCCTTTATAGACTTGCAGTCCTTCTTATCGCGGGTCAAATTTCGGGCGATAAGCCCGATTCGTGGATCGGAGCCTAAACACTTCGCGCAGCCGGACGGTCGGAGAACCCGAGGTGGTAATCCGACACCATCCATACAACTTTCAAAATTCTCAAAATTTTCTTAAAGCTAAAATACAGTCACCTTATTTGTGAATCTGTAGAAGAGCTATTAGAAAGAAAATTTCTGATTTTTCCATCACAGCACGGATCAATTGCTTTTATGGAAGCATAACCAGTTAAATCTCTTTCGTAAAATCTCAAGATTTTCCTCCGACTAGTATTTGATTACTTTAGTTGTAAATCATATAAAAATCAGTCTTCAGAAAAATCTTCGGTTTTATCCGTCATGGTACGGATTAAGCATATACCTTAGTTGTATACAATTTTGTGGCCTTTAACGAAGATTTTCTCTCGATCCTGATTTCAATAATTAATTTACTTTAAACTCGATTAAATTAAATCAAATCATTCAAAGTTCAATTCACAATTTCAATTTATAAATTATTGAATAAGATTTAAAATTTCCAACGATGATTTCGTCGAGAATCACTCGATATCTCATATATACTTACATATCAGTTATAAACAGTTTTTCTCTTTTGAATTTGTGTGGCGCCGTTTTGTTCGAGGAGATCGCATATACGTTTCTTCCTTATAGTATTATCTCGAAAATATCGTATTACATTAATATCTTATTTATGTTATTTTTCAATCTTAAAACTAAACATTTTCCGCAGTACATATTTCGATAAATCCTATCTTTCAAATATTTAAAACTAAAAAAAAGTATATTTGATAGTTGATTTTCATTAACTATATATGTATATACTTTGAATGAATAGTTTTGTTTCATCCTTTTAATTGTTAGTTAAAATAAAAAAATGTTTAATGCAATAGAACTTATTTTATAACGTATATTTATTTAACTAAACTAATCAAATTATAAAAAAATCTAGAAATTTCATGTGTGTGCGTTCATTTTGCACCTTTTCTTTCATCTGGCTGTCGAAAATGTAAGTATTTATTTCGACTGATCTTCGCTCGTTTGAAAAAAAATCTCCCTATTCTTGCAAAATGATTTCCAATATTTCACAACTTCTCTTTTAGGCATATCATAGGCCACCTGCATACCACTGTATTCTGTATGTCCATTAAATATCTTCCAGCCCTTTTGAAGCTATCTAGTTCAATTTATACGTACCTTATTTGTATTTTCTCCAAAATGTCCCATTTTTTCTATCTCTATTTTTCAACTCCATAAAAGAAACCTGGCTTAACGACCGCATCCATAAACTGGAGTCTACCTTTCAATGATTTTCTGTTCATTTTTGTTCATTTCTCCGACACTGCTTTAGTTAGTTACTTTTCATACATTTTCTGCCATTTTTCTGACCAGTGATCTGTACGAATTAATTGTCATGAATCAAAAACTAATTACTGGTATTCATTTAACACCACCAATTCCTTCCCTATGTATCGACATTGATACTTTTATCTTCTCCGTTCAATTTAAAATATAATTGCCTCTTTTGCTCATTAACCTTTAGGCTATTTTTCCTATTGAAGTTTTCTACATATTTTAATATCTCTCTTAGCTTTTCCGGTGTATCCGCAACGGCCACGTCATCTATAATTTCAGGCTGGAAATGTTTGTTTCTCCTATGACCACTCTCATCTCATTTCTCTATTCTGATGTACCTTCTAAATCTTCTAAATATATTAAAGATAGCAATACATTGAACGGGCATCTCTGTCTCACCCTTTACTTGTATTAAATTTGTCAATATGCCCTTCCCTGCTATCACATCATTTTTTGTTTTACTAAATATTTTTCGTATTGCTTTAAGAAGTTTTTCTCCCACCGTTATGCTTGTTAATTTGTTTGTCATTATCTTTCTGTCCACGGTTGCAAAGGCTGTGTTAAAATCAATCAAACATGCATATACCTTTCCTTTCTCCCTTTTAATTCTGTTCAGTAACTATAAAAATGAAGTTCAAATAAGGAAGAGGAATGCGTGTGTGGATTTATAAATAAATACAGCACATTAGTTGAGTAAAATTAAAAACGATAGATTTATCTGGACACCGCAAGGCATAAAAAACTTCCACCTTATGAGTGGAGGAAAAAGCCGCAAGTTATACTAAAGACAAACAGCACCTGCATGAAAACACACTTCATATTTTCGTATCTTTTTTGATTATACACATCTACGGAGTATTTTTTACGTTATTAGAGAGGTCGTAGCGAGAAGGTGTGCTCCGCTGAAGCTCCTGCTCTGCGTTATGGCCCCAAGCTCCTGGGTACGGGAAAACCCTTGCCATAACGGCAAGCTTCTTTCCCTTATTTTTCTTTATTCTTGCCTGCAAGACGGATGGCCCGAACAAATTCTATTGTTAATGAAACTATTTAGCGTAAAGATATAACTTCTGCCGCCACTTTCTTTCTAAATGCCGCTTGGCATTTTTCTACTTTCTATTTTTATTTACATCTATTTCATTTTTGGATAGTCCACCCTTGTTTGTAACGCACTTTGTTCTTTATTTCTTATTTTAGAAGGATTCTATATGCACCGGCAGAGTTTCTCCAATTGTTTTTACTTTCTTTATATACAATTCTAACCCCTTTTTTCCTCACAATATTTTTTATTTCGACTTTAATCCCTTTCTTCACTATTCTTATTCCTCTTATCATAAACTACTTTTTTCTATTGTTTCTGCCCGCTATTTTCCATTTATACTCATTGTTGATTAGCACCATTGGAATATAGGAACGGTATCTCCTTTGCTTTCACGCACACCCTTACTTCACTTCGGTTTTGCTTGCCTTCTCGCTCTCTTATCTTATATGTAAAAATAATATCTTTAATATAATAAGGAAGTCAAACGAAGAGAAACGAGGCGAAGTCGAGCGAACTAGGCCACGATCAATAGTTGTTATTTTTCCTGTCCATTCTCAACGCTCGCATAACTGCTTGGATATACGGATGCATTGACAAAACGATTTTCACATGTCTTGTGGATAAAGATTATCTTTCTTCGTCTACAACGTCTCCTTCTACTCTACTAAAATGAAAATGAAGAAAAGGCGGACGATTGCTCTCGGCTCGCGAGGGAATCCGTAAGTCGCTGTCATGGTCGATCTGACCGCTAGTGCACGCGTGTACTCTATAAAAACAAACATGCAACTGAATTTTCGAAATGTTACAGCGATTAAAAAATAGATATTTGATAATCACATTCAAAACTGGTAAAATTAAAAATAGGGCTGTTACAAAAAAGGGTAACTTGACAAAAATAAGGGAAGCGGTCGTTTTTAGAAGAAAGGTAATAATCTTTATTGACAAAACGCGTGAACGTCGCTTCTTCAATGCATCCGTATATCCAAGCAGTTATACGGGCGTTCACAATGGATAGAAAAAATAACAACTACTAGTCTTTGTCGTTTTCGTTCAACTTCGCCTTGCTTTCCTTCGTTTGACCTCCTTCTTCTTCGCTCACGGGTAATGATCCACTTCTCTGAGGCCTGATTGGCTTATACTGCAAAAATTATTAACAATTGACCTAAATGAGTATTATTATTTACACATAACTTTTTCTTCCCAACATCATGCCGCTAATATGAGCAGTTTTGAGAAAAACTAACTGATGTACGAAAAAATCATCCTTTTATAGGCTATGCTACTTTTCTGTTCGTTATTAGACGTAAAATATATTCAGAAGCTCGAATTTTATAATGAGCATTAAATAAACGAATTTACTTAATATTCATCAAAAGAGTGCAAAACAATTTTTGTCTATGTATGTGCAAACTCTATAAGATTATATATTGTGATACAAGAATTCGTATATTAAATCTTCATATGATTATAATTCCGTGCACACCATTTTTTTTTATTTTTGTCCGTCATTCACTTGTAATTCCAGCTCCAGTATCTGTTGGGAGAGCTCCGCTGGCTTGTAAAAAAGTAGCATGACAAAGGAGACAAACATCAAGAAAAAATAAACAATCGATCCGTTGTTTACGTTCGATTTATTTAGTGATATAAACTAATAAATTTGATAATTTACTAAAGATTAAACCTTCTTTGCCTTACTACTAATGCCGCACAAATGAAATCAGTTAGATGCGTGACCAATAAGATATGTCGATATATATATATATTTATATATATATGTATATATTATAACGCGCACTTGCGTCGGTTATTTTAAATATAGATCTTACCTTGATTTAGGTGGAGCTCGTCCTTCTGAAATGATGGAAGGGAGGGTATACTTAAGGAGGCGTCTCTTTCCTCTACTAATAATATAATGTTTATTTAATAATTATATAATACTGGTACATGCGGACGGGCGATGTCTTTGTTGGGCGCCAGCTGAGACACGGTTCTCAGCACGAGCTGTACGCAGCTCGTTTTTTTTATTCCCGTTGGTCACGCAGCACTGCCTGGTCACGAGCTCCGCACTAGATCGATAGCCTCGGCAGGCTCTCCAGGGTAGCGGATTCCACGCGGTGTGGATTAAATCGATGCATGCGTCGCGAACACTTCAAATCGATCTCACGCGAACTTATTCACCTGGTCGTGATCTCAGGGCGGTTCCCTGTCGATCTCACGAAATCTTGGCTTGAGAACGGAACTGAGAAGGAGCACTTACCCCACGCTCTTTACTCGCCCCTCACTCCTCGACGATGGCTCGTACGCGGTGACAGGTGTCTCGGGATGACGAGTCCCGGCCTAAATTTTACGTTCTCCGGCTTGCCTCTCGCACGGCACTTGTACTGGTCCTCGTGCACGGGAATGGAGGTCAGCCTCACCGCTTGCTAGCCGTCGATGGCTTCTGGTGGTCCCGCTTATTGGCTGCTTCGCGCCGAAAGATAGCTCTGGAAAGGAAGAGCTGTTGCTCGCTCGGGCTCCAAAAGGGAAGAGAGAGGAAAATTCCTCTATATCCGACATCAAGCGCGGCGCTCTCGAAACGGCGTAGCGGGGAAGAGTATGTCTCCCACCACCTATCTCTGCTCGGTCACTGCGATCACTGATCCGAGGACTCGCCCGCAGGGGAAAACCTAAATCTGCGTGACGCACACCTACCTCTCTCTCTCTCTCGAGTTCTGCTGGAACATCAGCGAGGGCGGCGGGTCCGTGGATGGAAGGGCGTGAGGGTGCATCATTGGTCCGGCGTCCCGGTGGTCATCGTCGCGTTCCTCCTCTCCCTAGTCACCTGCCTAGTCACCTGAGAGTCAGCGCGTCGCCATCGCAGATTTTTCAAAGCTCCTATCGAAAGTGTTACAAGCCGAAAAGGACGACGAGGAGGAATGCAGTGGGACAGCTCTCAAGTCTAAGAAGGAGAAAATTGAGGAAAGATCAAAAGCTGTGGAAAAGACCAATTATTTTCATCATTTATCATTTTCATCGGGACTGCCTAGTATTGAAGGATGGAAGCCGTAAGTCGGAAAACTGGAGAGCGCCGGTGGACACACCAGGCCCAGCCGCCGGAACCTACGAACTCCGGCAATAAACAGCATCATGACTAATGCCCACCAGCTCCTCAAGGTGTACCCAACGGTGTGCGGCAAGAGCATGTCGGCCGTCGTCGACCCGGCCGCTTCTCACAATTTCATCAGCCGAGCGAGTTTGCCAACAATCGTCCCTGTCAGCTCATTGGCACTCGAGACTCATCTTGCGGCAAACGGCTCTACAATGGCGGTTATCGGGGAAGCTAAGATACAGTTTAGAATACATGAGAATCAGTTCACGACCACAATCTTAGTAGTACCAAGTTTAAGGACACCTCTGCTGTTGGGACTGCCCTGGCTGAATCAGAAAGGAGGAATCGTAGACTTCACCAGAAAAGTTCTGTACGTCGGTGCTCAGGAACGCATTACGGTACCGTTGATTGGCGCGACGCCCCACACACTCACCAAGGACATAAAGATGCCACAGCTCCAACATAGTTTCCCCGAACCTTTCTCGCATCAATTCGCAAAGCTCGCGCAGGATCACGCGAAGGTTTTTGCTCCGTTGGGGGGACAGTTGCCGCAAACGAAAACAATCCAACACTCTATCACAGTGACGTCAAAATAGACGTTTCGATTGCCGTTATACAAATATTCAGAGGCGAAGAGGCTGGAGATCGACCAGCAGATTCAGGAGATGTTAGCCACTCGCATTATCGAACCATCGACATCTTCTTACTGTTCACCAATCGTTATGGCAAAGAAAAAGGATGGAAGCCTTCGGTTCTGTGTGGACTATCGAAGGTTAAAAAGCCTTACGGAGGACTCTGCTCAGCCCATTCCACGGATAACCGATACCCTCAAGAACATTGGGAAGGCTACGGTTTTCTCAACCATCGATTTGTGTAGTGGCTACTGGCAAATTCCAATGGAGCTTGAATCGAAGAAGTACACAGCATTCTCCACACCAACAGGCTGCTGTTACCAGTTCAGAGTTATGCTTTTCGGACTCAAGGGAGCTCCTGGAACTTTTCAGCGGCTTATGTCCCAGGAGGTTTTGACACGATACATCGACAAGTTTTGTAAGGTATACTTGGATGATGTCATCATCTATTCCCAGACGTACGGCAAACATATCGTCTATCTTGCCAAAGTACTAGAGAGGTTAAATATTCATGGACTGACCGCTGCTCCAGACAAATGTCAATTTGGAAAACCCGGTTTGGATTATCAGGGTTCATTTAAAGTAATAAAACCTCTGTCCGCTGTAATCCTGCTACTGGATCGAGCTAGAAAAACCATCGAGGCCCACACTAGTCAAGTCAAACCAGCTAAGGGATAAATGGAATGTGCAACCAGCCCTCCACCGGATCCAGTTAAGATACGGGCTCATACTGCCCCCAGCATGGGGAATCTCAACATGGCATCACCACCCCAGGATCTAGACGATCCGGGCAACACCATGCGACCCCAAGATCTAAATGATCCGGGCGGCGCCTCACCCTTCCAGGACCTCGACGGTCCGGGCAACGCCTCACCATTCCAGGACCTCGACGATCCGGGAAACACTACTCAACCCCAGGATGTAGATCATCCGGGCAACATCAACCCTACGTCAGCCGACGAGGGTCCAAAAAGAAGAAGAGGACGACCCAGGAAGTCGTTAGCTACTGGGCTAGCACCAACGCCCAAAGGCGTCATCCAGCCGCAGCATAATTATCAATTAAGAAGTAGAGTAGCTGTATAATAATATTAAGTTGTTTATTCCCATTACGTTTTCTTTTATTTTTTAAGTTGAAGTATATATTTTTATATTTAAGTTTGAAAAACATTTTATTGTTTTGTATTACTTTCTAAGTTAAAGTACAGTATATTCTAAATTTATTATTTTGATACGCGCGCGCTTAGAGATAAGAAACTAAATGTAAATAGATGTAGATATTAACTTGTTTGCGATATATAATTGTAATTTGGGTCCTCATAATAAATAAAGTTCATTCCTCGCACGTAAGACTCGTCGCGATTGGGGGGAGTTGTTATATGCCGACGCATAGGCCCCCCAGAGTCTTGCACGCGTTTACGCTGAATGCGTAAAATCTCCGAAACCCCCTTTCTTTGCCGCGGCTATTTCGGGCCAACGGAGCCTCACGGCGCCATTACTAGAATTATGAATATTCGATTACATTTGAGCACTTTTTTCAACAATATAATCTAAAAAAATAAGCCGAAAATTAGAAAAGCCCGCCATTTTGTTTTTATTTTACTTAAACTTCTTGATTTTAGTACGGGCTATAGCCACTTTCTTATACTTTAATATGCTTTTTGAATTTTTCATTTCAGAGCTTCCTGTGTCAAGATATGATGTCAGCCAAAAAAAAGCAAGCTTCGTTGTGGTAGCCATATCTGGGCCACATTGATTGAAAAATGAAAAAAAAAATTTTTTGCAGACTTCAATATGTATTTTTTTAATATAAAAAAATTGTAGTGTGATAATAAAGTTTACTGCAAGAAAAAAATCTTACACATTCATACAAAAAGACTAGAGATGCCCCCTTACGCTTAATTAATAACAATATCCAATTCATATACTTTTCGTAGTATGAAACATTTGAATAAATGAGAAAGATTTTTCAATTTCATGTCAACAATTACAAGATTATTATTATGATAAACTTTCAAATATATGATCACATAAATTTAGAATATACCGTATTAACGATGAATGATGTTTGAAATTATTCAGTTTCATACCTCACATTGTTATAAAGTGGTTTTTATTATATACCAAAAAATTCATAGTAATTAGTTTGCTTTGATAATTATAAAAAAATTATTTTTTATAAATGTATTAAAATTAAAAATAGTATATCATTTTAAGGTCATTCTTATTTAATAATTTAAACATGAACTTTGAAATGAAAGATAGCCATTTTATTTTCAAATTCGAATTTTGGCGCGCATTCTATTTTTTTAGACCATTAGGTCGAAACGCTAAAACTCGCAAGTGATCCTTTTAATCTAACTGTCAAAATGTATTTAATTGTGTGTAATCTTGCGAAATATATAAGTGAACTACGTGTAGACTCAAAATATAATTGTAATATGCGTATATATTGTAATTAAATAGAAAATATAAAAAATTGAATATAAATAAATTCAGTTACATATAACTAGTGCTGGTTTGTGGACACACTCTATTGATTATATATAAAAATGTATACAAATTTATTCTATTACTGAATATACTTACAATCATTTTTGGATTAAACAAGTACATATATTTATGTAAAAAGTTTATCTAACTATATGTACAATGCACATTTATAGTAGAAATTAAGATATCTATAGCACATCCACCAGTCATCTTATTAAAACATCGTTAAGTAACGTCGAGGCAAATGAAATGTTCCGAAGCGGAATCGATTAGTTATCTGTAAGATACAATTTTCGCAACTTATTTTTAAATCGCAAAGTAAACCTTGTTTAAATGTCTAAAATGTTTCTTTTCGATTTGCTGTAATCTACCTTTAAGGTGGAAATAAGACATCTGTGGTATAACTATAAGGCGTCTTTTAAGATATCGTTAAGTGCCCGTTGTCTGTTCGAAGTTAACCATAAATATCCTTATAGTTATTTCCATGCTAACTGGGACAGAACAAGTTTTTTTATACATTCGGAATTTTATAAAATTCCGCAAATATTAAAAATCAGGCACTGCAATCGATGTTAACTTCTTAAACCTAAAGAGGTGCCAGGCGGTACTGCCAACTCGAGCATGTGCGTTAGAGGCTTTACCTATCCATGCGTTGATTGGCTGAAACTCGCGCGACATTTTAAAGTTATATGATCCGTATGATTGTATAAAACAACAAGCAAGACTTTTACAAAAATTATTGATGCTAATATATAACGGTGGCCGTATGCACATAAATATTTTACAACATATCCACTACTAAAAACTCATTAATTAAGATTATTAATTATTAAGATTATTATTAATTATGATTAATATTACTATTAATTAATATCAAAATTCAATATTAAAATTATTGTTAATAGTTATGATTATTTTAAATACTATTTTTAATAACAATATAATAGTATAAATATTATTATTAAAAATATTAATTATTATTATTTAATATAATTTATAGTATCAATAATTTTTTTAGCTTGCTTTTTGTTTTGATGACCATATAGATCATATAACTTAAAATATCGCGCGATTTTCAGCCAATCAGCTCATGGAGAGGTAAAGCCTCTAACGCGCATGCCCGAGTTGGTAGTACCACCTGGCAGCTAGTGGAACACTCTTTATTGTCAATACAAGAATACTTTCCCTCCTTATTATATAGCCTAAGTTTTATTTAAAATAGAAACTGATGATACATAGATAGAGTCATTTGAACTTTTTGATTACAATTATTTGATTTGAATATTTTTAATTACCATGGTTATGAATGCATCAGGAGTTAAACGTATTACTGGACACCTACTAGCCCAGCATATTAATTCTAGAATAATATTACTAGGACAAATTAAAAAGGTAAAATATGCTTTTAATATTAACAATTATATTTATGTCAACTATTAAATATTTTTACCTGTATTTTTTATAAACTTTTTTTTATAATACATTTCTGGTGCCAGTCAGACTGCCCCTCTTATTTACAATCAGATTTGATATTTTGATATCTATTGTAGTGTTTGTCAATAAGGAAACTGACTGTCATTATTATATTTGTTTATAAAAGTGACTGAGACCAATAAAAATATTTATTAATTTTTGTTTCTAAATCAAGCTATTAAATAATATCATTTTGCTTATTAATTCATTTTGAATATGTATTTAAATTTAAATTCTAAATTATATTAAAAAAATTATCTATTTTGATTAATTAACTGTTAACGTACATAAATTTCTATTGCAAAAGAAAATATTTCCAATACACAAAATATTATTTTTTCTTTTAATTTAACTGATCATAATATATAACTGATTATAATTTTTTATTATAAATTTATTGATAAAAAAATATATAGTATATTGTATAAAGTTTAAAATCAAAATAATTAATAACACTCCACATTATTAAAATTTAAAGAAAAAATGACAACATAATTATTTTTAATTAATAATACAAATAATTTTATATGAATTTATTTTTTATACATTTTTTTATACAGGTCAGTACAAATGGAAAAAGTGTGGAAATATTAACAACAGATAATGTTTCAGTGAACGTTAATTTACCAGAGCCAATTGATAATAACTTACAAGGTTTTGTTGAAATTAATGGAAATGTATTATCAAAATCGACTGTTTCATGTCAAACATATTTATATTTTCCTTCTGAAATTTGCAGCAATTTTGGTAAAATTTTTTTACATATTTTGATATTAATAATAATTAATATTTTAATATAATTTTATATATTTTAGAATTTGAAAAGTATAATGCACTTATTTCAACATTACATATACTTGGTGATAAAAAATGGAAATTATTTGCAGATGATGACATTTATTGAATACTACTTAAATGAGTTTTGCAACATTTGAAATTTATTAATCTAAAAATATTTTTATGTAATAAAATTTTTTAAATTAATTATAAAAAAAAGAAAAGTTCTAATAAAGTATATTTTATTTAAAAAATTTATAATAACACACTCTCTTTCTCTCTCTCTCTCTCTCTCTCTCTCTCTCTCTCTCTGTGTGTTTGTGTTTGTGTGGGTGTGTGTATGTGTAAATTTTTATGCTACTTCTACACCTATTTTACAAGAGCATCTAAAGAAAAACATCGACATGTACACGAAGTTACTGGACATTCTGAATGTTGCCTGTCAATATAAATAAAAATCATTAATTTTATGATTCTATATTTTTATCATGAAAGCTTAGCAGTCACTTACTGGAACCAGTGTGTTATATGATTTGCATGGCCACCATGTCTACATGTTTGACACCATGTAAACCAATTACTAAATTCCGTCAATTTACTATCTTCATCATTTCTACCCGATGTTCCAGAAGTAACTTGTAAACTGCTTACAGTTCCCATATGCATTAAGCAAATAGCACAGCGAGGTAATGGTTTTCGACAACTTGGACAAGCTGACATCTGAAGCAAATTTATACCATTATAATATTGTTAGTAAATTTATGTTACTTATTATCTACCTTAAATATCATATAATTTAATGTATTTTTACTATACATTATAAAATACTAAATATTTCTAATAGGTTTAAAATTAATAAATTTTATAGACAAAATATTTTTTAATTTTTAATTTAATTTGTGACATAAAGAAGATAAATATATTATCTTACAAGATGTTTGGGTTCTGAATTTTGTTGCAACTCACAAAATCTAAGATACCCAATAGAACATCTGTCCAATCATTTTTTTCAATGCCTCCCTGTTCTAAGGAAATTCATAATTTAACTTGTCTGAGACATATTCTTTACCTTATATAAGGCATAATGACACTAAAAATTTTATTTTCTTTATTAAAATATATCATAAATAAATAAAACATAATATTAATTGAATGCCATGCATTATTTGGAATTTTAATCCAATATTTAAAAGGAATTGAAATTCGAAAAGATTCAGGTCAATATTACAAATATATGAAAATAATATTACGATCTTTATTAGATTTTCCAACTAAAGTTAATAAAATAAAAATACTGTAAGTACCTCATTTAATATTTAATTTATATTATTTTCATGCATTAATTGTTGATCATATTAGCCTGAATCATTAAGAATTTAAATTTTTTATATTCAAAATTAATAAATATTTTTATCATTCTTATGGTCTATGTAATAATATATTATACTAAAATAATAATAGTTAGACTGTCCTTATTGATTATCACCCTCGAAGAATCTGAAATAAAGATTAGTCCTTGAAGATGAACTCTAACGGTTCAAAACGTCGGAGATCTAAGGTAAATTTAAATTTAAAGTGATGGGGTAGTCAGGTTGTCCTTTACTAACATGGAATGTAGTTTATTTTTATTATTTTTTAATTTTTAATCTAATTTAATTTTATGTTTATTATTTTAATTTTAGTAATTTCTATTTCAAATTTTTCGGGGCTGATTATAAACAAGGAAAGTTCGTCTAATTCAGAACAGAATCTAATTCAGAAATCGACATAAGTACAAATGAGTTTTAATGAATTTTAGCATAACATTTATTTATGGATTGACATTGAAATTTCGTCTTACATATAGAAAGAAATAGAATAAAGGAATAATAGAAAAACTAAAATCCTCGTAATATTATTCGATCTTTATAATATTAGATTAATTAATGTATAAGAATGAATCAGCATGGAAACACTGGTAATCGACTGATAGGTATTTAGAATGCATGAGGATGACATACCTCTTTTTCTATATAGATCCTGACTCAAAACTTAAGCATATTAGTAATTCTTAGTTATTTTTATTATTTTAAATAACTCATGACAAATAACAGTACGACAAGTGCTAAATACATTATGATCAATATAAGAGCTATAGATGACATTTGTTAAATAAAAATATAGAGTACCCAAAAATAATTTCTTTTTGTAGATTATAAAAAAATTTGGATATGATCTAATGAAACGAATGAAAAAAATAGAGATTTTGTCATAGTTAATATAAAGTAGATTTAGATGATAGTATACTATGAAATATAGATTTTATATTAAGTAAAAAGGTGGATAAAACCTAATTATTGGAAAACTAAAACAATGAGTTACGACGGAAGCTACAAACCTTATAAACAAAACTCCAAGCAAACAATATTTCTGTTTTTTAAAAAAGCGTCGTAGCTCTTTTCATTCGAATCGGACTATTAAAAAAAAATTCATATTAAAAATGAGCAGAAAATCTTAAAAGCAATGAGCATATCAGATTTAATTAAAAGAACCATTTACGAAACATATTTTTTTGCAGACATGTTAATAATCAATAACGTGGGAACAATTACATTATAAAAATTAGTATTTCTGAAATTCGAACGCTACTAATTCACATTTTTTACATGCAACAAAAAGCAGAAAGAAGTTTTGTTTTATTTACAATCAAAATAAGAAATATTGCTTGAAATGGCTGACTATCTTCCCAAAGAGATCGTTGATATGATTTTGGTTTTAGGAGTAAGCCAAAATTATTGTCGTGCTGCGACACGAGTTTATGTTGAACGCTATTCAGACAAACGATACCCTCATGTTACAGCTATCAGGCGTTTAACTGAATGAGCACATAGTTCGTCAACGTAGGCACAATGAGTATGATCAAAATGATAATCGAGTTGTAGCTATCCTTGCAATAATTCATCTTGATTTAGCGCTCGTCGAGCGGAAAAGAAAATTGGTAGTTCACAAGTACTTTTCTAAGAATTATGACAAGGCTTCGATATTATACTTATCATATCACTTTGAATCAAGAGCTACAGTTTGAGCATTTCCAACAGCGGATAATGTTTTGCCAATAGGCTTTACAAATGATACAAAATGATTCAGACTTTTTGAACTTTGTTTTGTTTTGTGATGTGGGCAAATTTCAAAGTGATGGGGAACTGAATAGGCATAATTGCCATTACTGGTCTGATGTAAATCCTCATTGGTACTGAACTGTAACCCATCAAAGACGTTGGAGTATTATGGTATGGTGCGGGATTGTCAATGGATATTTGATTGGTCCTTATTTTTTTAAAGGAAATGTAAATCAGCATAGTTACTTGCGGCTAATAAGACATGAATTGCCTGGCTTGATGAAGGATGTTGACTTAGAAACGCGAAGAAGAATGTGGTTCCACCAGGACAGCGCAACATCACATTTTGCTCGAATCGTAAGGGCTTTTTTGAATAATCAGTATTTGGGAGGCGAGCAGGTTCGGTTAACTGGCCTGCCTGCTCGCCGGATCTTACACCACCAGATTTTTATTTATGGGGGTACTTAAAAAATGCTGTTTTTGAGCAACAACTCACTACAAGAGTAGATATGCAAGACAGGATTCGTTGAGCATGCGCTGCTATTTCGAGGCAAACTTTGTTGAACACCGTTCGCCATTTTCAAAGGCGTTTGACAATGTGTCTCTAAACAAATGGTTGTCATTTCGAACACTTGCTTCGAGGTTAGTGAGAGGCGAGGGGACTCACTATAATACAGCACCCCGAAGTGAGAGGCAAGGGGCACTTACTTTAATACAGCATCCCAAAGCGACAGGCAAAGGGACTCAGTCTAATCAAGCACCCCAAAGGAAAAAAAATCCTTACCACGTCTACGTCGTTGTTTCTGGGTAGTGCTAAGCGTAAGGTTAATGCGCTAATAAGTTTCCATTAAAAAATCATTTTAAAAAGATAAACAGTCGATTAAACTTGTTATCTCCAAGGTTGGGCAGTAAAGCTTGCTTGGGGGTATGTGTATAAGGTTTAGAAGGGTATGTGGGGATGCGGTACATCAGTGTCAACGTTGGTTAGCCTGTCTGATTTGACCTTGAAATGATCTTGAAAAAAATTTTTTCAATATGATTTTAAGCGTAAAATTTCTCGCTTTTTCCGAATCCGGGGTCAAAAATAGGTGTTTCCATTTTAAAAAAATCACTTTGACCTTAAAATAAACTGGAAGGTCAAGTTCAAGATCAAAAACTTTAGCCCTATTGTGTTGCCCCCTTTGCTCTGTACAACTTTTGCAGAACCACTTTGACCTTGATTTGACCTTGAAAATGCATTTCGAGATCAACGACAAGGTTATTCTTAGATGGCCCCTTTGAGTGCTACTATAAACTAAACAATTTTTTGCTAAATTACATATCTAAAAAGATTTCAGGAGTGGTACATTAAGATGGAACACCTTGAATAGAAAAAGTTTGAATTTATTTCAGGTAGGCCTAAGAGTCAGAATGAGAACAATATTTGAAGAGCTGCAGCCTGTACGATACATGATACATTTCTTTATTATTCATTATTTTCAAATCTGGAGTATTAAAATCTTAAGAAAGAGACAGAGGCAGACAGAGAAAAGGCAGATGCAGAGGACATCGATGTGAAAATTAGAGAGACGGAAACCAGTTTGAGCCAAATCCATGATCGGAATGTCATCGCCTCTCATTGTGAGAAAATTCGAAAAATCATATTTGTATAGAATTTTTATGAATTTCACTATACGTATGGAATTCCCGCTAAAGGTCACTACGATATTCGTAATCAGCACTACATGAATCAACAAGTATATACCTTTTTATAAAAAGTGACTGTGAATTCTTCACGGAACCGACTTCCTTTGCACATCTCGAAAAGGTATATGAACTAATCCGATTATTTCTGTTTTAAATTAAAATTTATTTACTAAGAATCATGAATTTAAATTACATCATATACATGATTAACAAGCGATCTCGCTTGTTATTTGTTTCCTTTTTTTCACACTACGGTACTCTAGCTCTGGTTCATACCATGTCGGCCTGTGATCGCTCAGTCCCCTATCGTGTCCGATATGAACCACTGTATATTGTACTATGGCTTCAGCTCGGTTGTTTATTCCACTACCAAATTTGTTACAATACACAGAGTTGGTTATTTTAACGCTTCTGGCTCTACTATCTAGCTGAAGCCACCAAAAGTTCAAGAGGTGCATGACTGTTATATCGAGTTTTGAACTCAAATCCGGTTGGTACAAAAACTGCTTTGTTATCAAAAAAATTTATAAAATAAACGATAAGTTAAAAACAACAACGAAACCTAATATATACGAAGTCATACAATTAAGTAATGCGACAAAATTAAAAAATCGAGTATATTAAAAATTAAGGTACGTCGCTGTGATTCCCTTCAAAGTAGTCCCCTTCCGCATCTATACACTTATTCCAGCGAGTTTTCCAGTTTTCGCAACAATTCTGGAACACTTTTTGTTCGTCACAGATTCTTCGATGTCGTCAACGGAGTCAAACTGTCGACCATTGCCGAATTTTTTCAAATGAGAGAATAGGAAAAAGTCGCACGGTGACAAGTCCGGTAAATATTACGGTTGTTGTAGCGTTGCAATACCTTTAGACGCTAAAAACTGAAAGATGCTAAACGCACCATAATAGGGAGCATTGCCGTCATGCAGAGCCCAAATTTTCGTGATCTCTGGACTTGATTTACGGTTTGTCCAGGTGGTACAAATTCTTTACGAACCATCCCTTTGCTGTCGAAGAAGCAAATGAAACGCCGATGCCGTATATCGCGTAATCAGGCTGACCGTGATTTAGATCATATACCTTTGCCGCGTGGAACCCGTTCGGGATGTTCAGCATCTAACGACTCAGCCACACTTAAATCATTGTAATACCGAAGGGCTACACTCCGTAAAACTGTAGCTGGAGCCTATGGCTAAATAGCATCTGTAATTTGGTGCGTTCGCGAAGAGATCCTGTGTAGAGTAGTCGCGCCGTAAAAAATACTTGAGTTTTTTTATAGAAGCTTATCGTCTCTTTTCAACGCGATTTTTCTCTTCCGAAATCCCCACTTCTATTTCAGCCCGGTAAAGTACGATCTTCTGAATATGCGCATAGTGATAAGTGCTAAGCTATAATGAAAATTAGCACATTATATATATATATATATATATATATATATATATATATATATATACTTGTAACTCTGTCACCATAATTGTAAATCCCTACTCTCTCAATTGAGACCTTGACGACACTTGTACGATCATTTCTTCACCAGCTGTTTAGTGTTATGTAACAACGTGCAAGTATTGCATGTTACAAAGATAGAACAGAGAAATTTAGAGCAACTGTACGTGATAAAATTTTGTGCGAAACTCGGCGTATGGTACTGATGCCCTTAGTCTTAGTCAGGTGCTTCGGTGACATACCCATTTGAGAAATGGCGGTGAGAGCGTCAAAGATGAGGTGCGGAGCGGAATTCAAGTGCGAACCGAAGCAAATGCTTACCGCGTCCGCGCCCTTGTTCGTCAAGACCGGCGCCTAACCATACAAATGTTAGCTGATCAGTTGAATATTAACCGGGAAACAATTAAAAACATTTTAACCGAAGATTTTGCGATGAAAAAGCTGTGCGCGAAGATGGTACCGAAGAACCTTTCCGATGAGCAAAAAGCCCAATGATTGAATATTGCTCAAGATTGCCTCGAGCAGGTTGAAAGTGATCCTATTCTTCTGTAACGAGTTATTACTGGTGATTAAAGTTGGTTCTTTCAATATAACTCTACTAAATGGTCAAGCCAACAGTCACTGTCCCCTGCAGTGCCAAGGCCAAAGAAGGCGGGAATAAGCAAGTTCGAAGTGAAAACCCTGTTCATTTGCTTCTATGACAGCAAAGGGGTGGTTCGCAAAGAGTTTATACTACCTAGACAAACCGTAAATCAAGTATTATACCGAAATGTGCTAAAAATTACGAAAACGGGTGCTCAGAATGCGTCCAGAGATCGCGCAGACTTGCGTTCTGCATCACGACAATGTCACAGTGCGTTCAGTGTCTGTAAGTATTTGGCGTCGAAGGTATCGCAACGTTACTACAACCGCCCTAATCACCAAACATGTCGCCGTGCAACTTTTTTCTATTCTCCCATTTGAAAAAATTTGTCAAAGGCCGACATTTTGACTTCCTTGAAGACACCCAAGAATCTGTGACTAGGGTACTTGGAGAGGTCCCACAAGAAGTGTATCAGAATTGTTACGAAAACTGGAAAACTCGCTGGAATAAGTGTATAGATGCGGGAGGGGACTAATTTGAAGGGTATCGCATCGATATACCTTACCTCGACTTTTTAATTTTGTCGCATTACTGAATTCTATGACCTCGTATAAGACATGCAAAAGATTAATATACTTAGCCTATTAAAATATGTGAGATATTGAGTTTTGGACACCCACTGCTAAAATAGTACATTTTGACATAGCCATGCGAGTTGATTATTCGACTTGTGAAATAGTTTACTGTTAAAAGAAGAGAGGGAGATAATTTTCATGAAGTAAAGAATAACTTACACACTAGTTTTGGCTTATATTTTGGATCACCAGAGCTGTAAAAATAGGATCAATTGAAATATATTATATTTGTAATCAGAATCCAAAAAGAATCGATACCTATACAAAATTCGATCAAAATCAGAGATATGTATTTAAAAATAATGTCAATTGATGTTCATAATCTACTAGATCTTATTAACTTAATTAAAGTCATATACCCTAGTAGCTAGATGAAACAATCTATATGTATAAAAACTATAGAATTAAAATTTTAGAGCTTTTCATTGATCTTTTTCCTTAGAATGGTACCGGGGAGGCCTTTCTTATATTCAGTTGAATAGATATCGATCACACTATATCTGTATCCTCTGTGACTTAAATGAATTGAAGAATTGTACCGTTATATGGGATATTTTTTCCCTGAACTACTAATATGATTCATTGAATTCATTATAGATGTATAAGTCAATAAAAAACCTATTTATAATAATATAATATGATATAAATTATATTTAATAAATTATTATATTTCAGATAAATTAAATTGAATAAATATTCATATAATTATATAAGATAGTGAATAGTTATAGAACTTAGGTGGTTTTGATTTTAAATTTATATCGTTATAAATTTTTAATATTTATCTAAATACCTTTAATTTATTAGAAGTGCTTCCTAATCTGCCAAATGGTCCCCTTGTTCTACTCAATCCTTGCATAAATGCAGATATACTTTTCCCACAAAAATTACAAGATATATACATTTGCTGTGGTGGCTTTTCATTTGCAGAGGCTCTCATGGTTATATCAAAATGTGCCCGTTGACTCCACATTTTCCAGGCATCTAAAAGACTTCTATAACTAAAATAAAATAAAATAGAAAGTAGATAAATAAACAACATTAATAATTCTTTAGCAATGTTTACCTTTCAATCCAAACATGAACTTGATTATCTTGCATTAATTTTGGAGATAAAGCTCTGATTGCAATTAAACTGCAACTTTGGACATCTCCAGTAATTTCCAAATGATTGTTTAATAAGTGAATACCTTCTAAGCTTGCTCCTTTATTACAAAAAAAAAAGTAAAAAATATATGTCATTGATATCAATTTATTTATTTTACCTGTAAGTAAAAATCCAGCAAGGTTCCCTTCATCGCATAATTTCTGTGTTAATTTTCTTAAATATTCATATAATTTATTATCTGATAAAAACATTAATGCAAACGCTACTCTATCTTCAACAGCCATTCCATTTTCATTCTTTTAAAATTAATTTTTCTTTTCAATTAAATATTAATAGATAACAACTAATTTAAATTTGAAGTTAATACTTACAAGCACATTTTCATAGGAATCATTATCTGCAGTTAAAAACGCAAATGTTGCTCGGAGGTAAGGATCTGATAATTGAGATCTAGATTTTAAACATAATTCTCGCCACATGCTATTTTTTTCTTCTGAAAATCCAGATAATGCCATTGCAACAATACTTAAATTTGTTGATATGGACATTTTATTTGCTCCTCTATTTAAAATTTCTATTGCTTGACGTAAACACAAATTGAAAACAGATATTGCTGTTGCTCTCGGATAAGCCCCTTCTCTTTCTAATCTTTCTAAAAATAGATTGTTATAAGGAGCATTAGTATCCTTTTCAAATCGCCATCCACATAACTGCAACGCTTTATCACGATCAGGTGACCTAATTGATTTTATGAAATATTAGATTTGAACTAAATTTTCTAAATTTTAATAAGATAAATCAATATCATTAACAATAACTCCATATTGAATTCAATACATGTCAACCATTGAAGTTTATCTAAACATACGCGCGCGCGTATGACAAATAATCGTGATTTCTTTCACACCCATTAATTATCCGCCACTGTACAATGGCTTTTTCTCTCACTTCTATTATTATTTAAAATATACATGAGAGATAAATAGATAGATATGTAGATAGCTAGATAGACAGATAGATAGATAGATAGCTCATAATATGGTGGTTAAATAGGGCCAGTTGAAAAGAGAACAAGGTGGAAAGATTTCGGACAGACAGAGGGAGAGAATTCAATAGATGCGGGAGGTAGTATAAGTAGGTAGAGGTGATATGAAAGGATTGAGATTGAACGCACTTGGAGTGAGTTGGGATTGCTATAGGGACTCGATGTTCTCGAAAAGGTCCAGGAGGTGTATATTCTAAAAAGTAGTTGAGTAAGTAGATGGGTCGTTTCGTTTGGAGTCATTTGTATAGGAGAGACGCAGTTCTGAATTTTCTTCGAGTAGAAACTCTGAGCCAGCGTAGATTATTCCTATAACTACATACATGATCACTCTTTTTAATGGCATATATGTAATGGATTATCTTGTTTAACAATCTTTCCACTTTCAGATCGAGCTCATCGTTAATGTCAGTGAGAATGAGAGAATAGTAGTCTATTAAAGGGAAGACCAGAGCTTGAATAAGATGTTTTCTTAGGGAGAAAGTTGTAGCTTTTCTAAAGAAATAAAGTCGATAGAGAACGGAATTAATTTTGTTCAAGATATTAAGAACATGCTTTTTCCATGTAAGTTTATTATCTAATTCAATACCAAGGCTTACAACTGAGTCTTGAAATGGGATAATGATGTCATTAACAAAGATATTTTCTTTTTGGGAGTTTTTGAAAAGATTGACGAAATATGGACATCCAAAGGCTATTGCTTTTGTTTTGGAGGAGTTAAGCTTAAGCCCATTGTGATTGGACCAATTGGAGACAGCGATTGTGTATTTAATTTTTGAATTGCTGTTCTGCTTTCTTCAAGTGTACATTCAATGAAAATCTGTTTCATCTGCATATAGAATATAATGTAAAGGGTATGATATATGAGAGCAAATGTCGTTGATGTAAATTGAGAAAAGTACCGGTCCGCGGATGGAGCCCTGTGCAACACCGAGATGGGTAACTATAAATTTGGACTTCTCACCGTTTGACGCGATCACCCGTTGCTCTCTACCAGAGAGATGTGAATTGAACCATATTATCACCTCTTAAGTAGAACCAATAGCAGACAGTTTGTTCAGAAGCATAGGACGAGAGATTTTGTCGAAAGCTTTAGAGAAATCGAACTGTAGCATAATCGTGATGAGTTTCTTATTCGTACCCTTTCTCATATGTTCCAAGAGACATAAAAAGAGTCTCGCTACTAGTTTACATTTCGTTTAGCGTGTTGTTTTGTGACAAGAAATTCGTCAACTGGTTATATATTTATTCCAAGATTTTGGATATGAAATTTGATATCGAAATTGGACGATAGTTATTCGGAGACGGTGGGGACTTAATATTTGGTATAGGAAGTATTAGGGATTTACGCTATGTTGATGAGAAGTAAACTTGTTGTAAGGATTCATTGAAAATAATTGCAGTGTAAGAGTCTAAGACTGGGACTGTTGCTGATATGAAATCTTTAGAGAATCCATCTGTACCTTTGGCTTGTGATTTGAAGTGTTGGACGGCCTTGTGTATATCATTTTTGGATATAGTAGTAAAGCTAAATGATGGGATAGTGGGAGAGTTGGTAGAAGGATGATGTGTGCGATAGGAATATGGTGGAGAAAGGCTTAAATTTGTCGATATGGCAGCAAAGTATTAATTTAGGTTATCAATCGGTATTTTGCGAGCAAAAGTGTCACGACTCTTTGACAGATCTAAGGTTCTCAATTCTTATCAGAGTTGTCCAGAATCTTTTATTTTGGATAGTCGCTGTTGATAGTGATGTTGCCTTGAGGATTAAATTAGTTGTCAAGTTCTATGTTTTAATCTCCTATACTTTTCGAGATCAGTTTGCAGTCTAGAGTATCTATATTTGCGATAGAGAAGATTATGCTTCTGAATTTGCTCTTTGGTATATTTAGAGCACCAATAATTTACAGTTTTTTTATGGAATGATGGGATTACTACCGGGTTAGGCCTTCAAGCAAATGGGTATTCAGACAATTTAGAGCAGCCTCTGGGTCACATCCCTCGATTATGGTTGATCGGTTACATGATTCTAAGTAAGAGCACAAACGGTGAGTGTTAAGCTTATTAAAATTATAATAGAAAAAGCTTCTCTTGATAGCTGGGGTAATTGATATCTCTAGAGTGGCAGCAATAAAATCATGTCCCGCAATGGAAGGGGTTTTTTATTGCCCATGTTCTAAGAATTGATCGTCAGCATTTACAATGCAATGATCCAACCACGTGTCAGATGTTGATGTATGATGCGTGGCGTCATAGGAGATGGGTAATAGGAAGTTCTCGTAGAGTAGATATTTAACGAAAGGTGAGTCATCTGTGTCTGTTAATAGGTCTACATTGAAATCAACCATGATAACCTTGTGTGAGTAAGTGCTCATGGATGAGATGAGATCTTGAACGAAGTTAGTACCTTGAATGAGAGGGGCATGTGGAGGTTGGTATACGACCCCTACAAAAATAGGGTCACAGACCTTACGAATTACTTCACAGAAAATATATTCTGGAAAACCAGGTCTTGAAATCCAGACAGTTGTGGAAGAGCACCAAAAATTGAGATGAAAATTATTATCTATATATAGCGCAACACCACCTCCGTTTTTATTTCGATCATTTCGTAGGGTGGTGAAGCCATTTATTGATATTAAATCATCATCGATATATGATGCAAGTTTCATTTCAGTAACAGTTGTTATATGGAAAAGTGGGAATGAGGAGAAATGATGCCTTACTAGCTCGATGTATCCGGTTAGTGAGTTGACGTTAAAGTAGCAGACTTTGAGGTGGTTTTTATGAATGCAATTAAGATGATTTTTAGGATTTATACGTAAAACGGGAGGAACATCAGGGACGAGAAAGTTTCTACAGGGATTATTTATGGAGTTCAGTGGGGAGCTGCAGATAAAAAATCATGTAAGTCCTGTTCGGAGATAAGGCGTGTAGGGGTATCCTCCTTTTTTCCCTGACAAATATTTTTCCTTAATGTATGAAGATCAAGAAGCTGTTATTTGCAGAGCGATGATTTTCACGCGCTAATCTAAGTAATTTTGTCCTACGTTAGTTACAGGGAGTAGAAGAAAGGTCATTGACCTTAACTTAATCTCTATTAATTTTAAAAATTTAATACGTACAAGGTCTGTTTCAAAAGTTTGCAGACTTTTTAAACAGGAGTTCAACCAGTGTCGTCACCTGTTTATAATCATGCGCGTTCAAAAGGGATATCTATGTACATTCTGCCAAATTTTAATGACAGATAGATGAATAGAAGCGAAGTTATTATGCCTCAAGTGATAGGGTATTTTGTTTATTGATCGGAAAAAAGGTATTAAACAGAAAGGTAACATCAAGTTTTGTTTTAAACTCGACAAAACTTTGACCGAAATACATTAAATGATGTAGCAAGTTTATGGTAGCGATTGTTTATCTTGTAACGTGAGTTATAAGAAAAGAAAAGTTTAATAATTTAAATTATTATACTAAGATAAATATATGCGTACAATTACTCTATAACTAGATAGAATCGAAAATTATAAATATACAAATCCACACGCGGTAATAAACAAACACAGAGATAGAGAAAATTAGATATGTAATATGATAAACTAACCATGTATTATGTATAATAATAATTTAAATTAATTTAATCGTTAACCGAATAAATTTTTGTTAACGTACTTTTACAATGTATAAAAGTGTGTTAATTTTTAATTAATTCCAGGAGCGCAGTTCATTTTCGGCACTCGTTGAGGAAGTATACGTCTCGAGTAACGAAACAAATCGACATACTCAATTCTTCTTTTCCCTGGGACAGATTCGATTTCGGTACTCCTTGAAGAAGGATACCTTTCGAGTAACGAAAGGAATCAAAATTCTACCGACCAATCCATCCTTTACAGGAAAGATTCGATTTCCGTACTCGTTGAAGAAGGATACCTCTCGAGTAACGAAATAAATCAATACTCCTCCGAATGACCAATTCTTTCCTTTTTCTAGTGAAAATTCTCTTTCGAGACAAAAGGAAGATACTTTTACTCATAAAATAAAATTAATAAAAAGTACTAGCTCAGAAGAACGGGAACACGCGACTTCTGAAAAAGTCATTTTTATTTCAACTTGAAAAAACATAAGTAAAAGTCAACGAAAAAAACGAGTAAATTCGAGACTGAATATAATTTATTCAGAGAAAATACGCCCCGTTTCACCGAATGAAATTATTATAATACACCGGCAAAAATTCTACTAGACTGACCGCTGAAATTGCAAGTCATGTAAATCGAAAATTAACTAGTCGACTAAATAATTTATTTAATTTATGTAAGATGCGCTTGGGAGCGAAAATTTTGATAAGAATTAATTTAATTCTTATTAAAATTTCAATCTTTTTATATTATTGATTAAGGCATATCTTCGAGTAATATAAAAATGAACAAGTGTTATTCCGAAATAAAGTTGTTAGAATCACTCGGTTTCGTGTAAGAAAATAAACCGAGTTGTGCGAATAGGTGTACGTAAATATAGAAATAATAGAAAGAGAAAGAATATAGGTGATAGAAAAAGAATAGTGAAGGCCGTGCGAAATCCCGGAACTCGAAATAATCGGATTAGCGCGCGATACTTTGTAGGTATATGTATATACTAGCATCCCCCTATCTCGGCTTTGCCCGAGATAATCATTTAACCGATTTCATAAATAATTCAATAATATCTAAGTAACAAGTATTCTATATATAAATATCTATCTTTCTATAAATAATTGACCGTCATTTACCTATTGTCGCATCTGTATAAAAAGCTGTTTCAATGTAGCGTCCACTTCAAAAAGTTGATATTTTGCCGACCATTTTATACAATATATATATATATATATATGCATATTAAATACGATTTCAATGGAAAAAATTGTACTTTCAAGTTCGAGCGGTAGAAAAAGATGTGCAGGTGTCTCGAGACGATGTTTACAGAGAGCATCATGTTCGGACTATAGGAAATGTCTCGGGACGACTGCTATAGAGAGTTTTGTGTTGGAGAGGTAGAATACAATGTCTAGTTATCCCGGGACGACTCTTACTGGGAGTGTGCGTGTTCGAATGATAGAATACTAATCTCTTCATAGAAGTCGTAATGACATATCTGGACATCGTTTTCCAACTATACATGACACTCCCCGTAGAAGCCGTTCCAAATCATCTGGAAATCGCATTCTATCATACGAAACTCCCCGTAGAAGTTGACCCGATATACCTGAACTTCGTTTCCTATCAACTAAACACGATACTCCCCGTAGAACTCGTCCCGTCATACATGGGCATCATCTTCTACCGTCTGAACACGAAATTCCCTGAAGAAGTCGTTCCAGAACACCTGGAAATCGCATTCTATCATCCGAACACGTAACTCCCCGTAGATTTTGTCCCGACATACCTAAACATCGTTTCCTACCAACTAAACACGATAGTCCCAGTAGAAGTCGCCCCAAGAAAGCTATCATGGCTTCCTAACGACTAAACACGATACTCCCCGTAGAAGTCGTTCGGAAAGAGTACCGTCTCAACATGAATCTTCCTATAGAAGTTGATTTCCTCGTATCTGGACGTCGTTTTCCATCAACTAAATACAATATTCCCCGTAGAAATCGCCCAGAGATACCTGGACATCGCATTCTATCATCCAAACACACAACTGCATATATAAATCGTCTTGAGGCAATGGGATATCGTAATCAACCGTCCGTACACGCCAATACAATATTTCTCAGTAGAAACCGTATTTAAAATGTGTATATATAATATGTACAATATAATATACATACAATATATATTACATATTTCGTATATTTTCGTTTTTTTTAATTAAATACCGTGAATATTTTCGTAGTGATTCCAACTGAAATTCAAGCAAAATGGTATGGCGTATAGCATATTTTTTCAGCAGATGATGGATATTTCCTTTTGATGCAGAAGTGACGATATATTATAATATAGTTTCGAGGTGGTTAGCAAAAGAACCCTATTTTGCAATCACTTCTTTTGTTCAAACTAAAAAAAAAAGTCTCTAGTCACAATTCTGAAGTTAATATATATATATATATATATATATATATATATATATATATAATGTATAAAAACAAAAATATAATTGTCGTCACAAATTCAGTATGATTTGGCATACAGAACCATTTTATAAGAGAAGGAGAAAGGAAAACAGAGAGACGGAGAGAGAGAGAGAGAGAGAGAGAGAGAGAGAGAGAGAGAGAGAGAGAGAGAGAGAGAGAGATTTTCTCACGTAAGAGAAAATAAAATTTACAAAATTCAAAAGATATCCATAAGGTGTGAGTGTAGTGTCAGATTAACCTCAAGAACAAAAAAGGTAATACCGACTAACGCCACACCTTCTTTAGGATACGAATCCCAAAGTTGGATATGAACATTCATTTGAGCTGGCCTGGTATTAATACTTTAAGCGGACTGCTTTGAGTTGATGTTCGTGATTCAAGACGCCACCTAGCGGCCGCTGGTAGAACTGATTGTTAAAACCATTAACTTAATTTACTGATGAAAGTAAAATGATTTTCAATAAAAAACATAGCCTATGCCAACGAAGATAGACGGTTATAGAAGCACAAAGCCCATAGGCACGCGGGTAACTACTGTCGGGGAACATTGATAATTAGTAATGTTCCCCGAAATCCAGGCGGCGCTCATACAAGTACCCCAGTTAACCGGCCGTAACCGCCATTTATGAAATTTATATGCAGGATGTGCAATTGTAATAATGAATAAATTCTGCAAAAACAGCTCCTGTTTAGTCCAAGTAATATTGAATAAAAAAAAATTATTTCATTATTAAAACATGAATGTATTATATTCACTGTTATTAATATCTACTTTGTAAATAGTAAAATACATGTCTATGATGAAAATGGGTTGTTAACATTAATTCAAATTCTTTGAAAATTTTTTTATTTCCCTTGACGCTTTTCATTCCGGAATTTTATATTAAATTTCATCCAAAAATAATTGAAATAATGAACTTCAATTTTTTTAATTAATTTTTGTTTTCATAAACTTGCAAGAAAATTTTAATAACAGTCTATTAAAATAAAATTAATTACAGTCACTTAAGTTTATTAATTTAAGTATGATCAAATAATTTTTAATTAAAAATTTTAGAATTATGATACGTCGTGGAGATGAAATAAATTTTCAATGAATTCGAATTAACCTTATTAATACATTTTCCAAAGGGATAATATATAATCTTTCGTTTTATATATATATATATATATATATATATATATATATATATATATATATACATGTAATGCATATAAATCAGCTGTTCATAAAAAAAAGGCAAACAGTATGTTAAATTATTAATGTATAGTGAAGTATCTATTGTAGCATTTGCATAGTATTTTAGAAAAGTATTTTATTTTAATTACTCGTAGCATATTATTTCTGATATGTAATTGATAAATTTATCCAATATAATATAAGAATAAATCATGCCTGTCCGTCATCTCTGTGCTTATTATAATTGCCGAAACTCAAAAAAAAAAAGGATCCATTTTTATTGTTTCACCGATTCCCGAAAAATACCGAAAGGTTAGTTTTATTTTATAATGTTAAAAAAATTACGTATTGTTTCGAATATCATTAGAATTCGCTCAAAGTTTATCTGGATAAAATATGTCTAACGTTTCTCCTCTATTTTTTCTACGATTTTTAGTTCAGGCAAATTAGGTAAAACATGTACGAATTGCCAACATTTTTGAAATATCAATTTTTTTTCATAAAATTCTAGATCAGGAAGCGTGTAATAAAAGCATAAATTGTCGAGATCAGGTTTAATTATTACATAATGGTAAGAAAAGCCTTTTTTTCTATTTTATCAATAGTTTCAAACTATTAATTGTATCAAAAATTGTTAACTGTTTCCTATAAGTTGTGCAGGTTATAATTCTGAACATAAGTAAGTACTTTAATTTAATTAATTAAATTAATTTATATAATGTTAATAAATTAATTTATTCAATTAATTAAATTATTTCATTTACTCTCTCTCTCTCTCTATGTTTATATATATATATATTCTGCGTAATCTCTCTATGTAATCTCGGAATTTACATTATCACATATATTATTATGCATTATTCCTGTTTATCATAAAATAATTTTATTTCGCTTAAAAAAAACATTCAACCGACCGAAATCAAACCTACGACCAGCTACGACCTTCTACTTTACAAGCTAATGCATTATCCACTACACTACAGATTATACTAATACGTATACTAATTATGTAACTAATGTACTAGTATGGGGTTCGTAATAAAATATACGAATTGAGTATCGCGCTTCTTAAGTTGCGTTTAAATATTTTGTTCACAATGCGATACTTTTTAAATGCTTTATAGTAGTAATAATAAATAAAAATCATTGATAAAGTCAACAATCCATTAAAATATGTAGTAGAAACGATTTGACCGGTATGTTGACTCTGCGCGCGCACTCGTGTAAGTTGTATGTGTAAGTAGAACATTACAAATACAGTAATTGAACAATAATAAAATATTCCGTTGATATATATATAATCTACCTTTAAGAAAAAATAGCAAATTATTGTCATTTGTACATTGTCAACATATAGGCCCAATCATTTCTACAACATTTTTATTGAATTGTTGGTTTTATTAATGATTTTTATTCATGATGACTACTATAAAACATGTAAAGAAGTATCACATTGGGAAAAAAATATTTAAACGCGACTTAAGAAGCGCGATGCTCAATTCGTGTAAAATTTATTATAAACCGATGTCAGTATATCAGTTACCACCTTGTTTATATAGAATCTGTATGTAGTAGAAATTACATCAACTTATGAAAAACAGGATCGTATGTTCGACTCCTGTCGATCGAATGATTTTTTTTCAAATGAAATAAAATTATTATTTGTAAACATAATTTGTAAACATACATTGTATACATGGATAACTAATAATAATATATGTGATAATTTAATCCTATAAATGTATATACATATATATGTATGTATATATATATATATATATATATATATATATATATAGAGAGAGAGAGAGAGAGAGAGGAATAAATAGTTATATTGTTTTTGTTCCAATCTCTGTTTTTTAATTTAAACTGTCTATTTTAGATAGTAATGCATTTTCACGTATATTTAGTTATGTAGTACACGAAATGTATAACTTCGTTAAAAAATAATGATAATTAAATGGAGATTTCATAGACCTCTTAATTTGTTAGGTATTTTGATGAATGCATAATAAATAGAAAATTTGAAAGATTTTCTATTTATGTATAAATATTCATTACGTCTATAAAAACCAATATTTCATTATAAATGTATGGAAATTAAAATTATTCATAGGATTCCTATTGCTTGGTGAAATTTAGTGTATTTAGAATTTTAGAGTATGGTAGAACAAAGAGACTTACGAAGGCAGTTTCTACAGAATGGCAATAACGAACAAAGTATAGATGAATATATCGATTATATAAAACTGCTGAAAATTAAAAGGAAAAGATTATTAAATTCCTTTTACAGAAAGTATACATTTTTAATGTATACAAAAATATGTATAATAAACTTGAACAGTTTTACAAAGCAAATACTCAAATTCAGTCCATTCATATGTCTGGCAATCATAAAGACACAGAGAATAGTACATTTATTACCGAGTACGGTAAGGCTTTATTTATGAATCGAGAGATTTATGGCCTGAGGTGAAGCCGAGGGTTATAACAAGGTCCGAAAAAAAGTCTTTTCATTTTCAGGACTATATTTTTCCTTATGAGAACCAAAATTTTCTATTTAGAATCATTTCTTATTGTAGATATTTTAAATGCTTTGAAAATAGTTAGTAATTATACCTGGGAATTATATATATTAACTATCTAGAAATGGATCTTAATTTTAAATTATCATTCATATATATATTGAAAAATAGAAAAATCTTATCATTCATATATTGTGAACATGTAAGTTATACCGTTTCTACAATATCTTTTATTGAATTGTTGGTTTCATTAATGATTTTTGTTTATTATGACAACTATAAAGCATGTAAAAAAGCATCACATTGTGAAAAAAATATTTAAACACGAATTGCGTATAGTTCTTTCTAAATGTATTACAAACCGATGCTAGTACAATAGTTATCAATATTTTTATGTACAATCTGTAGCATAATGGAAAATGTGTTAGCTTATGAAACACAGGGTCGGAGGTTTGATTCCGATCGGTTGATTGTTCTTTTTTTTCAAGTGGAATAAAATTATTATTTATAATGTACATGGATAACTAATAATAATATATGTAATAATGTCATCCCGTATATGTAATATATATAATAATAATATGCATAATGCAACATTACCTCTCCCCGATGAATCGAAAGCCATTTATAATCTTCAATAAATATTAAATTTATAGATGAGAATAAAAAGTGAAAAATTATTTAGACTATTGAAACTGAAAATTTTAATTTAATTATTACGTCGCTAAAAATGTCATATTTATGGCTTCATAATAGCTTTTTATGATGATTCCGTAAAATGCTAAAAAGATCTTGGAAAAAGTGTTTCATCATATCTTTAAATGAATATACTTTATAAAATTGACTTATTTTACATGTAAGATGAATTATAATATATATATATATATATATATATATATATATATATATATATATATATATATATAAACTTTAGTCATGCTGCAGTATAAAAAACAGGAAAGTATTATCTGATATAATCATCAGTACCATACACTTATCATTTTATTTAATATTCTATTGATAATAATTTATTCACATTGAAAAAGAACTTTCATTGTGAATATTAAAATAATTTAAATAAATTTGAATAGTTCTAGATGCAAGAGAAAAATAATAATGTATATAAATAAAATAATAAATATACATAATTATATCGCACAACCTCAAAATCACAACTTTAGGATGATTTTTTAGATGTGTAATGTAAAGTATCGTGCAACACTAGCGAAGAAATTAATTATTTCCCTCTTGAGACTTACCTCTCTCGCTTTGCTGGAGTGCGATATGTCTCATAAGGTAAAGAATCAATTTCCAAATTAGCAATAAAATTTACTCCCACATTATCTACTTTTTATTTAATTAAATATTATATCAAATTAGATTTTTATTTAAGACAACTGTGTATCTTTAATATACATATTAAAGACAACACGTATACATTCATTCTAACGAGTGTGTAGGACACATGCATACATACACGTGACATGAATTCATACGATTGCTAAAAAAACTACTGACTGCCCTGTAACCCTTTCTGCTTTTACGTAAGAACGACGGATCATATGTTGATGCAGGCTGATATGCGCTGTATAATAATAATAATGATGTGTTGTAGACCATAGTGCTGCCATCTGACGGACTTCTTGGTACTACGATTTTTTGTTACCTATTAGCCTATAGGCTTTGCGCTTCTATAACCGTCTATCTTCGTTGCCTATGCCCTTCCCAAAATAATATAGAATCTATATGTCAAATTTCAGAACAATCGGTTCAATAGTTTTTTCGGTTATCGTGTACAAACAAAAACACGCTTTGTCTTTATAAATTAGTATGAGTATGATATGCTATGAAGTATGATATGCTAGTATGGTATGATATGATATGATATGATATGATATGATATGATATGATATAGATATGCGAAAAGCTTAATAATAATTTTTTTTTCTTGTTTTATTATATGTTGTAGGGAATCTAACAGGAGATTCCGATTAATAAATAGTTTATTTATTTATTTTATATTTTTTGTATTTAATTAATATAGTAATTGTTTTTGTTATAATTTAAAAAGTGAGTTCAGAGTTATTCACCTAAATTTCCGATTACTAATCCCGATACGTTCCTCCCTCTTCAATCGAACCCTAATATAAAATTATAGTAAAAAAAAATAAAATCAACCTAAAGCAGAATGGAGACGGAGCGTTACAATTTCGTTAAATAGTTCAATAATTAATTAATGGTTCCAGCGTTTCAAAGACGGCAGCAAAGACGAACGCTTATGTCGACCGAGAGAAGCGGTAAACGAAAGGAACATCAAGATAGTAGGCTAATGCATAAAAAATAAACCGAAATCGTCGGTGCGTTACATAAAATTTATCAGCAGCTTCGATTCATTGTATTTTGACCGAATATTTGGACCTACGAAAAGACTGTTCGCGGTTTTATTCGATACAAAGTGACTGAAAGGAAAGGAAAGGAAAGCGTTACAGGGGCATCGAGGAATTCGAAAGATAACAACCGATATTTTGAAGATGATTCCCGTCAACGACATGAAAAATTCATTTGACATGCTGTTTGAACGTGTTAAACTTTTTATTGACTTGGAAGGGGAATATTTTAAAGCAAATAAATGAATTTTTCAAAAATAATTTATTGTTGTTTTTTTCTTTGAAAAGTTTGGGAGCTTTTAAACTTTTAAAACAAACCTTATAGATCTAAGGTCAATTTTCAGATACAATTTGTTATACTATAAGTGAAGTCCACAAGAAAACCTAAATAAACGAATTGTGGAGAGTACAAAGTTTGAACTAGAATGAATCTTGCAACAAATCCTAAAAATTATTATCATATAAAATGAAATTAACTACCCGTTGAAATATGCAAGTAAATTTAATATTACCCACTGCTAGAATAAAAACTGGAGCCACTTAGAACAAGGAGATGTAGAGCTTTAAACAAAAAAGCGAAAAAATTCTGAATATTGGTCAATGTACAAAGAGTGTTGGGAGATTTTAAGAGAGAACTAATTTTTACTAAAAGAGAAACATGGAGTGGAAACATGAGTTTCTGCACAGAAGTAGAGATCTGTCAAATATAGTCAATTTGGCTAAACTCGTAATTAAGGATAATAACTTCTGATTATAAAAATTACTCAATGTTTTGGGCAGGCAATAGTCCATACAGAAGATATTTTGGAAGGTCTTACTAGGCCTCTTGATTTTAATAGGGATAGCGCTACATTGCATTACCATCTGATTGGAATATATGCTAGTCCTGATTGGAAAACAGCTATACAAACTGTAACATCAGAGAAAATAAAATGGGCAATCTACTTTTTTGAATCGTGTAAGCCACTGGCTTAACGTTCAGTTAATAATTTAAAAAATTTAATAATATTTAATTAAAAATTAAAAACTAATTTCAATCACTGAGATAGCATATATTATATGATAGTATTAAAGAACAGGTAAACTAAACTGTTTGTATGATGATTGATATTTTCTGCATATCGATTCCACTCTTTGTAACAGGCTCCATTAGGAGCTTGCATCACTGTGCTTTTAAACTTTTGTCACAGATTGAAATCCCTTACAATAAACACATGTCCATATATTATCTGCCTAAATAAGAATTTTTTCAAACTAAATTAAATTAATTATTGAATACCTGTATGTCTTAGCAGTATAATTTGAACCAATATCTGTCCAAGGTCGATGCACGACATCTGATTTTAGAAAACTACTGTTTGAATTTTGACCATCTAACTTTAACACTGTTCTAAATTAATAAAAAAGTGGAAATCATTATTTTATTTATTTTGTAAATCTTTTTTCTATATCCTTATTTATTATTACTCACTTTACTCCGGGATGTTTATTATCTGGACTAGGTATTGTTCCATCTTCTACTAAAGAACGACTAAGGTATAACCATTGCCATAAATTTTTTAAAGTTTCATTTTCGGCAAGCTCTCCATTTTGAGATAATTCTGGCTATAATTTAAATTAAGGAGAATTGAATAAATAATTATCATTTAATTGAATATAGATTTATTCTTACGAGTAGTCCATATTCTGTCAATGCTCTATTTTTTGTTATTATTGAAAGATCATCTAAAGATTTATAAATATTATCATTACTACAAATGTATTTAAAAGATTTAGAAGCATGGTTCCATACAAGATGAGATCTGGTTGACCAATTCAAAGTTATTCTTTCATATACAGTATAATCAGTTAAACCTACAAAATTAAAAAATTTTACTTTGAATTAAAATGCTTTTATTAAGAATTATAGTATTTACCTTGCTGAGAGATGGCTAGTAACCGATTCACATGTGTTAAATGCCATGAAAAACTAGTTGGATTAGACCAAGGAGGTGCAATTATTCTTTCCAAAGCTCCTGGTTCTGTATCTTCTCCTCCCAAACCATAGTGTTGAATATCATGAAGATATAGTGATCCTAAGTAAATTTAAAATCAAATGAAAATATGATATTAGAAGAAATGTAAAGAAAGCAATGATGTATTAAAATCAAATTACCAGAATCTTTTTGTAATGATCCTAATAAATTATGCCTAGTAGGGCACCATAGAACTTTACTAACTTGACGTGCTTGAGATAAAGTAAGAACTGGTTTTTCAAAGTAACGAGTATCCCAAATTGTAATTTGATTTTCAACATGAGAAACTAAATGATAATCATTATGAGGATTTACTGCTAAACTGTAAACTGCCTTTGTTGGAGTTATATTTACTATTTTCACTGAATCTGTAACATTTATGCCAATTGTTTTTAATAATCTATATCTTTTAACAAATTATTTTTAGTGCACATACCTCTAAAATCAATAATTTTTAAATTTTTATTATTAACACCTGTAACTAAACATTTTGGTTCATTATTAAACCATGCAAGAGAGTGTACTGTTTCAGAAATACCAGTTTCAGCTAAAGGTCTCATGGACTCTGTTTGACTCATAGTGTAATGGTGTATACGATCTGAATTTGACGGACCTTTTAAGACATCCCATAATAGTAGAGATTGATCTGTACGATACTTATCTAATCCAGAAACTAACAAATTTGAATCAACTGGATTCCAAGCAACAACATTACATTGTCTAGCATGTTTAGGAACTAAAACAGCGAAATTGATATTAAAATATTAAATACAGAAACAAGGTTTATCCAATCATGAAAGTTAATTAATACTATATATAAATATTATTTGAATGGACAGCCAACATAATTTTTATACTGATTTTTATTAATAACTAAGTATAAAATAATTCATTTAATGTGGACTAATAGCTGTATACAATACAAAGCTAAAATAGTTTTCAAAGTATAATTATATTTTTTTGAAATTCTCATAGTACATGTTGTTTTTAATAAATTATTGTGTGATAGTTATAGAATTTTTAAATACATATTATTATTTAATAGCACAATATAAATAATTTGAATATATGTTATAAGTGCATAAAAAATTAATTACCAAGTTCTTTACCCACTAAACCCAATGTGTCAAAAGCTGTGGGGCCAAAAGTGGTTAAAGCTATCTTCCCATTAGCCTGTCCTACAGCTAATAAAATATCTGGCTCTGGGTGTGGATAAATATCAATGCATTTGACATAATGATAATTAGAATTAGTTGCAAGAAGATGTGCAGCAGTTGTATCAGAAACTTTAATATCTATAATAAAATAATAGATTTTTAAAACAATATATAAAATGTTTTTTTTTCAAAATAATATATACATGAAGGTCCAATAGCATCTTTAATTTGACTTATTTCGTAAAGACATATTTCAGTCCCCCATGTAATAAACTTGTTTGAATGTATTGGAGACCATTGCACCTCTAATTTAACACTATTCATTTTTCCTTAGTAAAATAATTTATCTAAAAATATTTAAATAACTGTTAAATCTCATCATCTTACAGCTATTATTGTTTACAATTTCTTTTACTTATTTATCAATAATTTTATTTAAATAAAATACTATTTCATAATTTAAATTCATTTTTTAATTTTTCGAATTTTTCAAAAGAAAGTTTTATTAAGTAAATATAAATTAAAAAGTAAACATTGTAAATTTACAACAGGGTAGTATCTATATACGGTAGTATGATTAGTATGGAGGGTATAGAGGAGTGGAAACTCCGCTAAAATCGAGTCAAATTACATGGCAGAACTTCACGCCAAAATTAGCCGCAAGGCGGCGATACCCTGAGAAGTTGCTCATTCAATAGCATGCTCTGGAAGAAAAACGAGTGGAGTATGTCGTAAGCGTGGAGAGGGGAAACTTAAATCTCTGCTCCCTTACTCTTGTTTCTTTTCTTCCACTCACTCGCGTTGGCTTTTGATCTTCTCTCTCTCTCTCTCTCTCTCTCTTTCTCTCTGATGTATCCAGAATTATCGAGGGATTTCCAAAAAGCAACGTCTACCTCACAGAACGAAATTACTATATTCAGCCAATTTTTGATAAGCCTTTCCCATGTAAATCGAACAGAATTATACTTCATAAGTGGGAACGATCATCTGCTGCGGTGCCTTATCTGGTCTATTCCGAAAGACTTCCAGTAAGTTACCAGTAAGTAGATATGTCAATGCTAGAATGCATTCTCGTATACTTCCCATGTAAATGTCATGCACTCAGCCTTCATATTCGCCAGATATGGCTCCATGTGACTTTTCTATGTGCACAAATAAAGAGAACATTAAAAGGCCGTCGTTTTACAAGCATAGATGACATTAAAAGTGAATCGCTGAAAGAGCTAAAAGCTATTACAATGATTGAGTTTCAAAAGTGTTTCGAGGATTGGAAAAACGTTGGCACAAGTGTATTATATCCGAGGGGGATCTTTGAAGAGGACAAATAGATATTAATGAATAAATAAATATTTTTTACATAAAACGAAAATTCTCATTATTTTTTGAACACACCTCGTATCTGATTTTTTGTACTAAGAGGGGAGATCAGTAAGTCCTTAGCAAATTTTAGAGATGGCGCTCGTAGCATCGCAAATGGTCTGTTTCTAGCAAGCATGATTCCTCAGTAGGTATCTGTCGAAGGTGCAGTCATATTCATACAGTGGTTTCGTTTTTATCGTCAGTTGAAGTAAATAACTTTTGTGTGCTTAAGAAAATGTAAAAAAGTGAGTTTAGAGCGGTGATTAAACAATTCTATTTAAGAGGCTTAACAGCAAAAAAAAATAAAAGATGAGTTGGGTTCAGTTCATGACATATATGCCCCTGTTTTTTCAACAGTTTACAATTGAATAAATGAATTTAAACGTGGCCGTACATCAACAGAAGATAAACATCATTCAGGACGTCCCGTAGACGTGAGTACTCCGGAAATGATCGATAAAATTCACGATATGGTGCTAAGTGTCGAAGAATAAAATTGCGTGAAATAGTTAAGGCCACAGGGGTTTCAAAAGGTATCGTTGTTTCAATTTTGCATAATAAGTTGGCTATGAAATAAATTTCTGCGAGATGGGTGCCGCATTTGCTCTCAGCTGAGAACCAACGCAATCATGTGGTCTCTTCTAAGGCTCTTTTGGAGCGCATGCGTTGCAACCCAGATGAGTTTCTGTGTAGATCAATCACTGTAGATGAAATACGGATACACCACTACACTCCCGAGATGAAAGAACAGTCTAAATAATTGATTATTAAAGGCGAACGGGCTCCAAAGAAGGCAAAGACGGTGAAATCAGCTGAAAAGATTATGGCCAAGATTATCGTCCTCATTTGAAGAAAAAAAGTCCTCTTTCTCCAGGATGTTGCACGAGTGCATACGTGCGCAGTTTCGATGGCTAAAATTCAGGAATTGAAGTTTGAATTGATAGATTATCCACCGTACTCACCAGATCTGGCCCCGAGGGACTTCTTATTTCCAAATTTAAAAACATGGCTCAGCGGACAACGGTTTACGTCAAATGAGGAGGTTGTCGCTCACATAAATGCTTATTTTGAAGAACTACAACAATCATACTTTTCTGAAGGCTTAAAAAAATTGGACATACATCTGTCAAAGTGTATTGAACTAGAAGGAGATCATGTTGCAAAATAAAAAAAAATTTACCTGAAAAAAATGTTTTTTTATCTTTTTCTAAAGAGTTATCGACCTACCCTCGTACTTATATCGCCATCTAAACATGAAGGTCGGAAAATAAGTTCGCCTCCTCATAAAATACCATACCATACGTTCAAAATTCAACGATGTTGATGATTCATTTCTTGATACCAATGACGATATTCGACAGATCAGTAATGGCAATTGTGTCTGTTAAGTTGACCAGTATTTTGAAAAGTGGCTTCATCACTAAATAATACGTACTTATAAAAATCTCTGGATCTTGTATGATTATTTACCCTATCTACGAAATTGGAGCATTCGTTTGAAATCTCTAGCTTGTAATTCTTGTGGCAATGTTATATCATACGGATGAAATTTGTGAACTTTCAATAATCGATGCACTGTTGATTTTGGAATACCTAATTATTTTTCATTGTTTTTCGTGTACTATGATGATCCAATATTATCATACCTAACACTGCAAGCATTTGTTGATCATCCCTTTCTCGTACATTCTTTCATCTTCTTTATAGCGATTAAACTAGTCTTTACGTAGACGCTCAACCAGTCTCGCAATCGTACGATCATTTTGATACCTCATATCGGGAAAGCAATTACGCTATAACTGTGTTGCTTACACATAATTACTTTGGCCTTCTTCAAGCGCAAGAATAATATCAACTATTATATTGATGGTATAATATAGCATTCTGCAACATAAGATTAATTTCTATACAATTATTTTTACTATTTTAAATAAAATATAAATATATAGAAATACAGCGTAATTGTTAAGTACTTCGAATACAATAATTTTAGTAGTTTAGTTTCTTTGTATATTATATATATATATATATATATTATGACGGGGAACGCAAGCGCCGTGTACGCTTCCTTTCCCACGTCCCTATGCTCTCTCTCCCGTCGTAGCTCTGTAAATATGTATATATATTTATATGTAAAGACTAATAGATATTTTTTCCAGGCCGACGCACTACTACACTGGGGTAGAGGTAAGTGAGAGAGAGAGAGAGCGAAGAGTGGGGAGAGACGGTCGCACACGCGAATTTTAGAGTTAGTTTTAGTTTTGGAAGTAGAGCTTCGAGAGACACGCGCGATTGGGCTTTTTGAGAAACGACAAAAACCAAAAGTCGACCTGATGCGTAGTTTTGAGTACAACTGAATTAGAATTAAAAAATGATGGTTCCCCATTTCAAAGGGCTGCCAGGCTATATCGCAGACTGGCAGGAAATTATAGCCCGGGAAACTTTGTGGAATGCGAGAGCGGGGATGATACCGCAAAAACACGCGCGCGCAGAGAGAAAAATCTGCTAAAAATTGTTGTAACCTCGACAATGCGCGACGCAACGAAGACATATATCTTAAATAAAATGGAAGCGACATACGCCGAACAAGCTGATGAATCAGCTGACACACAGCAAGCTCGAGAAGTTCATTCGAGCACAGTCCAAAGACGTAGCACAACAGCTGCCGATCAGCAAATGCAAAACCTGATCGATTTTAATTTGGCAGAGATCAACAGGCATGAACCGTTCGCTTGGAGCACAGCCAATGAATCGCCGTTTCAGGCAGCCATAACGAGCGTACCTACGTCTCTCAGCTCGTATATCACGAATTATATTACACGTCAAGAGCAAGTAGCATCTCATGCGTCAGATGCAACAGTCGAGCCTCAGTCTGCTGACCCCGAAAACAATTTAGCAATTAGTCATGGATTACATAACCTACAGAATATGCTACAAACTTAGATGCGACAACAGAACAGCACTGTCCAAGATCTGCAGCAGAGGCAAAATGAAATGCATGCTACGTGGGCTAGCATTCAACAACAGCTGCAGAAAACGCCGTGACGCGACCGTGTTACCTTCCAAGAAATGTATGATCTTCAATACTTGGAAAGTGTCAAAAACTCTATCAGCGATAGATTTTCAGGGTCGACTGGCGAGCCTACGTTCTCGGTTCCTGCCACCCTCGGTACTGAGGGCCTGGAAGGGGGGGTATCACATGAATCGAGATGTGATTAGCTTGCCCGGTAATATAACGCGATCAACGCTATCAAGCACCTTGGCCTAACGCACGGATATTGGTAAAACCGTGCGCCAATGGAAAATCAGGTTCAATGGTGCCGAGCGAAAAAGCGTGAAGGAATTTCTGCAGACGATTGCGGAATGTTGCAGATTAACGCCGCTCACGGACAAGGATATGCTCCATGCAATGACGGAGCTCCTCGACGGTGTCGCCCTACACTGGTACCGTATATCCTGGAAAAACTGGACCACGTGGCAAGAGTTCTGCCAAGTAGCTCGGAGCTGCTACGGCGTCGATCGACGATTCCAAGCTGAGCTGATTAGCGAAGCACAGCGGCGTACACAGGCCAAACGCGGGTCAACACGTGCGTACGTGTTCTGTTTGTTGACGATCCTAAATCGGTTCGAAGAATCATGGTCGGACGACAAACAGCTCGCTCTCATCTACCGTAATCTACTCCCGGAGATACAGAAGTTAGTTCCGCGGGAGCAGATTACGAGCGTAAACCGGCTAATCGAGCTTGCTCGAGAGGCCGAATGCGTCCTCGACGCCGAGCGCAACTATAAGCCACCTCCGTCACCCGAGGACTGCATAATGCTCGAAGTGGCTTTTCATGCGGCAGACACGTCTCGGATGCGTTCGAAACCAAAGATCGCGGCTTTGAACGTGAAGCCGACCGATTTCAATGCTTTAGTGCGAGAAGTTTTACAAGAGGCGAGCTTTAGAGCCACCTCACCTGATTTAGAGGCGCCAGGTGTCGCAGCTCTTATGACGAAGAGGAGCAGTCGAGACTCACGCCCGAGGTCGCCGCGTATACGGAAGACCTGAGCGTCGCCCTCACCTAAGTCAGAGAGGAAGCTATCCTTCAGGGGAAAGCTCGTACGCAAGCTCCTCAGCGACAGAAACAAAGGTCGTACAGCAGGTCCTGATCCGCGGTTCTTATGCTGGGGTTCTTGTTGGCCAGGCCATACTTTACACAGCTGTCCCGAGTGTTGGGGAAATGCGAAAAAGGGTGAGAGTTTGAGGTCCAACTCACCTCTACGCTCTGTGAGACCTCTGAAGATCAGCAGGCAGCTGCGTGGACACAGAGTAATGATGATTGCCCCCTCCTGTCTCTAAAGGAGGAGCATCACGATCGTGACTCAGCTGACTCAGCCACAAGTATCGACCCCGATCGGTATTCACGATGGTGGGTACAGGTGGACATAGGCGAGTTTCGCATCCATGCACTGCTCGATGAAGGGGCTGCTCGTACAGCTCTCGGAGCAATCTGCTTGCAGATTGCATCTGCCCCCTGTCGTCTAGTTCGACCCTTCCCTGGAAGTGGCGCTCGACTCGCCACGGGAAAAATTGAGCCGATAATAGGCCAGGTGGCCCTTCCGTTTGCCATTGCAGACGCTTTCAATGCGGCCATCCATCCGCGCGACAATACCATGTCGATCGAGGGTGCTGCAGATTTCGTTCCGCTACAACTTTGCACCGACTCAGTTACCTCGGCGTATTTGTTGCCTTTATAGGCTTGGCTGATATTGACGATAGTCAACGTCGAGCTCTCGAGGAACTCCTCGACCGGATGTTGCCTCCGGCTGATAGCCTCTGGCCTGCACGCATCTGAGCGACCACGTGATCGATTTCGGCGATGCTAAGCTGATTAAGCAGCGTTATTATCCGGTGTCTCAGAAGATAGAGTTAGAGATGCATGCACAAGTTCGCAAAATGCTTGATAAAGGCGTAATTCGCAGATCCACCAGCGAATGGTCTAGCCCCGTCGTGATGGTTCGCAAGAGCGACGGGAGCTACCGATTCTGCGTGGACTATCGTAAATTGAATTCCGTGACCAAGGTCAGCGCGTATCCGCTCCCTTACATGGACGTAATTTTACGGAAATTGAGAAATGCGCGATAGATCTCCACACTGGACCTCAGCAACGCCTACCATCAGGTCCCTCTTCGTGAGGAATCGCGACACCTCTCTGCCTTCACGGTCCCAGGCATGGGGTTATTTGAATGGACACGTATGCCATATGGTGTTGCCGGTGGCCCTGCAACCTTTCAGCAGTTAAGCGACAAACTGAATGGCCCTGAAATAGAGCCGGTGGCCTTCGCCTACCTCGATGATGTGATCATCGCTACGGAGAGCTTTCGCGAGCACCTCAGGTGGCTCGAACATATTCTGCGATGAATTTCCGATGCCGGCTTGACCATTAATAGGCAGAAGAGCAAATTCGGACTCGTAGAGGTACGGTTTCTCGACGTCCTCGTGGATCGTAAAGGTTAACCCGATCAGGATCACCAATTTTGACTTCCGATCGCGTATGGCGGCGTAATCGCATCCTTTCATCTGGCATACAAGGCTTCAGCGCCAAGCTTGCCCCGAAATTCGATGGGCCCTTTACCATCATGGAGAAACTCGGCACGAATGTTTATCGACTGATCGACTCTACGGAAAGAGATGCTGGTAAGCATCTTATCGCTGATCTGTAGCCATATAATCGGGATCACGACCCCGCAGATGATGGCGGTTCCGACACGGAAGAGCCTTCGGGTGAAGAGCGTGACTGCAATGCATCTGATTGTAATCTCGAGGAGAGCGAGCGAAACCGCATTGTAACAACACTGGTGAGCGTACAACGTTCCGACGACGCGCCTCATTGTAATCCCGATACGAGCATGCGAAGCGATATCCCCGTGGGCAATGTCACGCGACCTAACGCCGATGACGCGCCGCGTAGATTAGGGAGACCGCGCAGGACGCGATTCGTAACCCGTCGAAGGACTGAAGCACGAGCTCCTGCGAAGCTCCATAACAGCGAATCTGCCTGCCATAGTTGCGTGCACCTCGTAAGGCGAAAAGCAGGTTACCCCAGGAAGAGCCAGTGCTCAGCACTACCGCGGGACCAATCCCCCCGCCGCACTCGGGTCCAAACCAAGACCCGTCAACAGGCCATCTAGGTGCATAAAGCACCTGTGGCTTTATTTTCTATCCTCTCCTTATTAAGACATTCCCCAGTTATGTATTTTGTAGTGATCCCTATCCTGACATGATGGTCAACATGAGAGAGAGAAATGCTGGGTCGAGCTGCCACGCTTCGGCTACCAGCGTCTGTAGGGGGGGGGGGCGTGTGACAGGGAACGCAAGCGCCGCGTACGCTTCCTTTCCCACGTTCCTATGCTCTCTCTCCCGTCGTAGCACTGCAAATATGTATATATATATTTATATGTAAAGACTTATAGATATTTGTTCATGGCCGACGCACTACTACACTGGCGCAGAGGTAAGTGAGCGAGAGAGCGAAGAGTGGAGAGAGACGGTCGCGGGCGCGAATTTTAGAGTTAGTTTTAGTTTTAGAAGTAGAGCTTCGAGAGACACGCGCGATCGGGCTTTTGGAGAAACAACAAAAACCAAAAGTCGACCTGGTGCGTAGTTTTGGCTTCGCGTGGTGCTCTGTGGTGTCCTTGAGTTTTTGTGCCGCTTTCGTGCGTGGCACCCACGAAGCCCGTTACGCGGGCATCACTGCCGAGCTCAATCTAACGAGCCTGCCGCCCAGCTCCTGCCTGTGCGGAGTGAACGCCCCATCCCGGGGCCATCGACAAACGAGGACACCGCCTCTCCCAGCGAACCAAGGCGTTCTTGCACGAGGACGTGCTACCACCGGTCCAGGGTTTGCCGCCGCCGCCTCCTGCTGCCAGCGGACGATACAACTACAGCGACCCGACTGTAAGTGGCAGCCCCTTACTCTCTCACTCTCTCTCTCTCTCTTCCCTAACTCCTTGCGCGCCGTCGCCTCGGCGACCCTCGGCCTGCGCGCCGCGCGCCTTCGCGTATAGGTACTGTACGTATTTTCTGCTCATGAAAGCCACGTAAATTTTATTTGTTCGGAGTTCGTACACTTATTTAGTCTCCCTACCTTTCGCGCAAATCCGCAGGCGATATTTTGCCCTTCGCGAAACGCTCCTCGCCCTCGTCGAAATAATTCGGGGCTAAGCCCAGCCGGGTATATCTTTTGCAATGGTCGTGCTCACCGTCCTCGTGCTCGAGGCGGACGCGCGCACCGTTATACTATATATATTATGAGGAAAATCCTCCGAGCAAGCGGGAGGGTCCGCCGGATCTCCATCGGGCCGATAGACGGTACGAATGGGAGAGTGTGTGTGACCGCGAAATTGCGAAAAAATAATAAAGATTCTCGAAACGGAGAAGCGAGCGGGAGAGAGGGAGAGAGAGAGACGACACCAGGAGGCATCAGCGACAGCAGGCATCCAGAGGCGTGAAGCCGAGTAGGGCGGTGTCCGCAACGCCCGCGTACGGATGTGTGCGTGCGCCATGGGCTAGAGTGAGAACGGAGCTACAGCAGCCTGGTCCACCGCCTATAGTAAGAAGCCTAGGCTCCTCGCCTAAAACCGCGAGCACCGAGTGCGGCGCTGCCATGCCCACCCTGCGAAACAGCAGCACCAACACCGCGCGGCAAGAGAAGCAATAAGATCGATGTACAGGGAAACAAACCGTTGAAACAACGGTATTATTCGGTGTCACCGAAGGTAAAAGAGTTCATGTACGCAGAGGTGGATAAAATGCTCAGCGAAGGTATCATTGAACCATCCTCAAGCGAATGGTCAAGCCCGATCGTGATGGTACGAAAAGCCAACGGAACGTACCGTTTCTGTCTAGATTTTTGGAGGCTAAACAAAGTAACTAAGAAGGATGCTTATCCTCTGCCTCGTATGGACGAGATATTGAAACAACTTCGTGCAGCCCGATACATAAGTACCATCGATCTAAGCCAGGCTTTTTTCAAGTTCCACTCGATTTTTAGTCCAAAGAGTATACAGCCTTCACAGTACCTGGACGTGGACTATTTCAGTTTACGAGGTTGCCGTTTGGCTTATCGAACAGCCCAGCGACATTTCAGAGACTGATCCACAGGGTGATTAGGCCAGAAATGCAACCCTATGCATTCTCTTACTTGGACGATACCGTGGTCGTTTCTGAAACGTTTGAAGACCATCTCAAGTGGCTTATCATCGTTCTAGAAACTTTAAACGCCGCTAACCTATCGCTTAATCGGGTCAAATCAGTATTCGGATGCAACGAGGTGAAATATCTAGGATATATCGTCAAAAAGGAAGGTTTGAAAATAAATCCGGAGAAGGTCAAGTCGATCAAAGAGTACGCTGCACCGAAAAATATTAAACAGTTACGAAGATTCTTAAGCATGACGTTCTGGTACCGCCGTTTCATCAACAACTTCGTAACAGAGTCTGCCGCGTTGACGAAACTTCTGAAGAAAAATAAGCGATGGGAATGGACAGAAGAGCAGGAGAATGCTTTTCAAAAGCTTATGAGTGCCTTAACATCAGCGCCCATTCTGGCATATCCAGATTTTAAAGAGATGTTCTCTCTTCAATGCGACGCCAGCTCATTTGGGTTAGGAGCGGTAGTTACGCAAGTTCAGAACGGACAAGAACGCGTGATCGCATACGCCAGCCGTACCTTAAACGGAGCTGAATCGAATTACTCTGTGACTCAAAAAGAGTGTCTCGCGATTGTATGGGCAGTACAAAAGTTTAGAGAATACCTGGAAGAGTATCACTTCAAGGTGATCACAGACCACCACAGTTTAAAGTGGATGTACTGCCAACACAATCCCGTCGGCAGAGTCGCACGATGGGCAATGGCCTTAGCCCAGTATGACTTTGAAATCATACACAGGAAAGGCGCACTACATGCCTGACGCACTATCACGTCGTTTCGAAACCAAAAACGAAACCATACTCACTATAAATGAGACGAGCGATTCATGGTATTTGAAAAGGGCAAAAGCAGCCGAGACACACCCGAAAAAAAGGATTGGCATGAAGAAAAAATCTACGTCAATAAATAAGATCCATTATTGGAATGACTGGACATAGAGGATTTAGATTCTTGGAAGCTAGTGCTAGCAGAAGATCTACGAAGAAAGGCTCTACAAGAATGTCACGATCAAGTGCAAGCAGGACATCTCGGCATCAATAAAATTTTTGACGTTTAGCTAAAAATTATTACTGGCCCGGAATGTGGCAAGTTACAGTAAGATACGTCAGAAAATGCGAGATATGTCAACAAGTTAAAGTTGACCAACGGAAGCCCGTAGGATTGATGGGAATCCACACGATCGAAGGACCTTGGTCTACCGTATCGATGGACATCATGGGTCCTATGCCCCGAAGCTTATCTGGAGCCGTATACGGAAATAGTGCCATTACGAAAAGCTACGGGTAAATCGATTAGGAAGGCATTCTTAGACTTCATAGTATGTAGTTTCGGTACTCCGAGAGAAATTATCACAGATAACGGTACCGAGTTTGTAAATAATTTAGTAAGTAAGTTAGCTCTAGACTATAAGATTAATCATTGGACCGTACCTCCGTATCACGCGTAAGCGAATCCAACGGAACGCGCAAATCGAACCATTAAACAAATGATAATCGCGTTTATCGAGGAAGATCACCGCGAATGAGACGCGCACCTTCCGGAGATTAGATTCACGATAAACACGGCGATATAGGCGTCGACAAAACTATCGCCCGCATTATTAAACTTCGGGCGAGAATTACGGTTAATCGAGTCGGTTCAAAACCAAGTAAACGGTACAATTCCTACGGAGAAGCTCGCACCCAGGATTTAAAATTAAAAGTAAGTACACATGCCCATATTCCCCCTCCTGACGATTCTCGTACCGCTACAGATGAGCCAGTACCGTCCAAGCAGACCCCGAGGCCAAGGCGTCTCGCCTTGGAACGATGTGGACCGCCAACACCAGCAGAGACAACCGGCCCAGTCACCAGGGCAAAGCGAAGACGGGATCAGAACGGGTCGAGTACCGGGCCGAGGCCGCGGGAAACGTCCTATAAACGAATACCCGGAGAAGCAGGTGGTGAGAAGCCGTCCGGGGTCACCCCAAGAGGAAAAGATGGTGGTAGGCCACAGGGCGCGCTCCGTTGCCGCGCTGAGAGGTGGTCGAGAGGGAGTAGAAATTCGTAGGCGCCGAAGGCGTGCCCGCAGCAGCGTCGTTCCCTTCGAGCACCACATCGAATTCCTCCGCTTCCGGGTGCCCAGTGGGGTGGGGCCGGAGCAAATGTCCCGGAGTTTCCGACTACACACCCTACGAGTGCAGGACCCCCAATCAGCACCGCACCCTCAGAGAGAGAGGACCCCACCACAGATCCAAGCCGCCCGGAGGGAAGGCTGTTGGAACTGCGGGGAGAATCACCGTTACGAACGAACTAATATCGCGTTACCACAGGTTGGCGCTACGAACTTGGAAATTGTAAAACATAGAACGTCACTTATTTTACAATCGATAATAAATTCCGAGTTTGAATTGAAGATGCAGGCTTTCATTTTTACGTGATTTAGGTCTTATCTACCATCATGTGAAGTTACAAAAATTGACTTTTGACTCTTCAATTTTACGCACGGGATAGCGTAGATTTTATTCTCGGAGCTGATATTTATGCGCAGCTGTTACGACCAGTTTGACACTCACCGACGATTTCTGGACTTATAGCGCAGGATACTGCGTTGAGCTGGGTTACATACGGACTGATCCAAATGAACAAGTCACGGTGGGTTGAATATGATCAACGCTTGTCACTGCAGGTGCTCCATAGTCTTTCCAATGATGAATTGAGCAATTCGTTTCAGCAATTCTGATCTATAAATGAATTACTGGACGTCGCCGTACAATTAAAGCCAAAGGACGAAACTTTAAAGAAGTTTTTCCGCGATATATGTACATAGCGTATACGGGCGATTCAACGTACACCATCTTAAGTCAAAGATGATGGCCTGTGCGGAGAAAATGTGACGTAATGCGTTGTTTTCTTTCTACCTTGTATCGACGATTTGCATGCAATTCAGAAGTTGCTGTTGCCTACAGTGAATTTATGGCCGCTTAGGAACAGTTGGGCCATATGGAGTGTGTTCCGATATCCGAGATTAAAAATTCCGATGCAGGCCGTGATCACTGGTAGTCTTTGACACGTCAAGAAAATCACACAAGAATCGCAGTCTTAATGGTTTTCTTATGTCGGGTCTCGCATTGCAACGCGATATAGGTCTCATTCTCCTTAATTGGCGTAGGTTCGAATACGTTTTCACTGTAGATATAGTCGAAATGTTTTGGCAGATGCATGTAGCGCGAGCAGAGCAAGACCATTAGCGAATACTATAGGCGCTCAGACCTAATGACCCACCTGTTGGGTATTGTTTGATCACTTTCACAGTGAATCACTTCATCATTGAACACTTTCGGTATTCTATGGAGTCCTGCGCGTGAAATCTTTGTTTTTACATAGCTACGGAGATCGCAATAATTTTATCGAGGTGATAACTAAACGTGTGATACTATTTAATATAGCACGTCTAATCAAAGGATGATTTGACGACGAATTGAAAATGAAATATAATCAATCTAAGTAAAGGAAATCTGCGCACCTCTCTCTGAGCAGCCAAAAATTAAGTAGCCCCAGTCAAATCCGTCAACATCCATAATCTCGAATTGTATGGGGTATTGATTTTCGTCCAACTTATCCGTCACTTACAACAATAAGATTTCTTAAAACTATGGCCGCTATATTCTAAATCGGATAGCCAAGTCGTACTAAGTTGGCTACGTAAACATCAGCGATTCTGGAAGACGTTTGTCGCGAACTACATCTTTTATATATAAACAGAATTGCCTCCGCTACAAGGGTGCACGTGTCTAGAAAGGAGAACTCCGCCGACTGAGCAACACGCTGTGTAACCCAGCTGATTTAGGGTTTAATCGACAGTGATGGCATGGCCCTGCATGCTTGTGACTGCTTGAAAATGAAAATGAAAATTGGCTCCGGTCGTTTTAACAGATGTACAACAAATTGTGCATGTATGAGAACTGGTTGATCCAGAAATACTCAACCGATTACCTCTCTCACACACCTGATTCGGATTGTAGCTTAGTGTTTTCGGACAATAATCAACTCGCGAAGAAACAAGGAAATCTTAAGTCCATTTCCGATATTTATTACTCCGGAAGTTAGGACAGCAATTATAAAATTCGCAAAGGCGGCGACATTTTCAACGGAAATAATGATTTTAAATTCTCAGAAGCCTTTACCGAAACGAAATATATTACGAAAATGGACTCCGATTGTAAACGATGATGGCGTATTGCCCGTAGGCGGAATATTCGCTCATTCCAGATCATCTCGCGATGCGACAAATCCTCCTATTTTGCTGCAGGCGTCAAAGATCAGCCAATTAATCGTAGAAGAAGTACACACCACGTATCATCATGCGGGCCCAACTCTCACAGAGAGCTTTTTAATAAAGATAGCGCGGATTATAGATCGTAGACGTTTAGTAAAATCAGTAATATATAAATGCGTACAATGTTAAGAGCCCAGCTTCGTACAATTAATCCACTGTTCGGTAATTTGCCGTTGCGCATATAATACCTGCTCGACCGTTTTCTAGTACCGGATTCGATTATGCAGGACCAATTCAGATCCGTGCAACTAAAGGACGCGGTCATAAGTTATATGAGGGATATATATTGTACTATTTATTTGTTTTTTGACTCGGGTCATACACAGATCGAAAACTACGAATATGTTTCAAGTCGCATCTAAGTTTTATAAATTTACAGCTTCTCTACTAGCGAATGATGACACATATTGGAAATTTCTTCCACCAACTACTCCTCACTTTGGTGGGCTATAGGAAGTGGGAGTAAAATACAATGTTGGTAGAAATTGAGATTTGCTTAAATTCATTTTGTCTCTCCATCCTATGAGCTCTAGCATAGACGACCTTCATGTTCTCACGCCAGATCATTTTCTAATCGGTGACACTCCCGGTAAGACATCGGGCGAAGAACTGCCAAATGTTTCCATATGTTCGTTCAACCATTTCAATCCGTTACAAAGATTACGTAACACCTTCTAGAGTCGAGGAATCCGAGAGTACCTATAGAACTTACAGAAAAGAGATAAGTGAAAGCATACAGCTGAAAATTTTGCCGTCAGACAACTCGTTCTGATCTAAGACGATCGTCATCCACCATCTGAATGGCCACTCGATCTCATCACGGCAGAACATCCAGAATCTAATGGAGACGTACGAGTGGTAACAGTTAAAACGGTGACTCGTATAATCGGCAGACATATAGCACGATTAAGTCCTTTGGCAACAAGCAAATATTCGAGGAAAAGCAATTTATAAAAACATTAACGCATTTTAGAAAACGCAATTTAGAAAACATTAGAAAAAACAATTTAGAAAAACATTAGCGCGTGGCTAAACTAATAAAAAAACGAATTTTTACAAAACTGCAGGCATTAGTTGCGAACCCGAGTAAAACTTTAAATATGTATATAAATTAAATACTATATAACTAGGAAAATTAGTTTACAATTCTAGTCCCCTTAGTTGAGAGTTATTTAAAATTAGCTGAGAAGTAGGTTTCTGATAATTTGGCGTTTGCTTAAGCGCATTAAAATTAGTTCATCTGCAGTGCGTTTCATGAAACTTATAATAATAAGATGTTTTAATATTTTATTAAGAACATAGAATATCAACCATCAAACAATCAGAGTCATGATTAAATTAATCAAAGTATAAATATTCATGCTGTGAAAGACGAAGGAGGGCGGTATGTTCGCGTTTAATACTCGATCAGATATAAAATTACAATTACAAAAAGATATAAAATTACAAAAAGATATAAAATTATAAAATATATGTGTATGCATATGTGTATGTATCTGTATATGTATATATATGTATGCATATGTGCATAGAAAATAAAACTGCTAGGTTGTAGCTATCCCTCGGGAGCATGTTCTTGTATCTAAAGTGCAAGGATGAATATGCAATAGCTCTACAGTAATGTGGGTAAAGCCAAATTATAAATCAGGACGGTGCACATCTCGCCGGTCAAATCCCTGCAATCGGGTGTCCGACGGTCAGCTGAACTAAAGCAGGACAGTTAGTCTGCAACTAGCACCCTTGATGATAGTTCAGTCTACGTGTGGTGTTGATCCAGATTTCATTTTGTTTTATTGAGTGATAGTATTGTCTCGAGTTCGTACTGACAGCGCGCTTGGTTGTTGTTACACCTTTTCAGATATCTATTTCGTGTATTCGTGAGCCTGTGTACCGTCGTGTGTCCATGTGTGTGTGTGTGCGTGTGTGTGTGTGTTAGTATTTTATGTATGCCCGTGGATTAGTATGTTCGTACTATACATCTATGAATCTGTAGCCGTGCGTGCGTGTGTGTGTGTGTGTAGAAACGCGTGTGCAAGCTAAGTGACAAGCGGCCCAGTTACGGAAGGTGGTATTTGGCTGAGCATAAGTGTTTTAAGTGGACGCCACTGCGATAACTCGCTAGCTAAGGAATTATCCGTGCGCATACGGAGCGATAGCTGTACATGTATCCGAGAAATCGAAGCACCGTTGCGCGTCGGTTTTGTCTCCCGCTTCCCTCAAACAACCTCGCTCGAACTTCAGCGGCAAATTCTGTCATCGTTGATGCACAAGTCGCCTGTCGCGATATGATCTACGCTCGTGCGTTAGAAATTTATGCTTAAGCAAGTATTGATAAATGATGCTTATATGCAATATCAAAGGTTGTTAGAGATAATAGTTCAACTTTGATGTATTTGTTTATTGTTTATGCTATCTTTTTTTATTAATTTTTTATTGGTTATCACTTTATTCATATTTTTTATAAATAAATATCTAACAAATATCACTTGATTCTGTTTTTCCCTTACTCCGTAAGGGTTTTTACGCCCAATCAAGTTTGATTTTTGATTGACCGCGAAATCGTTGTGTATAATTTAATTTTCCCATCTGCTCATTCCTACCTCTTTATATTTATATTATTACATATATTTGTTAAAACAACCGTAAAGGACTATCTTAGAATTATCAAACCTTTTGACATATTTATTATTTTCAAGGAAAAGTTAATGTTTTTTTTATTTGTCTTTACTTTATTAATTTTATATGTAATTTGAATAAAATTCAAATTTATTAATGCAGATTTATTATATAATGTACTCTTAGAGAGCTTAACTGTTCACATACAGGGGCTTTTATCTTAAATAATGTAAATTATATGTCAAAATTCAGTTTTCTAACTTTCACGAAGGTAAGATAAAATCATATTATTCAAATATATAATATTTGAAATTCAATATTAATATTATTCTTAAAGATAAATCTAAAAAAAAGAACAATATATTTAGAGCTTCTAAATTATAAAAAATTGAGTATAGTTCTATCCTAATTGTAACGTAATATTAAAATTTATATTTGTGAAGCAGATCGCTCCTTCTATAAATTGGAACTGTTTAATCAACTGTTTGATTAGAATATTCTTTTGATCAATATAGCTCATGGTATTAATAATATACAAAAATTTCCCGAGGGCACTGAAGTATTTTGTATAAAATAATGCGATATTTAAATATAATGATTTTACGAACATGATAGTATTAATCAACAGCATTTTTTCTAGCTACATATAGACATCTGTAGTGTCGGTTAGTTAGTTTTTTTCATCTTACGTTGCACTTTAATTTTTATATCCGTATGACAAAGACATTATATGCACACAAGAAGCTTCTTTTTTTTGTTACATAATTTTCATTTGTCATCATATTGCTATAATCCATATGTTTATAAAAAAAATTTCATGCTAACTAAATAACTGTTTTCCGAATTCTTTACATATTATTCAACAAATATTTTTTACTTATTCTCTTTAATATACTGTTTGTATTGTCTAAATTATAACAATGTATGCATAGACTTATATATATATATATATATATATATATATATATATATATATATATATATATATATATATAAGGTATATAGACTAATATATGAATATTTTATCATAGGCTTTCATATAAAGCTACATACCAAATTATGTACAGTATATTTTTGTTATTAATATAGAATACTCCTTTGTGTTTATTGAACTAATACAGAAAAGATAATATACTGATTATCTTAAAAGCATTGTATAAGCAGTGCTAAAATTCTTAATTAGTTTAAATTCTGTTAATTTTTAAACCTTTCTTGTATTTAATATTTTATTGTAAAATTTTACTAAACGAATCTAAGTATTTTACCTTAAACAATTTTTTTCACTTTTAGAATAGCAATTTACGTAATTTGATTTGTGCTAATGGAATGTGAATAGTCTTAATTCATACTTTAAATTTGATAAACTGCGCATTTTTATTCTAAAAAGTGTTATATTTTATATTATAATACAGCTAGCTTACAGAGATGTACATTACGTTGTTTTATATTATTTCGTAAATTTGAAAGATTGTTTTATACTACTTTTGTCTGCCATCATACAAAGTATAATTCAAACTATAATTCAAAGTATAATTCAACATAGTAAAATTCAAAAAAAATTTTCAGTTCAATTTGCATTATTTTGTAGTTTTTAAATATCGGTATTGTAACAGTAAATATGAAATGAAAATACTTATATAGTCGATCATATAGTGTTTGCATACATACGCACGCGCACGCATTTGCGCGCGCGCGCACACATGTTGATACATTATATAATTTTTTTTCGTTTCCTTGGAAATGTGAACAAATATTTCATCGCACAGATTAAACACATTAATGAGAACTTAAACCAAGTATTAAAAGGATATACCGGGGATTTTTATACAAAATTTTCGTGGTTGAAATTCAAATGCTAATGATTCAAAAATAAAATAAGTTAAAACGTTCTCTGGGCTTACATGAAGTATTAAACATGATAATATATCATTTAGTTTGGATGACTCATTGATTAACAAAAACAAAATATATTAGGGTAGTTTTATATACTTACATACTTGTATATTTATTTTCAGGAGATTCTATTTTTCTACAAAGGGCACGCGTAAACTTTCACATTAATAGTTTATACATAAATAATTAAAAACAATTATTCTTATAAGATATACATGTAATACATACGTTTTCATAAACTATCGGTAAAAATAGATTCAATTTCTAAAAATGCGTTAGCATACTTGCTGTAGAAGAAAAACTTCTATAATATTTTAGGTGAATTATCAAATTTTCAAGTCAAATAAGGAAAAAAGTATTTATACATTACATTGAAAACTAAATAATTCAAATAATTTTTTATATAACTCGTTATATAAAAATGGTGCTTCTATAAATAACACAATTAGAAAATAATATTTTTAAGAATCAATATTAAACGCATTTAAAGAGGCTTCGACATTTTACGATATCAATCAGAAATGAAAAATAAGGGTAAAATTGGTTAAAAAAATTATCGAAATGACCAAATTAATCAGACAGCGTTTGAAAAACGTCAAATTTGTTTTTTTTTTTAATCTTATACAACGGCGCTCTATTTATGGCCCCAAATAGTGGTGCTAATCAGTAACGGAGGTTTACGATGTGTTTGTAAACAAAGCACGTGTAAAGTGTTACAGCGATGCTTATATCAATCGACCGGGATCGTGGCTTGAGAACTTGGACCACCAAGTTACTAGTCCTTCGCTTTAGCGATCGAGCCATTTTGTATGAACCTCTTGATCCTTTTTAAACGTGGTCTTATGGTAAATTTTCTAAATGATATGTTAAATTGTTTTTTCTACTATAACAAATTGTCAAATCAATTAGGAAAATCAGAGAATAAAAATTGATGGGGTCTATACGTTCGAATAAGAAAAGGAAATATAACATTCGCTATACTAATATAAATCTAAATTCAATTGATATCAATAAAAGTACATTTTATTAGAACCGCTGGTGTAGGACGAAAATTTATGACACTTTTGATAAATAGAAATACGTAAATTATTCGAAATTTCTCATACTATAAATAATTGTAATATGAATTAGTTAGATATATGAATAAATGTAGATAAGCATCCAATAAAACCCTTTATCTAGATACGGACCCTTGCAGTGGAACCACCTTACACGCGAACGTGCATCTGTGTGTAGATATGGAAAAGTGCGTGGAGGAGTCCGTGCATGTGTGCATACGTGTGTTCGTGCATGCGAGTGAGTTCCGCATTTAAAATTATTGAGACGTATATTACTGTATATTACTGTGAACTTAATCGTTTTCATTGAGTTAGTAATGATTAAATAACTATTTATGATTCACGCAATTATTTCATCTCGCACGTTTAATCATTATATATACGAGTGCCTTATCATTCATCATAATAAACAATAGCTAAAATACATTTTTCAATAAAATATAAGAAGCGGGTATGGAAGATTCTATAATTTACAAGTATTAGAATATAGTAAATAGCTTAGACTAAGTTTAATTATTTATGATTTATTTAAATAATTAAACTTTATTTATATATTGAAGTACTTTATCATTATAAATTTGAATTGTATACCATTTATGCAATGTAAATTTTGCAAAGTATAAATATTCTAATTTGACATATTGATATGATTATGAATCAAATTAATCATAACAATTATTTTCTTCTACAACGTATAACTAAAAGAAAAAAAATCTAATTGCATTAAAAAGCAATTAAAAAACTTACCTTGAAATGAATAAGTGTTTGCAGTATATTTCATTTGATAAGGAATTGACACTTGAGCTGTATTCTAATAATTAAATTATGTTAATAAAAAAAAGTCTACAAGAAAGTTAGTAAAAATATATCAATATTCGTTTGAATTAGATTTTAAATCTTCATGATATATTGCAGTAAACAATAATTTTCTTCTATAAAGAGCATTACTTATTAGAAATCAAATTAGAATGATGTAATACATTCTCATACCAACAATGAATAAATAATGGTTAAAAGTAATTAATATAAACTTTATTGAACATATATTATTTCTAATTTCCAGTAACTGAATTAAAGTTATCATGCTCTAAAATTATAAAGATTATCATACTTTTGTTAGCTTAAAAGCAATTGTAACTATTTTGTTAACTATAGTTCTAATGCTGCTTTACTCTGTAACGAAGTGTTTACATAAATAAAATATTCACTATCAATTCTATATTCTAAAGAAATTTAAGATTACATCTAAAAACGATTTTTCATGAAATTGTTCATCAAAAAAAAATTTTCAGTACATAATAAAAAATTATTGTTTTAAATATTTCAAAATATTTTGAACTCTAGATCATATTGTTGCAGATTAGAGCTATTATAGAATAAAGAATATAAAAACTAAAAAATTAAATAAGATAAATGAAAAGCGAAAAAATTTTGCTGACGACACCTTCCAAAGTAGATTCCAACTCATCAGGTTTGCAGACGCGCGTGATTTCCGGGCGCGCTTCAATTAAAAAACCGCGATGCGGAGGGTTTCTTTTACTCTCGCCATAGGAATCTCGTAGTACACAGGCAATAAAGCTCGCGTTTTTACTTGGACAGAAATTTATACTTAGGTACTTAAATTGAGTTGAGAGAAAGATTGAGAGAGAGAGAGAGGGGGGGGGAGGGAGCGAAAGAGACCGAGAGAGACAGAGAGAGAGAGAGAGAGAGAGAGAGAGAGAGAGAGAGAGAGAGCGAGAGAGCGAGAGAGAGAGAGAGAGAGAGAGAGAGAGAGAGAGAGAGAGAGAGAGGGGGGGGGGAGAGATAGAGAGAGAAGTTTAAAAAAGCGGAAAATTACCAACGCCTTTTTCAGTGATATTTTTCTTGTAAAGAAACTTTTTTACTACTAAGCCAGCTTCTAAAGAGACTGACCCGCGTGCCTGTGCTGCATCAGTTCCTTTCTTCGACACCCCACCTGCGTCGGCTGTGCCGAGCTTGCCGATCTCCTGTTCTCCGCGTCTGGCGTGTATTCGGACCACATTCGGACGGACAGGCAGGTGAAGGAAGACGCACAAGCAAGTGCGCCGCACATTGGACGCTTCCAGCTTTTCACGCTCATCTTCCAATTGTCCAGAGACCAGGGGCTTCAGGCTGTCCGTGTATTGTGCGAGCTATCGTGCCGGGGCTTAGTATTGTTCGATATAGATCACATAATCTATACTTTAGATTGGGGCGACTAAGGAAAATCTGACAAAGCGCGGAATACGAAGAGTCACTGGTGCGCGCAGTTACCTACTTCGGAGTTTTTGTTTCATTGTTGACAAACAATTTCGAGTGCGGACATTTCGCAAGATCGTTCATCAGGATATGTAATGAAGTCACCGGTGAAACAAGATGGCAAGTATATACGAAAGAGCATCTTCGTCAGCGCGTATATTCTAAACGGAGTGAGAGTGTGATATCGCGCGCGCGCGCGTGCGTGCTGCGTGCGTACGTGCGCTTGTGATTTGACAGTGTAAATTTCTTTCATATTGATACGTAATTTCTGTGATAGAGTTTCTGCGCGATAAGCTTACATGCCATGGATATTGACGTTGAAAGAATTCGTGCTAGCGGTACGATATTTATTGCACGTTCGGTTAACGTCAATCGCGTCATTAATTTATCATTCAATTTTTTAAGTCCATAATTTATATATATATATATATATATATATATATATATATATATATATATAAACGATATTTCCGCACTTATAATGTTTTCATTTATTGTTTAAAGGTAACGGTCAAAAACCAGAATCTGATGAAGGGCCAGTGGATTTCGAACGAGCAATTACACTTACAGGTATTTGTAAAAGCTAAAACCTTGTAACTAGTTTTTATCGAAATTATTTTTTAAACAATATTATAATATTGTAGGCTTTGATACGATATTTTTGAATTTTCTTTCTTTAGAAAGCTTAATACTGAATTATCTAGTAAGATAAAGACAAAAAATTTTGAATTTTTGAATATTTACAGTATTCAACTTTATCATTGACATATTTAAATAATTTATAATAAAATATTTCTTGTTAAAAATGATTTGAAGCTTCGATAAATGTCATCGAAAAACTCTTTTTGACGAATAATAAGTTATTAGAAATTTTATACTGCAAATTCGAATTATGGCTGAAAAATAAAATAAAGAAAAAATTCTGCTCTAATTATATTTTAATTTTTTAATTGCAATAAAATTTTTTATTGACGTAATGTTATTCATTACAATAATTTTACGAGATGTTACTCTCAATCAATTAATAGAATTGCGCGCGCGCACGCTCGTGCGTGTGTGCGAGCGCGTGTTTGCATTGCATTGCTAGCATACAGCACGTGATTTTGTACAATTGATTTTTTAAATATTTCTGAAATGAAACTGACAAATTTTTCGACTTATCTTATTAACTCTCTTAATCTGCACGTAAATAACTTTAATCCGAAATTTTCTCACTTAATCATGTTTGAAAATGAATGTTATATGCCCAAGATTGCATTCTTAACAAAACTAAATTTTAATAGAATAAGCATTAAGTGGGTCGTTTATTATTCAAGGCTGTCGCGTGCATTTCTTATAGTAGAGTTTTAGATTTTTTTCATCTATATATGGTAATCTAAAGATAACAGTTACGAAAGTTTAAAATAACTATATAGATGCTCCTCTACATTCAATTTAGAAGTAATCTGTAATTTATATATGGGCAGGAGAGGGGAATAAATTCCTGGACATAAATTTTATTATACTTCAGTTAGTAATTCCTTTATCTCTCGCACCAACGAACAAATATAAAATTTGACAGATTTTATCTTAATTTATATTCATGCATTTTCAAATCTTTAATATTATTTCTTATTTTACTTTGCAATCGCAGATAAATATTTATATCCTTAATAAAATTATTATAAAGATACAAAATTTCATACCATCGCTCGTTAGCACGTAATAAGTGTAAATGCAAATCTTTAATAAGTAAAAATAAAGATTTCTTTGATGTACTTTCGAGACAATCAAAATAGTTCTGAACTTTTAGAAAATTCTGAGCTTATTAGAAAATATGTCTGTAAACTTGCAATTCAAAATTAAGATTTATAAATCCCTTTAGGCAATGGAAAATTTAACCACTTACTTCTTGTGGCAATGTTACCTGTATGTTGGGCCAACGTCTATGCTTCAACCTCGATGTCCTACGTTCTACCTTCTGCGGAGTGCGAACTTGAACTGACAATGCTTGATAAGGGTTTACTAAATTCAATGTCATTTGCTGGTAAGATATTTATTTATTATTTCTTTATTATAAATCTAAAATAATGTAATATTATACTATAACAAGATATTACAAAATATTTATAAAGATGATCGTAGTATTTTATAAATTTTAATATTTTCTTTAATCTATTCACAACAAAAGAAGAAAAATGTACTGATGTTTGACAATATTATAGAAAATTTAGAAAATATATGTTAGAAATATGTTTCGTTTTCTAGCGTAATATTTTTTTAAGTATTATTTGCAGAGGATAATACATTTTTCATATTGATTAAACTTTTATATTTGTAATCGCTTGTTTATGCCTAAATCACATAGGGTAATAAATGCGCTAGTAGTTACAATTTCATTTCAACAGTTTTAATCAGAGACGTTTCATGATAATTTTTAGAGTCTATTCATTCAAGTGTACACATACATCTACACCCACAACCAGACCAAGAACCAGACTCAGACCCAGTCATACACACACACACACACACACACACACACACGCGCGCGCGCGCGCACACACACACAACACACACACACACACACAGAGAGAGAGAGAGAGAGAGAGGAGAGAGAGAGAGAGAGAGAGAGAGAGAGGAACAGGCAGCAATCCATTTCAGTTAGAGCAATTTCGATAAAGACTAAGAAGTTATTTATGAAAATGAACAACTCGTTCTCTTTTTAAAAGCTCCCTGTATAATATGTTACCCTGTAAAGCAGGTTACTAATAAATGTAAATTGATTTAAGAAAATCTTTTTTCAACGTTATCAAAAAATAATCATAATACAAAAATGTAAAAAATTATAAATTTTTGCTTTAGGTGTTCTGATTGTTTTCGATTTGAATATCTCTTAGCATTTTCCTGTCTGGAATGGATTATTTTAGCACTAAAAATACGATACATTATCGTTACAGCGGAAAAAATCTGTAAAAGTAATTACGTAAACTATTTTGTCGTACTGAATGAAATCTCCAATTTTTGAAGTACTGACAATTCATCGTACTAATTAAATGTACATTTGTAAGAATTTTTTTTTTGAATTTACGAGATTTTTTTATTACTTTTGCAACTCTAAATTAAATAAATAACAGACATTTAGAAAATTATTTTTGTATATATAAAAAGGAAAACAAAAATATATTTCGATAATATTTTTTCTGTGTTTGAATAGATAAAAAAACTCAATATATGTTTGAAAGGTACTTTTACTTCCATACTTGTATCATTATATAGTATGCAAAAAACCAGTTAGACATGAATACTTATTTCAAACCAATTTTTGCAAGAAGTGCAAAAAATTTATATAGATATAATTTAATAGTTTTTTAAAATAAAATTATAAAGTATATCAGCTCTAGATGGTGTATTGTTTTTCGTTCATTTGATTCTATTGAGATGTTACTTAAGTATTTTTCTGCTACGTTATTTCCTCATTTGCATTATACTGTTATAATATCTGATGTTTTGTGAGAAGTCAAAAGCAAACGCATAAACTTCGAGCAAGCACCCATCCCTGATTTTGATGAAAATTTATATGCTTATGATTTATTAAGATACTGATTATAAATTGATATTATAAATATATAATTATCTTTTGGTGAAAATAGAATTTTTATGACAAAATCTTTAAAAATGATAGAAGTATCTTCCTATTTAGCTTGTTAAGAGACCTAATCGAGTTATTAGTGGTTGAATCAGTAAGTTTTGCAATTAGGTAAATTTAAATTCATCCACTAAGAAGAATAGCAAAGATTGACAAAAAAGTAAAAAAAGCGAGAGAAAAGTTGTTGTGATGGGCTTCGGTGTAAAAAGAAATTATATTCACTTTTGTACCAATTTAGAAAAGATACAAAACAAAAAAAATGAATTAGTTGCTGGAAGTTAGATCTCTGATAATAGTCATATCGCAGGCAACAGAGTTGTTAAAAACATAGTCTAACTTATACTTTCTCTTTTAATTTTATATATTTTGGTAGCTGGTGCGCAAGAATAAATATAATGTTTTGTACACTGCAGAAAATTAAAGTAATTTCTCCATTCTTAATAGTCATTCAATTACATATTTATTCTATTTTTCTTTACAGACCAATGAATTTAATTTAAATTTACTTGATTAGGAGATTTATCAATACAGTCATTTGCAATAATTTGGTGGTTTTAGATTATCGTGAGTACATTTTTTTCAACAAATTGTTTGTTAAAACCAATCAAAATAATGTAAAAAAAAACTATTGGTCGTGTGATGGTAATCAATACTAATAAGGAGAATGTAGTTTTGTGTATATATATATATACACACAAAATTTTAGTTTAACCAAAGAAAAATGGTTCAAGGAATTAATTCGATCAGCTCTAAATTTGAAGCATTAAAAAAGGTGTCAAATGTTTAGTATTGGAGAGATATGAATATAGCTTCAATATTGAAAATATGGATATCTTTTTATTTCTACACATATACAAGTGACTTTGAAAATTGCATGTTATATTTATTACTAATAATTCCGAATGAAAAGATTGTATAATATTTTTTTATACACAGTACGTTCAGAATTTTAATTACGTTCTTACAGATCAGTAAAGATGGATGTTCTACTGAAAATTCCAGTATTTTTAGTTTTTTTGTTTATATAGGACATCTCGCAAAATTTTAATTAAAAATTTTTTTTTTTTTTTTTTTTTTTTTTTTTTTTACAATCTTAGAGTGGTGCACTTCTATACTTTATGTAGTAGTATGTTATATACATACAATTGTTAAAATTATATTGTTTATTACGAAACAAAAATAATACTATTATAGTACATTTCTAACCGAGTACAGAAAGGTTTTATTTACGAAACGAGAGGTTTGCGGCCCGAGTCGAAGCCGAGGGTTGTAACGAGGTTCATAAAAAAGCCTTTTCGTACTAGGTAAGTACAACAATATATTTTTCCTTATGAGAACCGGAATCAAGCGGTGAAGGTGCGATTTGTAGGTTAGAATGAGGAAAACTAATTTTTTTTTCGTTTTTTCATTTGAAGTAATGATTGTGATCAAAATTATTGTTTCTTACTAACAAAATTAATTTGATTTAATATTTCATATTTTATACTTCATATGTTTCGGTAGCGATTATATAAATAGAACTATTGTAGATCTATCATTATAATTTTTTTAGTTGATTAAAAAGCCTGGAAGAATTACACTATTTTTTATATTATAGAATGACAGTCTATTTATCTTTTCTAATATTATGATTATTGCTAACCAGTGAACCACCAAATTATTATAGTTCTATGATTTAATGAATGTATTTCAAAAAATAAGATTTTTCAATTTTGGCATTTTATATGTGATGATCTAAAGTTTATTATTGTATTATTATTATTGTATTATTTATTGCCAATAGGTGCAAGGTTAATTTTTTTTTATTCTTAAAAGTACCAATATTTTATGTATTTCCATATGTATTTTGATGCAATTTTTGCCGTTTCTTATTATCTCTTTAAAATTAAATTGACAAATTATAACTGAAATTTGAAAGCAATCAGATGAAAATTATAAAAATTATTTATCTCGTCAATTTTACAATATTACATCGTGAAAAACGAATTTCGAAGTATTATTGCATTGCGTATTATTTATAATGATTGATGTTAACTTTATAAAGGTAACTAAACGTTTTTCTATCATATTAATCTGTAATACCGGTTCCATTAAAGGTAATTCAGTGGATGTTCTCGAATTGATTGAAGAAGGATTAACAACATTGTATTAATCAGGAAATTTGAAATATACTTGTAAAAAAGTATGATTTGAATTTTTGTTTGAGTGAATGAACTTGAAAACCCAAGCAAAGACTGATGTGAGCCTTTAAAGAAATGGGAGACCTCAATTATTTACCTTCGATAATACCGATGAAAATTAAATTAATAAATATTTTTATCGGTCTTACAGTCTTTATAATTAGCTAAAATAATTAGGTCAGACTGTCCTTGTTTATATTCACCTCCGTAGAATCTGAACTAAAGCTTATTACTAAAATAAATTATATTAAAAATTAAAAATAAAAATACAATAATAAATAAAATAATAATAATAAAAGCAATTTTCTATGTTAGTAAAGGATAACCTGACTGCCTACACCACCTTAAATTTAGAATCATCTTGGTGTCCGACGTTTCGAACCATTACGGTTCATCTTCAGGAAACAAACTCAATCAAATTTAAAACTAAAAATGCAGCATTTTTGAAAAATAATAGGCGGGCTTAAATGTATGTCGATCAAACTTTAGCAACCTTCTCTTTGGAAGAATCAGAGATATTTTAATATATTCATTGAGAAGCTGGGCATCAGTAAATCCGCTTGTATATCAACTTAAGAAACAAACAACATTAACTGAACGAGCTCGTATATTTTTTTATATTCACACGACTATGCATAGACTGAAAACTGTCTCTAAGAAGAATTTAATGTGCTTCCCTAACCAATTTTATTCCATTAATGTGTAAGTTTTAATACGTGAGGTCCCGGCGACGATCATGCTGTGGTTTAATTTATTTCTATTATCGAAGGATATAGTGATCTTTCTTTCCATTTCTATAGAAGCCCATGATAACCTTCTCAAGTTCAATCCTCCACCACGAAAATCCGAATCCTGTGCTTCGAATTGGCTTCTCAACATTTTCAAATAGCGCAAAAAATAAAAAGGATTTACCTACTTTACAGTAATATTAAAAATCTCCTTATTGATACAAGTGTGGTAATAAGTCAATTGGGTTCGAGAATACTTGGTATATATATTTTAAAGTGAGTTTATTTTAGAAATTTCAAAAATCTCCTTATTGATACAAGTGTGGTATTATGTCAATTGGGTTCGAGAATACTTGGTATATATATTTTAAAGTGAGTTTATTTTAGAATGAGCCATAGTTGTTTTTGTCTAAAAGTATTCGTTCGAAAATCGAAAAGCATATATATTACGAGTTCAGCCGCGCCATCGTCCTCAGACGTTGCAAACATGCTTCCCATTCTTCAAAAAATCTACTGTAGCCATATCTCTTGAAAGTTTACTTTAAGTTAATATTTAAAGGTAGTTTAAGTTACTTTTAGTAAAAACTGCCTGGTAAAATTATTATATTATATGCCATACAAAATAATCTATACCATACTATGAATCATGTTTGTTATAATGTATTTAGATGTACATTACACTAGTTATCTATGTTCTTCACTCTATGGCCGATCAAAGCGAATTCAATTAAATTCTAACTGGTTAGTACGACTTAAAAATTAAGTATGTCTATTCGAACAGACTAACCAGCCGAACTAAATGGGTTAAATCAGGGTACATGTTCATCAGCTAATGACAGAATACACATTTCAATGACTAAATGGGCCTGAATTTTTACTTGGATGTAGTTAAAAGTGCAGTAATAAATTTTAGGAGGATTTATAAGTTCATATTCTAGTCACTATCATTGCAACTAAGCTGTGCGATAATCACATTTGATCTTATTCGCTTCGTTCATCCTGTTAGAATATAAAAAGAAATTTAATGTATCATAAAAAAATGTATGTTATTGTTTGCATGGTACTTTATTCTAATGTTTTTTTTTGTATAATTTTTTTGTCTTTCTAAATAATACATAAAGAAATAATGTCGATAGTTTGCCTATTCAGGAATGATAGTGCGTATGTCCAAAGGTTGTATTATTGCTTTATTGATAGTTATAGCAAAAATATAATAATTCTAGAAATTTATTAAAAAAAGGATATATAATTTTTTTATAAATCAAACATATATTTCACACTGAGGCTGTATTTTTAAAATTCATTATTAATAACTAATTAATTAATTAATTAATAACTAAAACCCTCCAATTAAAGGACATATATAAAGAGAATGTTTTTTTATGTTATTTTACGTCGCTTTATTTATGCTTCCTAATATGGGTGCTAATCAGCGACGGAGGTCTATGATGTGTTTGTAAACAAAGTACATGTAAATTATTACAGCGGTGCTTGTGCCAATCGGCCGAGACCGGGATTTGAACTCGGATCACCAAGTTACTAGAGTCCTTCGCTCTAGCGATCGAAGCAAGAGAATGTATATGTGTATTTTGTTGTTCCAAAAAATCAAATTATAATCAAAACATACATTGTATATCTTTAAAATTGCACTTGTACCTTAAAAAATGTATAGAACATAAAATATTTATTTTAATGAGATCTCAAATTTTTGTTGAGTTTGGAATTGGGAAAATCATCATTTTTATAATCGTATATGCACACTACCAAAACATTATATGTATATATATATATATATATATATATATATATATATATATATATATATATATACACTACCGAAATAATATTATTCGATCAAATTCTCTTTCCAAGAATGAATGTATATATTATATATATCCTATCCGCACCTATTCGACCATAAGTATTAAGCACAGAATTATATTAATCAAGAATTATAAGGATTATCTAATTTATTGGACTCTTAACACTAAATTCACATTATTGCAAATTTCTTAAAATATGAATACTTTGGAGATTTTTCTTTTATATTTATTTTTAATATTCTGTATTAAAATATAGAAAGTTTCAAAATCAGAAGAATTTAACAAATCTAAGCAATGCTCTTTTACACTGGATATACCATTGCAGTTCGCAAACTATATCTCGTACATCTTCATTTTCAAATATTTACCCGTTCACCCAATGTAAAATTTATCACAATCCTTACAATCAATTTTATAAGCTATTCGAGCATATTTTAAACATTTATCATCCGTATCTATATCAATAGATCGTATGTAATGGTTAAATAAATTAACTAAATTTATTATTAAAAATTTATTATTATTTTGAAAGTCAACTGGATAATGATTATTCATAAATATTTCTTTAACGAATTTTATATTTTCTAAATTCTTTATGTGAAAATTTGATTGCTCTATTAATAACCCTCTTTATTGTATCTAACTTATTTCCGAATTGGTGGTGTACATTAAAATTTAATAATCTACCAGACATGTAAAGTTTCTGCATTAATTTAATTTTACTCTATTTTACACGATTATGCGGTCAGTTTTACAATTAGGCGAAAGTTAAAACATCAGAAATCAAAACTAAAATGTCATAAAACGTAGATTCGGTTTCAAGACGCAGTGAAAACTTACCTTCAATTTCATGAATGATTTATTAACTCAATCACTAACTGCACAGTAGTTTTTTTAAAGTTTTTTAAAATACATAATTGTAAAGCCACTGCTTTATTTTTCTAAGTAATTCATTGGTTAACTCGTCCTAATTTTACCACGAGAGGTTATAGCAATTATTATAGTTCCCAGCACTCGAAACTACATGAATATTAAAATCAATTAATGTAGTTTACATGCTATTGAAAAATTCAGTCGTTTCGTACAAAATCTCGTATATTCATATTTAAGAAAATTTTGAACATTATACGTTTACTATTACTACTATAGGAATCAAGTATTTAGAAATTATAATAGACGAGGAAGTAATTCAAATAAAATTGGTAACCTACAGTTGAGATACTTATACTTCTTTTAAATCTATTTGCATGGACTTCTCGGTAAGAGAAAAATTTCTAGTTAAAGTTCTTTAAATATCCGAGTGCAGAAGGATAGTATTAGATACCTCAAATATTAGATACCTCTAATATTTGAGGTTATATAACATTTCTAATTTCATTTTTAGATGTAGATAAATAATGACACAATGAATTCCGCCTGGTGGTAAAGACAGCAACCACAGGAGCATCTTTTATACTATAGTATATTTGTAATAATATTTTTTAATTTCTTTAATAATATACGACTAAATTTCCATTTGGTGATTACACAGAATAATCTGAATTTGAGTGTTTCGTCGAAATTTCCAAATATGGACTATACTCAGTGATACATTGATAGACCTTTATTTGACAATTTAGCGAAAATGGTCTTGCAGTTAAATAATTCTTCAAAATTTCATTTTTAAATGTAGAAAAAAAATGAAGTTTTCCTCCTAGCGATGAAGTCACCTATGCTATGAGAGGAGCATATCTTAATTAGATCCATATACTAATATTTAAAAGCAAATGATTTACCATCCACTAGTATTCTTTAAAATAAAAATATTATTAAAAGGATGAATTATTTTGACAAATTCGGATTTTAATGTTTAACATTGTATTATAAAAATGATCAATTAGCACTAAATGATCACATATTTTCAAACGATAATGATTATTAATAATACTATTATTTCAATATACTTATAAAGTTATTTTTTTATTTCAGGGATGATCATTACGTCATTTTTATGGGGCTTCATCGTAGATGCATGTGGGCGGAGAAAAATCATGGTTTACGGTTTTCTCTGTACTGCTATTTGTAGTTTAGCTAGTAGTTTTAGTCAAGCTTCGTGGCAGCTGATCCTATTTAAATTTTTAGACGGTGTTATGTAAGTATCGATCAATAATCTAATTTATTATACAATTCATTATATATTCAATAGTTCAATTTATAATTAAAAAGCATCAAAATACTAATTTCAATAATGACTGCAAAAAATTAAGGACAGTATGACTATTATTACAATAGAACTGTATTAATTTATTAAAAAAACGGTCAACATAAGTATTGGATAATACTCAAATTAAATTATGTTAAGATATTTTGTGTTAGTACTCATAATAATGTAATAGGTATTTAAATAAGTATCTAATCACTTCGTGGTTGGCTATACGAAGATAAAATAGGTACATTTTTTTTCAAATTAATTAAAATCAAGAAGCTAAAATACGGATTGAATAAGGCTCTTTTTAATTTATATCACTGATGAATTTAGCGTTTTATTTTATTAGGTATCAAACTAACCTAATTCTGGTGAGTCGAACATTATTTTTTGAAAAATTATACATATATTTTTGGCTCTATTCGTTCCAATATAAACAAAAAAAAACAAGTTATATGATAGTTTTGTACAAATGAAGATAGTTTTTTAATTGTTAAAAAAATATTTTTTGAACAAAAATCTTATTTATAAATGTAATTAAAAAGTATCCTATACTTTTTTCCTTTTAAATAATATTTAATGAATCTATGACCGTTTTAATAATTTATACCGGAAATAACAGAAAAATCGATTATCTAATACAAACGTTTTATAAAAACGAAAATAAGTGACCAATTTGATTAATTTTTGACATAATTTGTTATCAACAGATATAAGCAAGCTTCAGGAATTTGATATCCTTTCATGAAGGTTTTTGATACTAGATTTCTGAATATGAGCTCAGAATTGCTCTATTACGTCAATTTTTCAAAATATTTGAACCTAAAAGTGTAAAAAAGCTGTTGTTCTTCATTTATAAGATTTTTTCACCTGTTAAGCAAAAATTTTTTCAAAGAAATAATAAATGTTCCGGAAAATATAGTAGAGAAGTATCTCTATCTCTTTCAAATTCATTTATAATCATCCCACTATCTTTTTTTGCACCGTGTTATCCTAATTTCAAATTGGTGTCTCGCTGATATTCACAGATCCCTACTAAACACACCGCCAACATGCCTAGTAAGTTATTATTTATTTAGTAGAATCCTTAAGGAAAGAACTTACCTCGTGTATCTAGTTTCAAACAAAGGGATTTGATTTTTTGAGTTATTTTGGTCATTTTTTAATTGCAATTTTTATTTAAAATAATTATTATTTCAAAAATGGCCAAACGATGAATACTTCTATATAATTATTTTATCTTGATATCCCAACAGTAGGTACATTCAATATAACAATCATTATATGTTCTGTGATCTATTGGACTTGATTCTAATTTTTTCCATCTATGTAAGAGAAACCTTATTTGTAATTTTAGGATTTATTGTAATTAAGTTCGAACCATCCAGTTTTTCAATCCGTAGTACACCCGGATCTCTCTCTCTCTCTCTCTCTCTCTCTCTACACACACACACACACACACACACACACACACACACACACACACACACACACACACACACACACACACACACACACACACACACACACACACACACACACACACACACACACACACACACACACATATCACAAAACTTTACTTATATGATCGCTTATTCGTTGACCTGGGTGTGAAGGTTGTAATATTCTGATAGTACATTGGGTTTTTTTCCTTTGAGATACTTGTCTCTATTATTTTTTAGCTTCCTACCATGTGTAGAATTATCTTAAATTATTATGTAGATGCGCAGAAAAAAGGTCGTATAAATGTAAGCATGTTAAAAAAACATTACGAAAACAGCGATTATTAGTGGAATTTTAAACTCAAATTCAGTCAACCACAAATCTTGGCTACCGCTATATAAGTTTCAGTGTTAGAAATTAAATAAAATTTTTATGGCTTCTGTAATTGATAAATTTAAAAAGTTAACAAGTTAGGTCGATGAAATCTATTATAGAGGATCAATGGTGGTCGATTAAAGTGAAACGAAAATAGCATATTTGAAATAATTTAATTGTATGTAAAAATACAATTATACATAGTTGAAATTGTATGTAAAAATACATTTATAAATATATTATTGAATAAAATTGTTAAGTATATGTAGTTCAAAAAAGCTCAATAGAGGGTAAAGAAATAAAATTATGGATTGCAACGAATACTATATTGGACAAACAAGTAGATATTTAAAAAAGAGAATTTATGAACATAAATATAGTTTACGTAGTTGACATATTATTTTTGATTTAAAAGAACATTGTTTGAAGTTTTTACATTCATTTGATTTTATGAATGTGGATATTTTGAAACATGGTATTAATAATAAGTACAAAAGGGAGAGTCTTAAAGAATTCGCTTTTCAAAGAATCGAAATAATGTGAATTTAATGTTAGAGTCAAGTAAACTAGATAACATTTTTCATTCTTTATTAAATTGATTGGTTTTGAACATTTTGTGTAGAAGGGGGATTGTTTTTTTTGAGCTAATATATTTTTATTTCAGATTAATCTACAAGGGTAATTTTAAACAAGGGTAGTCTGACTGTCATTATAATTTTCAATTAATTATATATTGCTATATATTAATATTGATATAAATATATATATTGATATTATTATGAATGAATTTTAATTTATTTAATTGGACTGCAGGACCAATAGAAATATTCATTAATTTATTTAAAAACAGTCGATATAAGCATAATTAATGTATTTTATACTGTTTAATTTGAAGGGGATCAGTTTATATACTATGTCCAAAAAATATGTAAGCTTATTTATTATTCAGAATTTCCGGTCCATATGCGGCCTTACAATCATATTTAGCTGAAATGCACAGCGAGCAGCTTCGATCTCAAATCTATATGTGGATGGGTGTTCTCTTCGCTCTTGGCAATATTTCCTTGTCATGTGAGTATTTTTACATTTTTCGTAAAAAATCTAGAATTAAGATTGGCTTGATCCGTTTAAAAGTTTAATTTATAAATTTTGAAATTAGTTAAGTCATTCATTTTTATTAGAAATGTTTCTACAGACGTGCAAACTTAAAATTAGAATGAAAAATTTGCTTACGTGAATGCTAATTGCGGCCGAAAATTTTCTATTGAATCGGTATCATTCGGGTTCATAAGTTGTCTAAAATATCACATTTTTAGCTATTTGAGGTTAAAGGAAAAAGTCAGTCAAGCATATTTCTAAGAAAAAATATTGAAAATATTATATTTCTGTACGAGCCAAACGATAGCGATAAAAGAGTGAGTCTAGTCATACCTACGAGGGTACATGTATCGTAGAACTTCAATCATTTATTAATAATAATAGTGATTGAATTAATATTGATCATTAATATCCATTAATCGATTCTTTTTATATATTATTTAACGTTGCTCTATTTATGCTTCCAAATACTGGTGCTAATCAGCGACGGAGGTCTACGGTGTGTTTATAAACAAAGCACATGTAAATTTTTATAGCGGCGCTTATGCCAATCGACCGAGACCGAGATTCGAACTCGGTTCACCGGATTACTAGTCCTTTGCTCTAGTGATCGAGTCATCATAGGCCTGATCAATAACGATTGAGTTCTGCATTATTGATCAGTGTTATAATAAAGGAAAATGTAAAAACGTATGCTGAGAAAACTTTTGGTAACTTCAAATATTTATCTGAATCTTTTTAAGAGAATAATTTATATAAATTAGTAAAGTATTTGTTTAAATCAAATAAACTTTTGTATATTCAAGTAATTATTTTTTTAAACACATACTTTTTTCTGGAATGAAAACAATAATATCTAAATTAAAAAAAATTATTTAGGTGCCATATTTGCAAACTGAAACAAGGATCGCTCTTTCTTGATTACTGATCTATTTAAATTATTGTTAGTATTAGTTAAAATAATTTATAGAAACGTAATGAATACTTCTCTAGGGAATGAGGTAAAAAAGGGGTGGTGTTATTTGAGTGAAGACTCACTTCCCAAGTAGTTACATTTTTACCTATAATTATTATCTAAAGACAATCAAGAAATAGGTTTAGGAAGTAAGTGAATAAATAAGAACAACGTTTATGAAGAGAATGAAATTTTTAATCTATTTAAATTCCTTACAGGTTTGTCGACTGACTCTTTCTCTCTCTCTCTCTCTCTCTCTCTCTCTCTCTCTCTCTCTCTCTGTCTTTCATTTTAATCAAATCTTATTACAATCTTATTCAATATTGATATTGATAGTCCTCGATACAAATTTCTGAAAAAATACAAAAATAATACTTAATATCCCTAGAGGGCAGAAAAAAATCACAGTATACAAAACTCAAGAGTTCTTATATTTAACAGAAAAATTTAGCCTCGCAAAAAAGTACTGGAAGTATTTAATCATTCACTAAGATATTGGAAAAGAAATAAATAACTCTTCGGTGGAACATTAATTTTATTTTTTTTTAATTTTGAACAATTTTCCCAGTTAAAAAATGATGGCAATGTAGGAAATTACTTTACTAAGAATTCAAGCAGAAAAATTAAGCACTGAATAAGAAAAGTTGTGGCACAAATTTATACTATATATAGATTACACATATATTACACCGTCATTGGAAATTCGCGGCCAGAAATATAATCATTCTGAAGTATTAGGAGCGTAGAATAGTACAAGACGGGGTACGTATTCGTATCATATAGATAAATATATAAATATATATTCGAAACGAAAATGAAATTTTTTAAAAATTTAATTATATATAACAGACACACACACACACACACACACACACACACACACACACACACACACACACACACACACACACACACACACACACACACACACACACACACAGAAATATTAATTTTGATGTGAGAAATTAAGAACGTAGACGTAAACAATTTGTGATTGTTTAAAAGCTATGGGAAGAATTTAAAAGTGTGGAAAATGAGTGCCACATGAATTGAATAAAAGGCTGATGGCAATCCGAAAAAACATTTGTGAACTTTTATATTAAAGCCACTAAAAAAACCAATTCTGTATCGAATTGTCAGTGAAGATGAAAAATAGATCTATTTCAAGTATTCTGAACGGAAAAAACATAGGTTAATCCTGGACAACCTTCAACATCGATTGCAAAACAAAATCGGTTCGGCAAGAACAATGTGCTATGTGTTTGATGGATTCAGAGTGTCGTAGTGTAATCGCGAGTTATCAAAACCTGGTGAAACAGTTTTGCTAATGAAAACAAATTTTCAATTTGAATTATGCATTGATTGAAAAACGACCAAAATTGACTAGAAGACACGGAAGACACTAGAATCTTCGGATATACAAAGTATATCAGAAGAGAGTGTTGTTCCATCAAGACAATGCACCAGCTCACACATCCATTATTGCAATTACCAAAATTAATGAATTAAAATTTAAATTGCAACTTCATGCACCCTATTCGCCAGATTTAGCTTCACCAGGCTGGTCAGATTTTCGAACAATGCAGAGATGTCGGCAGTTAATGGCTATTATGAGGAGCTTGACAATTCTTATTATAAAAAGGATCTCTAACTTATTGAACATCGCTGGAAAAACTGTATATAACTGAAAGGAGGTTATGTTAAAAAATAAATATATTTTTTTCCAAAATGATTGAGTTTTATTTGTTGGGCCAGGTACTTCTGGGCCACCCGCGTATTGTCCAGAGCCATCTCAAAGTAGAGAGGTTGTCGGGCGAACAACCGTTATTATAGTTTGAGTAGAGCTTTGGTCAGGAGAGCTGCAACTGTTCTACTAACTCGATGACTAAATAACTATGAGCTCTTTCTTCAATAGTGAACTAAAGTTCAAGATAGTAACAAGTATCCTCAAAATGCGTAGTTCAGACGGGTTCAATATTTATCTTAAATACCGAACTTGTGTCTACGACAGTTTTTTCATTCTTATTGAAGAGAGCGAGAGAGAAAGAGAGAGTGAGAGAGAGAGAGAGTGTATAGGATGTTTTGATGCTAACGAGAACTCTATAGCTCTGAAAGCTGTAGTTTAGAGCAGATCGTGTAGTCCAGGTTTGATTTTATAAGCGAATCCTGATCGTCTGTGAAAGGCATAACACGGACTGGACCTTTGTTTAATCTCGCATCAGAATTTTGAATTAGTGATCGAAGTAGATAGTGCACTATGATGTTGACGAGAACCGGGAGAGGGGGTTTCCCTACATAACTCCGCTCCTAATCCTGAGTGAAACAGAGTTCCATCCATTGTCGAATAGCATAATCAAACCTCTGGCAGAGTACATCTAGAGATATTAGATGAGTTCAAATGGTAGGTCAGCTGCCTTGCATGTAACTAACACCGTAGAGTGCTTAACGCGCGCGAAGGTCTTCACAATGTTGATAATCTTGATGTAAAGTGATTAGTGACTGTCCAAGCGGCTTTTTAAGATACCGTCGAGGACAGTGTCGTTTCAGCAGCCATCAAATTCCTTTCTAAAGGCGCGTTGTTGATCGTTAAGACGCACACCATTCATGCAATATTACTGTTCATAATCATAGGTTACGTCCCGGTTTTCGTGCCATTAAGAAGTATTAGGTTGTCAAATATTTCCCTTTCGCTTTTTTGTTCATTATTCAATGCTATATAAAAAGTGTTACAGTGGTCGGATTGACTTCAAATATGCGCCGTTTTGTTCGATAATCTGTTTCCATCTAGATGGCAACTTCATAATACCCCTCTTGTAGAAACTCCTCTCCTTATTTACGAAGAACTCGGAGAGCCACTTTTCACAAGTCTCTTTCAGTCCAACTTTACATCACAAAGGGCGTTCGACATGGAAAGGAGCAGGCGGTAATTATTTGGCGCTATGTCCGGGCTATATCGTGGATGCGATAAAACCTCCCATCCGAACTCCTGTAGCTTCTGATAAGTCATCAACGAAGTGAGTGGTATGGCGTTGTCCTGGTGGAACACTACACCCTTCCTGTTGGCCAATTGTGGACGCTTCTGGTCAATAGTCTGCTTCAAGTGGTCCAGTTGTTCACAGTAGATGGTAGAATTAAGCGTCTGGCCATATAGGAGCAGCTCATAGTGTATGGTTTCCTTCCAATCCCAGATTTTGCTTGATATTGTCGTATATGATTCATTTTTGGACGCCAGTTACCATCCGCTTCAAAACTAGGTCGAGTTCGTTCCGTTTCAGCAGCACATCGCAGGCATTGATTCGGTCCAGAAGGTTTTTTTGCGTCAAATCATGCGGCACCCAAACATCAAGCTTTTTTGTATCCAGCCTTCTGTAGATGGTTTAAAATGGTTTGGTGTCTAACTCTCATCTCCTGGGCGATGTCACGAGATGCCACATGCCGGTCTAACTCGATAAATTTTATGATTTGATCGGTATTCGTCGTCACAGATCTTCCGTCGGCTGGCTTATCCATGGTGTCGTTTTCACCGGCTCTGAATCGTCGAAACCATTCCTCTGCGGTTCGAAGTGATGGCGTACCATCTCCTAAAACACCACTAATCTCACGGAACGTTTCTCTAGCCTTTGATTTCTCTTTGCCTTTGACGAAGGAAAACTTTAAAATAGCGCGAATTTCGGCGTTAGTGAACTCCGTGTTTACACGTTTATAAATTTTGAACGCAATTCCAAACTAATCATGTATAGCGTCGTTTTGTACGTTATGTCAAGACCTTTCAAATGATGTATAGTATTGCCAGATACGAGCTCTGTAGCGCTTTGTACATAGCCGCGAAATTCATAAGACAAAAAGGCGGAAGGGAGATATTTGACAACCTAATAAATTATCAGTTTGTCATACTTAAGTATAGGAACCCCCCTAAGTCATTATACCGACATTGGAATTGATCTCAAGTTAATATAGGAAGCAATCAACTTTTTGTTAGTGAGACTGATGCTATTTGAATATTTTTGTCTTTATCGAAAAAAAACTAAAAACAGAAAAATTGAAAATACATATTAAGAAAATCAATTTATGTATATTGAATAGAATGTTATGAGATCTCAGCAGATTTTTTGAACCACTGTCGAAATATAAAAAATCACCTATGAACTCACTTTCAAAATCAGCTGTATATACAGTTATGAGAATTGCCGAAATGCATAGCTGATTTCGCAACTGAGTTCATAGACAGCTTCTCGCGACTTTTTTTTAAGTAGACGGGTGATGAATCATGAAATTAACGAAAATGATGAGTTATAGTAAATAAGCTAATAATGTTCGCTAAAATGATCTTTTTGTGCTTTTAACCTCAAATATCTAAAATTTAACGTCAAAGGTAAATTGGAAAGCTACAGATTTCGTTTCATCATAAAAAATTACATCAAAAATGACTATTCATGTTTATGTTTTTCTTATTATATTATTATATTCTATTATTATTGTATTTTATTGTCACATTTGTTTAATGAGAATACTGACATACATTGATATCAATAATAAAAAAATATGATTAATCGTATAAATTCTCATACTAGCAACTTACATATATTGCGAAGCATTTACTGAAAATAAAAGGTCATTTTATTAAATACTTTTCTTCAAATTGTACTGAACTTGAAATAAAGTGAAAGAAAATTTTTTTTTATTTTAACTGGAAAATTGGAAACTATTTCATTACTCAATATTTTTTAATATAGGCCTCGCCTGGTTAATTATTCCTCATAAATGGCAATGGGGACTTGTCGATGGATGGATTGAAATTACATCTTGGAGACTGTTTCTCGCTTTATGCACTATACCAGGGTTAGGTGCAAGCTTCGCCTTATATTTTTTTCCAGAAAGTCCTCGTTTTCTTATTGCTAAAAAACGACATGACGATGCACTCGAGGTCTTTAAAAAAATATATGCGATTAATACGGGAAAAGATCCCGAAACTTATCCCGTAAGTTAATTACAATAATATACTACTTCTGCATAATATAAGTCCCCAAAAATTTAATTTTTTAAAACTATATGCAATTAAACATGACGTCTATTAATTACAATTGCCAATCCTTTCTTTTCAGTACTTTGTACAAATTTTTTTCTATTATTTATTAAGAATTTCGATCTACAAGGCCCATTTCAGCTTCTTAAAATTTATAATAATTATAATAAATTACTTTCCATAATTTATTTTCTATGTAGGTTAAATATCTTGAAGAAGAAGAATCAATAAAAATTTCAGGAGTTAGTTTTAAGCAAAGGCTAATCGGTAGTTTTAAACAAATACAACCAATTTTCCTACCTCCAAACGTTGTCACTCTTGTTCTTACAGCTTTTATTCAATGCGGAGCAACAATAGGGTAAGTTTTTGAAAAAAAATCATGCATAAGATTATTAAACTTTATGGAGGTTTCAAATTTTATATTAACTATAGCATACTATAATAGTCTATTAAATATACAAATTATATAATTTTAAGCAGCTTAAGCGAGATCTAAACATATAAATATTGAAATAAATATAATTTGTTTCCATACGTCTTGGATAAAAATTCTAGATATTACGCCAAAGGTTTATGGGTATTAAATTGGTAATTGTATGAATCTCGAGTTTATTTGATTTTACACTTTTTTAACTTCAACATGAAACCTTGATTGTAATTTTGAGAATCGTATAAAGTAAAACACAACTGAAAAATAATGCAAGCCGATTGCAATCTCGTAAGACGTATCTCTGATTGAAACTGTAAAGGAGGGTATTGTACAAGGGTGTTGTACGTTGCTGTTTAACGAGGTAAATAATAAATTTCTGCACTAGTACTCAGAACTAGCCCCGAGAGTAGACCTTGATCCGACAGTTTCACTGAGAGTCTGCTATTAGCTGCTGTTCACATTATTAAGATGTTCCGTTTCATCAAAAGTAGTGCATTATTGCTTCTAAATTTAAAAGTATTATTAAAAATAATAATATTAAATTCCAAAAGGATTGAAAATAGAAAATATGTATTCGGTTGAATAAATATACTAATAGATTCTAATATAAATTATTGATAGTGGTAATAGAAAGTTCATTAAGGCGAGAAAAATCACTTTTTCTAGTAGGAAAAGTCCAATTACTAATAATTATAAAGCATATATCTATATAAAGTGCTAAGAAATAGATCAATTCACATAATAGAAATATGCTGGCTAATATAAAGTGCGCTCTGAACGCTTACCATAGCCTATAGTATAGTGTGGGAGGTGCATTGCTAGGTCAATGTGGGTCAACATCTCGAGAAAGTCAATCGCCTCTGATGTTTAAGAGACGATATAATTCGCCTTTTTGCACCCCAGAGGAAGTTCATGGTTCTTCTACGAGGTAAGATATCCACGTCCACCTCGATGCTTACGTCGATGCTTAATCGCCAATTCACAATCACGCCAATCACCTTTTCGTATAGAATCAGTTTTACTGGAATAGAATACGCATGAGATCAAATCGATCGCTGGCTCGTCCAGAACGTAAGTGAGTATTTTATCGTGAAATTGCGTGACGAAAACCACTCATAAAAAAAGGTCCTTATTATTCGCAGTTTGTATAAAATACAGAATTTCTCGTTTAGAAATTTTACAGGTACATACAGAAGCGAGTATAAATAGATGTATACATAACCATACACACACACACACACACACACACACACACACACACACACACAGAAGAGAGGTTTAAGCTACTAACCAAAAACCAATCAAGACAACTAAATGCAACAGAGAAAATATGTAACAGAAAAATGAAAAGATTTCATCATTATAATTTAATGTTCGTCACAACCCACTGTGATATTTCGAATCAATATCCCAAAACACATGAATGAACAAAATTGGCAGTAAATCGAGGGTGAATGTTTTATGGTATATTAAATTATGGTGTTTTAAAATAACTATCTTTTTATAATTTCGATTTTTATTTTAAATTTTAATAGTTCATTTTGTAGAGATAAGATAATTTAATTGTAGTCGACTGCTTATATACAAATTAATTATTACTTGATTGGACTGTAAGACCAATGAAAAAATATTTATTAATTTGTAGAAATAAATATTGAAACTAGAGGAAATAGTTGACCTACTGAATAAATAGATTAAATTACAGAAAATACTTTGGAATTTGTTGTAATCAGCAGTACTTAAAAAAAATTATATCAATTGTTTTACTGTTTTTTCTCGATTAGAATGAAAAAAAAATCGAGCATTTGATTGAGATGGAACGCCTAAATCAAGTGAGTAACAGCAAAGTATTAATAACGAATCAAGGTAAAATAATACCTTTACTGTCTAGACATGGTCTGCATCATATCGAAACTCCCTTGAACAGACTGATCCAATATATTAATAATTCAGTCGACAGCATGTTTTATTCGTAGTTGTAATAATAGCATGTCTGTAGAAATTATGCTTTTTACTACTGATAAATAGTATATTAGGGCACGTAACCAGAAAGTTGAGTAACCTGGAATAACCGAATTCAACGTGATGTACGCAATTCAGAACATTTGCACTTACTGGCCCAGTGTCGTATACAATATCTCTTGATTCCCAGCCAAAAGTAGGAATACATCTAGTATATAATTTAACACTATTAGACTGGTAAGGTTTTAAGCAGTATTGATGACATCTGTTGGACAGTTTTTGCAAACTTTCATGAAATGTTGTCCGTCTGATATTCGCAGGACTGAAGCGAATCCGAAGTAATGCAGGTGGGAGGAGGGCATATTAAAAAAAGAAAAACGCAGAAGGTAGACAGGTAAAAATAATAAATTAAAAGTTTTTTCTCGTCTAAGACATAATGATATAAAGATTAAATGTGACAAATGGCTCATTAATTTAGTTTTTAAACGATGTGAAATATTAATTGTGTTTTTTTTTTATTATAAGATCAATAATAATAAATTTAAGGGTGATTATAGTATGTCTAATATAAATATATATAAAGGTACATAATTTAAAGTTAATTCAAAATAATCAGTGGGAGGAATACTGAAGCAATCATTTCTTTTATTTATAGTAAACTATTCAAATTTTATCACGCAATATGCAAATGATGAAAAGATTATCTCATTAAGATGTAATCCAAACTCATGGTGTGAACTTAAAAAAATACAATTCGTCTTCTCAAAATTCAAATCATTCACTAAAATTTTTTCTGCAAATATCGGTATCGCTACCATTTTTTTGTTTATGTTTAACATATTTTAACGTATTCCATCTAATTTACTTATTGATAATGACACCTATAATATACGAAAACGATAGGTGCAAGCTAAAGACATAGCAGATTGATATGTTATGGTGGATCGAAGTTACCTAAAAGAGTCGCTGTTTTTGTTTAAAAATTCAGCGGAAAGTTTGTACTCTACGGAGAGAGACCAATAAATATTTTTTTTCCCGCTCTTAGGGTGCAAATGATAATTTTCTACTCCTACTTGGCTTGCACAAAATCCTTTTTTTCTTCCATGTAGAGGAAAAGAGTTTATGATTATTTCTCCACCTTCAAGAAGCATAATTTTACTTTTCCTCGCTTGAAAAATATAATAAGGTATAGACAATTACTGTTTGGTCAATGTTTTTTTACTCTGTATAGGATTTAATTTTCAAATTTTTTTAAATTGATCAATGTCTTTTCTATTATTTTTATTAGTTTTTTTACAAACAATTTCATTATATTTATTTCTATAACCATTAGTTTTTTGTCCCGTATATTATTTGTATAAAGTGAGAAGATTCAGTTCATTTATTAATGCCTTTTTTATTCGTCCTTCTTTCAATCCCCGGCGGATAGTTGGCCCTGTATGGTCGGCTCTTGTTCTAGCAAACACTTATTCAATTTATCTAGTACAATTTTATATATTTAATGTAATCAGAAATAAGCGTAGCGTAATGCTACTCATAAAAAACTATATTTATATAAAAAGTGTATAGATCGAGTATCGTTTAACACATTGTATATTATATTACAATTTAATCAAAGTAAATTTGTCATTGACAATCACCTGTTCTTAAAGTCTTACTTTTATATATTATTAGTAGAGAATATGACGTAAAAATTTTCGAGGAATTACCTTATTTGTTTTAAGTATAATATGACGGTTTAATTATTTTTATGACGCTGTAATTTAGGTAAATTGAAAGCGAGTGAACATAGTAAAAAAAATCTGTCAACTCCACAATGTTTATATTTTAATAGCTAAAAAAAGGAAATACCTATACAAATAACATATGAACGATTACATTGCATGTTATTCTTTCGTTTAGGAAAATTGTATGTAACTGTCAGAAAACGGCTATTTTTGTCTTTTATGTTACAATGTGCTAAGAATCTCTCGATACATACAACTATCAATTTAAAATTAAAAATCTACTTGCATCGGCTGATACAAATTAAATTAATAGATATTTGTATCGACTTTACAATACTTTAATAAACTAATATAATTATCGTAGAAGTCAGACTGACTTCATTTAAAATCATCCTAGAATCTAAAATATATATTCTATTCAATATCTTATATATAATTTTTTCCTTGATAAAATATATAGTTTTTCATTAATAATATTTCATTTCAGTTTTTGATTTTGTATATTTCAGATTCTATAGGGATAATTATAAATACTATTTATAACTGCTAGCATAATTATATTAGTTTTGTAAATGACTGTAAGATAAACCAATATATATATATAGGTAATAGTTTAAATATCAATTTTGCTACCAAAAATTTCAGCTAATTAGATATATATAGTACTCATCAGAAAAAATAAAAAATTGATGTCGAAGTCCAGCGTCGTGTTTCAAGTCAATCGGACTCTATTTTAAAAAATAAATTGGTACTTTTAAAGATTTTTTATAATATTCTGTCTATAAACTGAATTGTGTTCTGAAAAATAATAGCAGACTTCCGAAGTGGATAAAAAAACATAAAAATGATTGTTAATTGAATTTATCAGAGAAAATATAAGTAATTATATATAGGAGTAATTGATATTTTTAGAAAAAAATCAAGAATTCCGTTTGGGGTTTCCCAAACATCGGCGGTTTTTGGCTATACTTCCGAAAAGCACTCATCCGTTATTTTTCTCTAAATTTAGATGCAATTATGGTTTTGGATGTGCTGAAAAATGAATATAAATAGATCATGAATATAAATAGCCATTCTATTTTTATTGCTACAACGATTACTATTTTAATTATACTCGATAAATTTTCATACAGTATATTGGCAATTTGATTATAATAAAACCGTCTTGAACTCCATGGAATATGATGATAATAAATTTCAAGCCGTTTATTTTGTATTTTGATACGATCTGAAAGTCACGCATGAGAAAAAAGCTGTTTAAATGAAAACACTGAATTTATTGAATCGCAATTGAGTGCCCGAATAGCGAGCTCTTTAAGCTATCAAGATATTCAAAGTCACCCTGCTTAAAATCTTGCATACCGACAACATACTCCATTTTAAATGAGATCTTTTGATAAAAATTTTCATTTTCATATTATTTTTGTTTTGTGAAAATTCAGTATTCCGTTTGTTACGACACGTATATGCATAATTTCAAAATGTATATTATGAACCATCTCGTCGAAGAAGGAGAGTTTCAAGCTATTAGGGTAGAACCACTTGCTATAGACTACGGGAGTTCGAACACATGTGAGAAAGAATGGCTGGTTGAAAGATATGGGATTTCAAGTACAGCCCCCCCCCCTAAATGTGTCCGAACTTTCTTGGCTTTATTATTCATTTTTAAGTAATTGACAACTTTTCTGGAATATCTCGTAGAAATATGTATAGAGTTTTTGATTTTTCGCAATTCGGCCAAACACTGGCGCGTGCATAGATAATGTGCATAGATAAGGGATTATCGAGGCAGAAATGCTGAATTTTTCTGTTGAAATATTATTTCTTCCTAAGAAAGATAGAGAACAAATAACCTATACTTTGATGATATCTACAGCTTTTGTTTAAAATATTGTTTGAATCATTTTATATTTTCTCACATAAATTCGAAAAACCATAATTTTTATATTGTTTTTTATGGAAATTGCTATGTATATTTAATTTTCGCTGAGTCTGACAAATACATAAATATTACTTTACATAAGTGTATAAATTTTCATGAAAATTGGGGGTGGGTACTTTTGTGAAGTCTTTTCAAAATAACAGTGTAACAGTGTAATAACGTATGCAAGATTATTTCTGCGTAATATGTAGTAAATAATATTACATATAAGAATTTTATATTTGAAAAGGTTTGAAATTATTATAGTCATTTGTTATTCTCAACGATGGAAATACGAATGTGATAATTAGAGTACAAATTTATTTCTAATCAAGTTAACTTCAACTAAGAAAGTTTGCAATAACGATACCAAATCGTTAGTTTTTTCTGCGACTGCATCTTCTTTTAATTAATATTCAAATCAATTGAAATATATAGGAAATATATATTCCTAAATATATCATAGATGTCTAAATACAAGCTCAAAATTATTTCAATATATTTTTTGAAATTTAAAAAAGGATTTAATCACTTTTATATAAATATAAGTTCGTTGTTATTAAATTTAACTTCACTAATATTTATAAATATGTATTTTTATATAAATTTTTAAGAGTGTGAGGTTATCCAAAGGTCTATGCAAAAAGACATAGTTAGAGTTTTAGACAAAATTGTGCTACTCAACTAATATGGCTCATTTGCTTTATTTGCATGCTAAATTTCATGTATAATAAGCAAATCTATTTGCACGATATGCTATTTAATTATAATGTATTTAATAACAAATAAAGTAGAATGTAATTCATAATACTAGATAATCTGTTTATATTTTCTTACAATAAAATATTATAAACAATTGTATTTTGTATGTTCGGTATGATATATTTTTTAATATTTATAATTTAAGAGATAAACGTTATGATTAAAATAAACTTTATGTTTATGTATTAAACTTTTTATAACTTACTAATATTATATTTTTTTAAATTAACTTTATAAATAAATACAATTTTAATTTTATTTAACTTATAAACAGGTCAAATACTTTAAGGCTTTGGATGCCGATGCTATTCTCGATGATTGAAACCTATGATCATGTTCATGCCGATGGGCCAGCTGCTACAATGTGCAACAAAATAGGTGAAACAATATACAAAAATGCGACAGAGATGCAAAATGAAACTACAATTGATGTTCCCGAGTGCTCCGAAGTAAGCCTTACCTTGTAAAAGTAACCGTTTCATTTAAAAATCTCCCAATATTATTTTAGTCTAAAGATATTAAAATCAATGCAAACTAATAAATACTATAAAGTGGTGTTAACAACTGCAGTCCTTTAGTAATATTGTAAAGGCAAATGATTTTCTTAATCTCGTATATTATTAAACTATTTATCAACGCGATAATATATTAACTCACGCTTCGATTAGAAATTTGTGTTTATGCTTTAGTTTATATATAAGAATCAAGAGCATAAATCACATTATGGCGAAATGTATACAAACATACATACTACACACATACTCACGCGTACATACAAACGCTTTTTAATAAATAAATGTAATTAGGTATAACTCAGTAACATCACTATACTTTTTCAGGGACAGAGAGGTTTATAGATAGGATAAGTAGTAGTCTAGAATAAAAACAATGCAATAATCATTAAAATTCATGTGAGATCTTATAAGAGATTTTTCCTAAAAGTGACGAGACTATCTTCACATTTCCGCGTCAAAACTTCCAAGCACCATTGAGTCCTCACGAACTCATTGGTGTACGCAGTTAGTCTCATTACGTGTGAGTTAGTAAACAGCGTACGTTTGTTTAGTGTTTTTTCCATTCGTCGCATTTTATTCGACAAAAATAAGGAGAACATTAGATGAATGAATTTGCATAACATTTTGCTTTAATTTGGGGAAAAACAATATAGAAGCAATTAATATATGAATAAGGCATTTCCAGAGGCGTGCATAAGCAAGAATACAGATGTGATACGAGTAATTTAAAGATGGATACTTAATAGTTGACAGTGATTCACGGTCTGGCTGACTTCCAGCTTAATAACATGAGAAAATTCCTAACGATAGAGCACAAAAATCTGTGTTTGAAATTGTTCCAGAAAACTTTGAAACGGTTTCTAATAATAAAAATGTACTTAAGAAGATTATTACTAATGATGAGTTAGTGATTTGCGGCTATGATACATAAACCAAGCTAAAGTTTTCGCAGTGGATGCAATCCGAATGGTCGAGGCCAAAAAATTCAAAAATTTAAAAAGGCAATTTCCAATATTTTCTTTGATTATGAAGGTGTTTTGCACGAAATATACTCAGAGAGGTCACAAAATTACCAAAAGAATACTACGTTGAAGTATTGAAAAATTACGCGACGCAATCAGAAGAAAATGGCCACCGCTGTGATCAAGTGGTAGTTGGTCATTTCACTACGACAATGCGCAAGCATATTCATCGTACCTTTTGCAGCAATATTTGACCTAACCACAAGTCTTCTAACTTCGACAGCATCTATACAGCCCAGACGTAACTTCCTGGAATTTTTTACTCTTTTCCAAATACAAAATTCTCTTTAAATGACATTAGTCTAAAAACAAATGTATGATCGAATGTACTACAACGAATTCACTGAATGTAATTCGGAAATCTAATATCCAGGACTGCTTCAAAAAGTGAAAATGATGTTGAAAACGTGTTATACAATCAAATGGGGACTATTTGACAAAAAAGCTATATAAATGAATCACGATTTCAGCGCAAGTAACAGAAACTGTATGTTCTGAACCCAAGCATTCTAGAGGTTTTAGTATTTACATTACCGAAGGGTAGAGAGAGAGAGAGAGAGAGAGAGAGAGAGAGAGAGAGAGAGAGAGAGAGAGAGAATACTGGAAAAGAGTAAAATATGATTTTACGTTCAGGAATTAAATTGAGCTTATGAATGCCATTCCGAAACAAGGGAGTCTACAGACACCAGTTTCACTTACTACCTCTATCTGACTTACATATATTAAATATACATTAATGCTTATCTTTTTTATTCCAGTGGACCTTTATTCCCTTTATTTTGAATTATATACTGTATTAAATATTATTACGTACGTTTTCACCATTTATAACGTTATCAAAATCTTAACCCTGTTTTATAACTTTGATTACATAAATTCTTACAATTGAACGCGTATGCGATTTATTATTTATTTAATTTTTCGGAATTTTTAAGAAAATCTTTTAATGAATTGAAATAATATAATAATACTCATAATTGAAGTTTAATATAATATTTTTAATGCATATATATAATTAATTTTAAATACTGAAATATTATAAATAGTGGAAAAAATAAAACTATTCAATTTCGTCCATAATTCAACTTAAAGGAAATTAAGGTTTAATTGAATAAAAAAAAGTAAAGTATTCATTTTTCATATACTTAATACATGTAATATACGTGGAAGTATTAGTAAATCGGTCACTATAGACTCTCCTTATGAATGTTTAATCATATTGGAAATAATTATGACCTCTTTTCAATTAAATTATGTCGAATTTCCAAGTACTTAAAACGAATTCATTATATTAGGTATACATATACTCTACCATTTACTCTATTAATGTCGCTTTGTTGTACACGCGACATGTCTATGAACTGCTAATTGTGCAGGAAAGTTTTATTTCATTTACACACATGACGCATTTAGTATATTCGAAAACAGATAGATCAATAAAGGAAAAAACTATAATATTTATCCAAATTATAGACGAAAATATAGAAGTAATTTATCAAGACATAATAAAAATTTATGCAATTATTAGAATATTATATTATTGTTGTAAATAATTTTGAAAAATAAGATAAAATTGAAAAACAATATTATAACATAAGAATTCGGAAGATATAAGTGTCAAAAGTTCTATTATACAATAGACGTAATAATATAAATTGCAACAACATTTAATTTTAAATATCTTTTTTATTATTATATATGCAGCTTGTAGATATCTCTACTACTGTAGTTCTGAAACAATTAAAAAACTCAACCTTCATTAGAATGATTTAGAGAAAATTAAGTCAAATGACTGACCAGGAGAAAGTCACATATTAGGAAAGATTCTGCGAGCCATAGCCAAATCCAGAATTCAAATATACGATTCTCTCCTTGTAAATTTAAAAGCAAGGAGAAAGTCACATATTAGGAAAGATTCTACGAGTTACAGTCAAATTTAGAATTCAAATATACGATTCTCTCCTTGTAAATTTACAGGCAAATCAGAAAGGCTAGTCTCAGAATACAATTAGTCTTTTGCATATAGAAATATATTTTGCATTCCAAATAGAAATACACTAATTTTATACTAAATCATGCTGAACTCAGGGTGAGTTTTGGGGTTTTATTTCATTATCTTTATTAAAAAAAATAATCTTTTGTAGAATATTGTCACTGCAACTGTATACATCAATTCAATCGTAATTTCTATAGCATCAGTAATTGGATATATGATTGCCAAAAGTCTAGTCAATATAATTAGTAAGAGACTTTTAATGAGTAAGTAAAAAATATTTAAAGTATAATTAAATGTTTAATCTGAATTAACTTAAAAAGAAAATAATAAATTACAGTTATATGCTTTGTTGGAGCTGGCTCTTGTTGTGGTATTTTGTATTGGGCTGAAGACTCTAATGGCATCCTAGGTATATCATCAGTATTCGTCGCATTATCGAGTATAGGAGGTACTATTGTAAATAATGTGGTTGTCGACATGTTCCCGACTTCTTTAAGGTAATTTTTTCTTATTTTATTATAGTCCATATAATTTTAGAAAAATAATTATTATTTTATTTACAATAGATATTATTATTATTATTATTATTATGATTATTATTATTATTATTACATATGGTTTTAAAGCATATAGATTTATACGACACGTTTCTCTTATTATGATTATTTTCCTATCTACAAAATGAATCACACGCTTTATACCTTTTTTCTTTAAATATTACGAGCTGTATTTGCGTATTATTATTTTTATAATTTAAAATTTAATAGTATCTACAAGAATTTAACTCTCCATATTAATGTTCCAATATATGTCTTCTAATTTAATATAAAAGGATTTTTTAAATAAATATAAAAAATTTCATTAATATGTTTTAGAACTATGGCTCTCAGCGTAACAATGGTTATAGGGCGCATGGGAGCAGTCATAGGAAATTTATTATTCCCTGTTATGTTCAGTGTGGACTGCTTAGGACCTTTTATAATGATAGGATCTGTATGCTTAAGTAAGTTATTTTATTGCACACTATATATGATTAGAAATTATTCTTTAAGATGTTGAGAAAGATTGTTTTCAAGATAAATAAACAAAAATAGACTATCGTTTCGATAAAACAAAAAATAAATATTATATTGCTAATATCTATGTAATATAACATTATGATTCAAGTTGATTATGAGTAACATAAACATTCGATTATCAATGAGATGCACTATAATAGCCTCGCACAAGCGCTTGCAATTTTTAGACGCTTTTTCAACATTTAGACTCTACAGCTGTATACCGATGATTCCTTCGAGTCCAACTTCCTTAATCTTTGGATTCTTTGGATTCCGCAAGTTGTCAGTCCACATACTTTATATTCACACTACGTATATATAATACTACACTCTTTGGATAGTCAAGAGAAATATTTTTTTGAGAGTCAATTCTTGCTTTATAATTTTATTCACGAATTTCTAATATTTACATTTCAAAAATTAATAAAAATTTCAATTCTTTTAAAACTAAAACTTTTTAATTAAACTCCAAATGAAAAATTAAATTAAATTTTGTCTTTAGCTAAAATATGAAAAACTTCAAGTTTGATGTTAATTTTTTGATAATTAGATTCTTACATAGCATAAAGAAATGGAGTAATATTGTAGAAATACTGACGTTTTTCAACATAATATTGCTATGTAATATATTGCAGTGCAGTCTTTCTTCAATATTATCGCGTTATATATATTTCAACGCAATAATTCTGCAAAATTGCCATTATTCCCACTCCATTACAATCTGCGAAACACATTGTATATTTCAACGTTTCAGAGCTTCAAAACACAATTTTCATAATATTTTTACAAAACGTACATTGTATCCATCTATCAATTCGATAAATTAAAAATAATATATTAAAATTCTATTTAAAAAATTTATTTTAAGTATTATTAAAAACGCAATTATAACATAATTAAATAATAAATAAATCATTAAAAACTATTTTCAAAATATATAAAGCAGCATTATATTAGCGAAGCCTACGATGACGTCATTGCTAGAGCAAAGGACTAATAATTATGTATCTCAAGTTGAAATCCACGTTTCAGCCATTTCACCAAAGCACGTCTGCATAAATTTATTTGTGTAATGATTTACATGATTGTTCTTCAAACTATCTTTCGTAATTATACATACGTTCTATAAATATAAAATCTTAAGCTGTTTAATAGTAAACTTTTTAAAATCTATTTACGAAACCTATTAGAAATTGTAATATATTTTTCTTTTAAATTTACACTAGATTTTTATCTTAAATATAAATAATATAATTATATTATTCGCATGTAATTATAAATTGCGGAAAACTCGCATATAATTGTAAATTGTTGTAAAAAGTTCTTAAATTAAGTTTTATATATCATTTATTTATATTTAAAAAATCATAAGAATTTGTTATTATAACATCTCATTGATTCCGGAACAGAACCTTTTACGAAGTTGAAAATGAACATCCTCATAATGATAAAGTTCTTAGAAATAGCAACAGATAATATATGGTTTATTACAGTATAAGTAACGTATAAGCCATCAAATATATTACCTTTATTTGACAAAAAATATTATCGTAATCATAATTATTTAATTCTATTTGTTTAATTTAATTCTATTTAATTCTATTCATTATTAATTCATGATTTCTTAATATTTCAGTGTGTTCGACGCTAGTGCTGGTTTTACCACAAAAAAAAGTTTAATTGAAGATAAAAAACAGTTATATTCGACAATCAAAGAACAATATCTTAGAGTGTAAGGAAAATATAACGTAATTTTTATATTAGCTATATTTAAAGAAACTCACATGAATGCATATTTATGTTTAACAAACGATCATCTTTACAATACGTGTTTGTGATAATAATTTCTTCGCACTGCGAGTCTATTATTAAATGAGATTCCTCATTGTAAATAACATGCATCGCATTTAAAAATATTTGTAAACTTGTTCATAATTTAAGGAAACACTTTCATAAGAATCTCTAGATTGTTAAAACATCGTTAATGATGGTAACAGTATTGTTGGGATTTAATATATATTTTTTTACACAAGAATGAACTGTTGATTTATTTATAAACCTATACATTTTTTAAGGTTTTGTTAAAAATAGTTACAGATATTATTATGCTAGGAGGGCTGTCTTTAAAGGCCATTAAACCATAGGCATATAAAATTATCAAATCCTATTCGAAAAAAAGGAATTGCCATTTCGCCACAATCTCTCCACAATCCTGGATAGGAACTAATTACGTTAAAGAAAAATAATTATGTAAAGAGAAAGAACACTTAATCTCTCATGTTTTGAGCTTACTACATAAGGTTTGTTAATAATAGATATGGACTTAAACTATCTAAGATTTTCTTCCATGGTCTGCGCTAAATCAATCTGCACATATGAATTTTCTATATTATACAATTTTTTATATTAACTTAATAACATATCAGATATTTAATAAAATATTAATTGCAAAATCTTTTGTATGAAATCCCTGTGAACCTCGACCTGAAAAGCATATAGAAAAATAATAATAGTTATTGGAAATAAGGAGAGAAATATGATAAAATGAAAAATATATTAAAGAACAAACATAAATATAAATTGTTACATTGCAAATTGCACATGCTACAAATGCTGTTTACGCGACGATCTGATTATGTAATCTAAGTTATGTCTTTGCTAAACAAAAAGTTTAGTATAGAAAATTAGATATTTTGCTTCTGATCTAAACAGAGTCTGTCGAGTACGCGAAAATGTAACTAAATAGGCTCAGAAAGTTTGCGGTTGTAAATAAGATCGGCGCAAGTGACTTTGGCATGGTAGAAGAGGTTGATCAAATGTCTAATCAACACTCGATCGTATTCAAAATCGTGAATACCCAATTAGGACCACGGAAAAGGGCTCACGGAGTGGGATTAGAAGCAGCCACAAAAAAAGAAATAAGTTCTCGAAGGCGCATGGAATCTTCCTCTCTGATCTGGAACGGAGTAGAAGCAAATTCCCGAATTGAAATCGAGAAGTAGAAGGACTAACACCACAGCCTAGGAGAAGAGACGGACGGGATGATTAAGACGAGCGCATTTTCGTTTAATGTTGGAAGCGTGCAACCAGCGTGTGTTGCTGTGCCACGGTAACGTTCATGTCGCTGAAAAATATTGCATTCGATCCTTGTATGGACATCGTCAACGCGAAACGATCAGTTGATCGGGGAACAAGGAATGGAGAGGCGCGTGCTCAGCTATGTTGAGATATCGGTTATCTGATTATCATACCTGATTATCATATTCTTGGTTGTCTATCAGGTACGTGCGTTGGGCTATTCTTTTGGAGTTACCTGAGAGCGCCCGAATAGAGTCTGTCCGAGAATACTTATCGCACTGCAGGACGGGCGCATTTGTCGGTCGGCGTGTCTGATGATCTCCATAGAGGTTCAGCGGGCAAAAAGGGTTTTGCGTAAGTTTATTGCATAAATTTGTCGTATTTTGAGTACTGCAAAAGCATCGAGTTACTAATTCGTATTTAGGATAAAAATGTGACGCTGAAAGGTTGGATTACGCGGGGCTTTCAGATTTCAACGAGACGAAGTTACAGGTGCTGCTCGGACGGGCATTCTTCTCTCTTCTTCGGGTTTGGAGACCCGGTCGGTCGGCGGGACTGGGCCGACTATTTCCGGGTGCTTTAGGCACGCTTGATTCTGTTCCGATACAACTTAGTGGTAAGAGTTGTTAGCTACTTAGAGCGAATAGATTATAGTACAGTCTAGATTTAAAGTGAGAGGCGGAAGACAGACTATCGGAGAGAGTCAAAATTTTAGAGGATACACTATAGATAGTAAATGAAGGTTCTCTTTGGGAATTAGCTTTTATAATCTAGGGGTGAATTATGGTTATCTCTTACTTATCTTGAAGACTTACCTCCCAATTATCTGTAAGAAATTCATTTGAGGGTTATCTGAGAAAATTGTGGACATATCTTTCATTATCCTCGAGTATCTTTTAGTTATCATTCGATTATCTACAGATGTATTTTGGATGTCTGGTTGTCTTTATCATCTTTTTCTACGGAACTATCGATATATTATATATACATAGTTTTTGAATTGTTGGTAAAGTAACTTCCTATTTAGCGAGATATTTTTTTATTGATTTAAAAAAAATTATAGCCTTTGTCCTTTCGTAGATGATACAGAATATATATTTGAAAATCCACAGCAATCGGTTCACTAATTTTTTTGTTGAGCGTGTACAAACAAAAACACGTTTTGTCTTTATAAATTAGCATAATATGATGATATGATGATAAATAAAAACTAGTAATTATAAATATGCGTAGGTTGTTATTTATATTTTGAGCCTAATAATGAAAAAACAATAATTTATTATTGAAAATGGCTTTATTGTTTTTCGAATTATTCTCCATCAATGCACTTTTTCATGCGCTCGAACCAATTTTCGTAACACTTTTTCCACTCCGATTGAGGTTCCTCCAAGACATCGTTTTTGAATGCATCAACTGCTTCTTCAAGTGTCGAAAAATGTTGACCACGCAATTTATTTTTGATGTGCGGGAATAGGAATTCATTGGGTGCCAAATCAGGGCTATAAGGCGGAAGAGCTATCAATTTGATCAATGAGGCCTACGATGGCTCGATCGCTAGAGCGAAGGACTAGTAACTTGGTGATCCAAGTTTAAATCCCAGTCTCGGCCGATTGATACGAGCATCGCTGTCATAATTTACATGTGCTTTGTTTACAAACACATCGTAGACCTTCGTCGTTGATTATCACCGATATTTGGAAGCACAAATAGAGCGACGTTAAATAACATAAAAAAAAATTTGATCAATTCGGCTTGTTAAAAATTCATTTGTTTGAATCGATACGTGAGAGTTCTAGTTGTCATGATGAAGAATGATCCTTCGTTGCCGATTGTTTTTTCATATTTCACAAAGCACTTTTTGCAAACAAATTGTTATATACCATTCAGATTGCACCGTTCTACGTTGCTCTAATGGCACAGTAGATTGCTGTTTTGTTTCGGGCTCATACGCATTGATCGAAGAATCGTTACCTGTGTAGATGTTATACACGGCTTTTGATGCACTGCGATTATATTTCTTGAGCATTTCTTTGCACCAATGGACACAAGCATCTCTTTCAGCTTTTGTCAAATTATGCGGAATCCAACGTGAACAAATCGTTTTAACAACTAAACGGTCATGCAATCTATTTAATGCCCAAAGATGCATAATGTCGTATGACGATCTTATTTGATCAGTTCGTGCACTGCATCAATATTTTCTAGTACAAAAACCGATTTTGGACGATGTTGACAGAACTCGTCCTGGAGCGAACTGCGGCGACGATTCAATTCATTATACCAGCGTTTCACAATGACGAAGGATGAAGCTTCATCGGTAAAAGCCGAAGTAAGTTAATAGATGCACTCTTGTCTTGATAAGCCACATCGAAAGTCGTAAAAAATCATCGCACGATAATTTTCACGAGTTAGTTCCATTTTTCGCTGAGACAAAATTTTTAAGTCGCTGTAGACAACAAAAGCTATACTTAAATGACAAAACGTTCTAAAGAAGGTTATGGTGAAAAAGGTCAAACTTTCAATTAGATACATCAGATGGCACCTTAAAACACTTGCTATCCCAAGGCTCCAAATATAAATAGCAACCCTCGTATACCTTCATCACATATATACCTTATGCTGAACAAATCCTATAGAACCTTACAGAATTATTATTTCATTATTGTCAGAGTAATGACTTCTGCTCTAATAAATTTTTTTTAATATGAATAACGTATAAATATTATACGTTTTCACTTTGCACGTTTAATATCTTATATTAATTTTTATATTTTATTTACTATCTTCAATATAAACTAAAATTATTCATCTACGTTATTCATATGTTCAATGGTTATCAATAATAATACATGGCCCGTACATTACGAATGTGCATATATTAATAAATAAATGTATAGATACATCTCTATATCTACATCCTCATATCATATCATATCATATCATCATACTAATTTACAAAGACAAAGCGTGTTTGTTTCTGTACGTGTTAAACAAAAGAACTACTTAACTGATTTATCAGAAATTCAAAATACATATTCTATATCATCTTCGGAAGGACACAGGCTATATTTTTTTCAAACTCATATATTTAAATTCATATTCGTTGGTAAAATAACTTCCTATTTTTCTATTTTTTTTGTCGAATTTAAAAAAAAAAAAAACTAGCCTGAATCTTTCCAAAGATGTTACAGAATATATATTTAGACTGATATGTTAGGCCTCATATCACATGCGTGCAGATTGATAGGTAAGAATGAGTGAGGAAAGAGATGGAAAGGTATAAAGTGAACGCGCGCGCACGTGTTATCTACCTATGGTGACAATACAATTCAATTATTTTAGTTCCATAAATATATTTAACTATGGTTTATTACTATTATTACAAATAAATATATTTATTTAGTTAAATAAACATGTTTAACTCCCATATTTTAAATATGGGAGGGTTCGTCAAAGATAATTGTTCAAAATGGGTGAAGATAGGTTTGAGAGTTATAATACTTAAAGAACAACCCATTTTTCTACTTCATATAAAGAATTAAGTTTTCTGGACGTCAATGTTATGAGAGTGAGTAATAAAAAAGTTAAATTAAATTGGTATAGAAAATCTACATGGTTAGGTTGGTTGTTAAACTTTAACTTACACCATCAATTCAGAAATAAAATGGGTACTAGAAAGGGAGTCATTGAAAGTGCAATCAAGTTATCATATAATGATTTCACAAAAGATAATTCGAAATTAGTGAAAGAGATAGTCATTAATAATGATTATCCAATAGAAATATACAAAATGATTGCGGAGAATGCGAATCAGATTTATAATAATTGTAGAGAACATAAAGTGCAACATAAAAATAATAATAATAAAATCGTAGTGTTACCATATGAAAAAATGTTATTGGGAAGAATCGGAAGTACTTTCAAAAAACATTATATTCAAGTTTACTTGAAAAATAATGATAATGTAAGAAGCTTATTTAACAACTATAAAGGTAAGGACGATAAATGGTTAAAATCAGGAGTATCGTACAAAATAAATTGTAATGATTGTAAAAAATATTATATTAAACAAACAAAGAGATAATTAAAACCAAGAATATATGAACATCAGTATAGTTTACGAAGTACGAATAGTATATCTGGGCTAAACGAACATATCTCAGACTTATATTCTAGAATAAGGTATTAAGTGAAATTCTTGAAAATATTCATATTTTGAAAAATCGCAATAATTTAAATTTAATGTTAAAGTCAAGTAAATACGTCAACATTTATCCATATAAAAACTTTTATTAATATAAAATTATGTATCACAATAACATTTTGTTTTACACTTAAAAATCAAGAGGGAATTCTATAATTATTATATATATTCATTTAGGGGTGAGATAGGGCATATAGTATGCTTGATCTTTATTTTAGTTTAGTCCTTGAAAGATGAACCGGAGTGGTTCGGTTCATCTTCAAAAGTTTAAAAATTCGGACATTTAAGGCAAATTTAAATTTAAGGGAGTGGGGACAGTCAGATCATCCTTTACTAACATAGAATATAGATTATTTTGCTTTTAATTTCCAATTAAATTAAATTTTTAGTTTATTTTTAATAGTATTTCCATTTAAGATTCTAGAGGGGTGATTATAAACAAGGAAAATCTAACTATCATTATATTATCATCGTATATTATTATATAAAGGCTGTAAAATCGATAAAAAAGTTTTTAATTTAAATAAATATACTGTTCAGGGAAACTATGCATGCGAACGATAATGTATGTGTACGAATGTTATATGTATGAAAGTATAGTTACTAGTTATATGAATGCATCGGTATGTATGTGTATGTATATGTGTATGTATGTACATATGCATATGGAGTAGGTAAAATATAAATGCATAATGCAAACTTTTATATTCGACAACGTGTACATAAGTCATAGGTAGGAATTGTAGTAGAGCGGAGTAGCGAGGGGCGTACCAAGGAACTGTCCTAATGAGAGGGAAACCCTGAAAGGTCCATGCTCTGCCGAACTCCCGGATTTGAGTGAAATCGGAAGAGCGGAGCTAAAATTCTACTGCTTGTGAGATTGTGAAAATATTGTATAGTGTATTGTATATCAATTAGGGAGAAAGATTGTATATTGATCAGGAAAAAAAATTGCGCGCGGTCGATCGTATAGTTTCAGTTCACAATCGCTGGTCCGAGGTTAAAGGTCGCGTGCAAATCCGCGCGTCTCGTGGTTTTTCAATCGCGTGTGCACGTTTCGCATTCTGTGCCGTATACTTAATCGACGTTACGACTGGCGTGAATTTTTCGAGCGCGTCCGTGAACGTGGCGGATAATTGCTTCGGTGTTATTGCGTGTGTTGTGAAAAAACTGTGTACTGTGAGTGCTACGCGGGTGTGTCCGTAAATCAGCGGGCAAGACGCTTCAGGAAGCCGTCTTGTTGAGCGAAACCTCGCTCTGAGCAATCTAAATGCGGCACGTCGAGAAGGTCCCGTTGCGAGCGCCTTACGATAGTCCGATTAGGTACGCGGTGCAAGGGTTCCAATGCAAGGGTACGCAATGCACCCGTTCCCAAGACGTGGGGGCATTGCGGCACGTGCGATGCTTTACTTAGGTTTGCTCCCGTTCTGAATACCTGGTGCACGACAGACAACGGCGCCACATACACAGTAAATGTATGGTGAGATTATCTGTAGTGTGTGCTTAAGCAGTGTGAGTATGTATGTATGAATGTTTATAGTTTATAAGTTATGCAGGTATTAATGTTAATCGCGATGTTGTTTATTACCTTTATTCTGATATTAATGTTAGCTACTTTAAGTTTAATTTATTTATTTATCGCGCATAACTCGTTGTAATTTTTGCCTTTCCTTTTTAATAAAGTTTCAGCTTGCTACGGCTTTCCCCTAAAATCGTACAGGTTTTTATGCCGAAGCAAGTTTAAGTAATTTCCGCGAATTGATTTGGTTTTATTTTATTTCACCTTCTCCTTTTAACTTGATATATTCATATACATTATAAAATAAAATTTAATACATTAAACATCTTATTATTTTGAATATGAAATAAAAAGAGAAAACAAAGCTATTCATTCAAAATATACAGATATATAGTTAATGCAAATCAAAAATCAAATATACATTTTTTAGTTCCAAATATTTGAAAGATAGAAGTCATGGAAAAAAGTAGTTCAGGCAAAGAACGGTTTTCATGCTGCAATCACACAGAAAGGTTTTGTTGTCCACCGTTAGAGATGTTTGTTTTTTTGCGTAGTTCCATGATCGGCTAAAAATCGCGTCAATTAGTATATAATATCGACAAAATATTTACTCGGTTTCATGATTATATGTACATGCATTGCATACACTCGCGCATAAATTTACCATGTAATAATGCGATAAAAATATATCAAATAGATTATAAGTAATATCTAGTTCTTTCAAAAAGCTGTCAATAACTATAAAAATATAGTCTTTCGAATATATTTCGGGAAATATTAAAATTTACAAAAAATATTTCAAAAAAGTTGTAGATATCATTCAAATACATATTTATTGTATGTTTTTATATTCTACAAGTAGCATTTCTCGAGAAAAATATTTAAAATTACTTCACTGGAGTATATGTGTGGAACCTTTGAAGCCCGAGTCAGAATTGTTAAATTTTTATGCAGAAATATTATTTGGTGTTGAAAAACTACAGAATAAAAAATATGTATTTTAATAAGCTCTGTAATTTTGGTTTTAATTTTTTTTGAAATTTTTCTTATTTTTTCAGATAAATTTGGACAATCATGATTTTTATGGAATTTTCATAAACTTGGAAATAATTATTCAATTTCCGTGTAAAGCTATACGGTAATTTTAGTGCACTAATTACGCAATTCGTAATTAGCGCACTAAAAACATAAGTATATAAATTTTCAGAAAATTAGGTCGAGGGGACTATCTCAGGACTAACTAAATACAGCCACGTAGTTCACGAGTTTCAAAGGGATCCCGAAATACAAATCTTGATTTTTTCTTGAGAAATATTATTATAAGTGAATTTATCTATAGGAATATAGATTTATATATATATATATATATATATATATATATATATATATATTTTTTACATAGAATTCATTTAGCTGTTCAATAAATCGGTTACATTATTGTCTCACGCAAAGCCGAAATGGAGGAATACTCTAGATATTATAAAGATATTCGAAATATAAAATCGTTTTGTTTAAAATTTAATGGTCAATAATAATAACAAGTGTAAAATATTTAAGCGTGTTGGATATGTTCTAACATATTAAGAAATGTAAAAACTATAAATCTTATTTTGTATTTTATAAAAAATGTATATGTTTTTTTCTAAATTTAGAATTATATTAACACAAAAAATATGCTGTAACGAAATTAAGAATCAGTTCAAGGATATTGGTACAAAATATAAACATCGCATACTTTCGCTTCATTGCGCATAGGCTTATATCACAAACTTAAGCGGATCTCTTTATAATTTATACGTTTAAATTACATTCTTTTAAAAAATTGTACAGACTCTTACATTTATAAGCGGTAGGTTTATATAGTAAAGCGTTGCAAGAAAACGGTGCCTGAATTGAATTTTTTTGTAAGTTACATAACAGCTCTGAACGCTGTTGATCGAATAAAGGACATTGCCAAAAAATTTGATTGTGATCTTCGTTGTTGTATCCACACTGGCATTGTGCGGTATTTTTAATTTGTATATGGGATAAGGAAGCGTCTAAATTATAGTGCCCAGATCTGCAACGATTGATTGTAACAGTAATTTCCCTGAGCATATTCTAGCCTTCAAACCATGGGTTTTTCAAGTCATTATAGAAGTTTGCAAAATATTCTTTGCCTTTAAAAGGCCCGTCTTTTAGTATCGCGTTTTTTTGTGTTTGTTTTGGCATTTTCATTTAGCATCTGTTTAAAATCAGTATAGGGAATTTGTTGGCTACTACTTTTGGTTTGCTTGCGGCAATTTTTGCAGCTTTATCTCCTTTTTCATTACCTCGTATTTCAGAGTAAGCTGGATTCCAAAAGAATTTAATGTAACTATAGTTTGACGTTTTTATAGAAAATTCCTGAATTTTCTTTTTTATGTCGAGTACATACGGATTTATTTTTAAGCTAGTAGTAGAATTCTGTAAGCTTGACAGAACGCTAAACGAATCAGAAAAAATAATAACGATGCTTTCAGGCTGAATTAGCGCAAAATCTACTGCATCGGTTATAGCTATACATTCAGCTATAAAAATTGACGCATTTTTAGTCAGGCTCTTAACAATGTTTATATTTTTGTTTGCTATTACACATACACTACCTACTAAAAGGAAGTTTTTAGATTTGCTACCATCTGTATAAATAGCATAGGAGTCTTCGTTTAGAGTCAACTGTTGTATAATTTCATTTGAATTGCTATTGTTTTTTAAATCTTGTCCGAACTCAAAATTTACATTGATATTATGTAAAGGTATTGTATAATCATAGAAATAGTTATTATAATAGTCTCTAGAGATAATTTCTATACAAATATCTCCCATGCCTACCTATACATTGAAGTAAAAGTCGGTTGCTATATTTTCGTTTATGCTTGTTTTTCTCTACGCTTTTTTTTTTTAAAACGAATTACATTTTCATTAACCATCAGATGTTTATTTGAATAGATTTTTAAAAGGTAACTGCTATATAGAAGTTTTTATTTTTAATTTTTAATATAATTTACTGTAGTAATAAATTTTATTTCAGATTCTACGGTGGTGAGCATAAACAAGGACAATCTGACTGTTATTATTTTAGTTAATATATTATATTATAAAGACTGTAAGACCGATAAAAATATTCATTAATTTAGTATAGAAATTTTGTGTGTTCTTGAATTGATTGCAATTTGGATTCGCCTACCAGAACATTAGTTGGTGTCCTAATTCTATACCTTAAAGCTAGTCTTATTGCCGCATATTGGATTCGTTCTAATTTTTCTATTTGAGCTGATTGACGTGGAAAATAAATAAAGCTACCGTAATCTATATTAAACCGAATAAGATTTTTATAGAATATAAGCAATATTTCTGGGTTTGGTCTCCACTACGTGCGTCTAAGATACTTAATTATATTCATCGCTCTAAAAGTTTTTTTTTTGCATTTGTTCTATTGATACTTAAATGTAAGTTTATAATCGAGGTTTAAAAAAAAAAAAGTTTAAAGTTTAAAGTTTAAAGTTTAAAAAGTTTTTTTCTTTTGATTTAGTTACAGTATGTTTTACTATTAATTCTGAAACCCCGGAGCGAATGTTTTTATTGTTTAAGTGTATGAATACCATTTTTTCAGCAGATATTTCTAATCCTAATCTGTATAAATTTTGACATATTATCGAGATAGATTTTTTTATTAATCTTTTACATGTAAGAATTGAACTTCTATTGCAGTAAACAGCTATATCATCTGCAACCTTTGAAACTGAGATTGTTTTTGGAAGGCTTTCTGTTATTTGATTGATATATAAAATATAGATAAGACGGCTTAATACTCCGTCTTCTGCAACTCCTTTAAATACTAGCTTAGGCGATTTTTCTATGGAGATGTATATATTGTTTTTGAAAAAGTAATAAATTGGACAAATTTAACTAAGTTAAATAAAAATAACTAGAATATCCTATGTCAGCTATTTTTCCTAGTAATGTAGGTATGATAACGTTGTCAAATGCGCTACTTACGTCTAAAAATGTTGCAAAAAGGCCTCTATTCGAACTGAAGGATTAAGATTATCTTAAGTGTGAGATTAGTAAGGTTATCTATTGTGCTTTGCCCTTTTCGAAAACCTGATTGACTTTTTGGTAGTAAGTTATTTCGTTTAATCCACCACTGAAGTTTGTTTTTGATCATTGTTTCGAGTAATTTACACATGCAAAATGATAATGCACTAGGCCGCACATTTTTTTCATCGGTCTTTTTAATAAAATGTACGTATGTTGCTTTCCATTGTATCGGATAACTATTTGTAATATATATGTCATTAAAAATATCCAACAAAAGTAGTTTATATTTTACAGGTAAGAATTTAATACAGTGGTAGAGAATACCATCCATACAGGGCGATGAGCGAAGATTTTTACTCTGCAGAGCTACATTAAATTCTTTAAAGTTGAAGGTCGTATTGAGAAACTCATTTTCTTTGCACACGGGGAACAAATTCGGATAAGTAGGTACCCACGAAGGACTAATTTTGTCTAAAGCTTCCTTTGTTTTATGTTCTGTTTGGTAATTTTTAAATGTGTGATTAGGAATGATTTTAGTTCATTTATTTTTAAATATTTTGCTAATATTCCAGACGTATTCCTTGATAGTTTTAAAATTAGTAGATTTAGTGAATTTTCGGACAGCTTTTTTATATTCTATATAGTCAAATTGTATTTTTGTGAATTGGTACTTTTTGACAGCTGTTTTTCTTAATCTTTTCACGTTATCACAATCTGAATCCCACCATGGAACCGGATCTCTATGAGTTTTGTTTTCGATAATTCGTTTTTTCGGTGTACTGAACAAGATAGATTTTGATAGTATTTCAACAAAAAAGGAATATTTATCACAGGCACGTAATGAATCATATTTACTATTTAAGAATTGAGCATAATTTTCTTCCAGGGTCTATTTACTTTTTCCTATTTAGTTCTTACCGAGCTTAAGTTAAAAGATTTCTTGTGATAAATATTTCTTTTAATATTGAGCTCTGTAGATATTGCAAATCGATCAGAGCCACATGTTTCGTTTTCGACTTTAATATTTATTTTTTCCGCTAGTTTTGTAGATGAAAAAACTAAATCAATATTTCATTTGAATTATTTTGAGACGGAGTATAAGTTATAGTTTTAGTATTATGTAAAAACAGGTCGGATTTATTATAGCTATGTAAAAGTCTTTCTCCGCCTATATCACGTTTTTCGCATTTCCCTTTTTTGTGGTGTGCATTAAAGTCACCCATTAAAATTGACGTTTCAATATTATTAAATATCTTATCTTATTTTTCTTGTGCTATATTGCAATCAGGGGCTCTGTAGTAAACAATAATATCAATAGAAGGCTGCATATTTGTAATTCTTATACCTGCTAATTGGACTGAATTCTCGGAATCTTTTAAATTATCGAGCTCAAAGTATGCTATATTGTTACGCATTAAAATAAAAATTCCGCCTCCTCGGATGTGTTGTCAGTCTTTCCTGAACGTCTTGAAGCCAGCAAAGTTAAGTTCTCTTGCTGTTTCTATTTTATTTGACAACCAAGGTTCCATGCCTACAAATACATCTACATTTTCTAGTAATTTTGGAAGTTCACTTTTTCTTTTCAGAATGCTACGAGCATTTCAAAATATTATTTTGAAATTTTTATTAATTTTATTTTCCATATTGTAACAAATTAAATCTATTGTTCTTATTCTACTCTTCGCCTACTTTTTGAGATGAATCTCTATAGTTTCCGATTCGACATTTTGAAGCAGTTTGTTTTTTAGTCTTGTTAATCTTCCTTTTAAGTTTCGATCTTCAATAGGTTTGTAAACTTTGATTCATTTTGATTACATTTTCGATGTCTTCAGTATATTCTCGTGCTATGTCTAATACCTTAGAGTTACCAATACTTCTTACAATCAAAGATTAAAATTGCCTGTAATTTATGATACACATTTCGTGGCTATTTTCTATTAGAAATTTTATTGGTAATTAAAATAATTCAATTTTTTTTTCATTTTCGTTTGTTATATTGTGTCCATTTTTTGATTTTTTATTATTTTTTTTTCATTTTTGGCTTAACAAATCCCGTTTCTTTATTTTTAACTATTGCATCCTCATTCATATTTGCTGGTTGATCATTTATATTAACTTCGGATTTTTCAGTATTTGTAGAGTCTGGTAATTCAGTAATTGGTCGAAGCTGGAGAAGGTTTCTTTTTAGCTTGACCTCTTTCCTCTGTAAATTCATTTGAATTAATTTCATGAGTGAAAAGTAAGCTTTTTTCCTTATCCTGTATATTTGGAAAACTTTCTATTATATTATTACGCTTTTTTGAACATGTTTTCGCTAAATGGTCGATTTGTTTACAAATAAACAACTCGTTGAGTTTGTGCTGAAATGTACCAAATAAGTTGTATTATCATAGCTTATTTGTAAATATGAGTGAGCATCATCCTCTTTAATATATACTTGCCTTCGAAAAGAGATAACATGAGCCCGTCCTGGTTTATTACCAGCTCGAATATGGTTTATTTGAGAAACAATCGTAATGTCCTTACTTTTGAAGCCGTCGATCAATCGTTCATAAGTGATCATAGGGTATACGTTAGAAATAACGACTATCTTGATTCTACTGATCAGGGGGCTTATCCTTAATAAATGATCTTTCACTTGTTATGTTTTATTTTCTAATTTTTGTGCCATGCTTTTACTTGAAATAAATGCACATACACGTTTTCCTGATATTTTCGATAGAAACCTTAAATCATTCATGTCGATTAATCTCTCCACGTAGTCATCGTTCGTTAAACCTTCTATTGATTCCATAACTATAGCTTAATCTTTCCTCGCTGACATAGCGTTGGTATAAGTTTTATTTACAGTAGATTGATGGATTGATTTTCATGGCTTCAAGTCATTGCGTAAAATTTTACTCGATTTTAATGTATACATTGTATATAGTTAACACTAATTATAGTAAAATCACTCGCGAATCTAGTGTTTAAGTAACTTCGAAACACGTCTGCTCGTGCTGGCTGCTCAGGCCAGACTCATATTCATATACTAGAGCAATATTTATATAAAATATTTTTCTAAAATATTCCAAAATAGATTATCAAAAAATAAATTATATAACGCAATTGTACCTTACAACAATGGACCATTTAAAAAATGACTAAGTTCCTTTTATATGTATCCCTATACATAAATGGTCCTGGCAAGGAAATACCTGTTTTCTTTTTCATAATGATGAACGTTCACTTCAAATCTTCAATCATTCAAGAGAATTATTTTTTATGAGTCCACCAGTCAATAGTATCCATTTGTTCAATATATTTTTATGAATTTTGAGTAGCAATTTTTTCATCTATTCGTGTAATATTTAAATACTCATATTGTGTTTATTTTCTGCATATTATAATTTGATATTAAGTGCATACTCATTTTCATATCTATTATTCGTCTACTTACTATTCCTCTATTAACACTTAGAAAAAGCTGCTAGATATGTTATTTCTCCCGGATGTGTAAAAGTTATTAACGATGTCATAATTTTTTAAACTTCATTTATTAATGTTTTTTTTCAGAATTTTAGATACATTGTGTAAACTATACATGATATTATCTATAGAAATTTTTATAAAACGAAGTTAGGCATTAGTTTTAATGGCCCATTGCTTTAATCTGTAATTGCGTTAGATAATTTATTTTTTGTTAATTTAGTTTGGAGTATTTAAGAAAAATATTTTATATAAATTTTTTTCTAGTATAGGAATATGTTTTTTGTTTTTCTATGTAAGATTTACAATATAATTACATATACTATTATATTTCCCTTCATCAGAACCAGGACATCTAATTATTACAATGAACTGATTTTTAATTTTTTTATAGATATGATATTTATATTATATTATTATTTTATATAAATTTAGTAGAATATACAAAATCAATTTTATTGGTTGTAAAGTTCTTTAAATGCTAAAAACTCATCAAACTTTCAATAAATTATTATTCAATAAATTCAGTGACAAGATCTACAATAAAATGAAATATAATTAGATATATTATTAAAAAAATAGACAACCAGGGCATTTGACTGTTTCCATGATCTGATTTTTAATTTCGTTATAAATAATATATTTTTTGTTCATACATTTCGGAATTTAGAAAATATTTTATATTTGAAAACTGCACTGCGGGCTCAATAATAAAAACTTTCAGCATCTTTTCCTACTGAGAAACAAAGCTAGCCCCAAAATTCTGCCATTATTCTGAAAACTGATTATTATTCTTCGGTAACTATTAATTAATTCGTTATATAGGATTCCTTGATATAATTAAGAGGCGTATCTTCTAGTTCATTATGTACATTATATTATATTCTGTATTATTTGTATCTGGATCGTTTTCATGTTTGCGAATGTATGCATTAGCTTATATTTTCAATTAACACTGATCGAATAAAAAATATAGATGGTATTTATTCTGATATATCTTAGAACGGTTCGATACTGTATTATAATTTAGCTATTGTTGATCTTTAATTTTATTATCGGGATGGTATTTCATATTACGACCAAATAATTTCAGTTAATACAGTTAAAAACCTCCAGAATATAAACAAGGACAGTCTGACTGTCTTTATTTTAGGTAATATATATTATTTTATATTATAAAGACTGTAAGACCGATAAAAATATTTATTAATTTAAATCAAAATACATAAATTTCACGTTAAGCTAAAATAATACTAAAAATACACGTGTCAACCTAACTATTATATATAAATATAAAGTTTTTGTGCTTAGTAGATTTTAAATTTCAAGATCGCTGAAAATGTGTGCTTGATCTGGTTTCATATAACGAGACTTGCTGCGCCGAATGATAAATATCAAAATCATAGAAAAAGAAATAAATCAATAAAGAGCGTTGATAATTGTATAGATCTTGCAAATATTATAACCGTTCTTGAAATGACAGCGTCTATGTAGAGCAAAAAATATCGAGGACGGTGATCGCATGGAACGATCAGATTACAACATGTCTATTAGAAGGTAAAATACTTCACCTGGAGCAGCCGATAATGAAACATGTTAAACGAACTCTACACTGTATACGAGTTTCTTTTGTCACAGTCATTACAAATATAATTGGATGGGTTTCGAAGAAAAATGTTGCGAAAAATCGTATGTGGACATAGAAAATGCTTTAAGTAATTGCTGAGAACAATAATTTTTTATTGTAATAGTTACATATCTATATATAAATAATCAAATTTTATTTTTACGAATTATCTTAAACATACAATTTTTTCGCGTAACATATACTTCCGCCGAAGATCTCGCTGATTCCTTTGATTTAAATTAGAAAGATTAAAAGACAACGAATAGTCCTTTTCACATGATTGAATTTTATTTTGCACTTTAAAGACGAAAACGCACTATAATTGGTTGATATTTTTTCATTCAAAAAATAAGATCGCTCTAGAGTCTGGTGGCCTCAAAAAAATTTTTAATAAAAAAATGAACTTAGACAATTGTACAAGAAAAAATTTTTTTCAAAAGAATTGAAGAAATTAAACTAAAAAATCAAAATGGATAAAAATGTATACAGAATTAAAATAATAAAGCACACCCAGATTTCATTTTGCTATAAGCCCAGGCGATGTCCTAGAACAAAATTTTTATTTGACAATTTTTTTGAAATTTTTATTTATTCAGATAATATATATGTGTGTATATACTAGCATACCCGTCTAATAATAGATTAGACTCGAGATAATAATTTAATCGATTTATTAAACAGTTCAACAATATCTATGTAAAAATATTCTTATATACAAATCTATATTTCTATAGATAATTTTACTGACCTTTGCTTCCGTATAAAAGGTACTTTCTCAGCGTGCGCTTCCAAAAGGTTCTATTTCGTAAACTATTTTTGTTTGCTTGAATTTCAGTTGGCTCCAGTAACTAAATATTCGCGGTATTTAATTTTAATGAGTTCCAGATGTCTCGGGACGACTTCCACGGGGAGTTTTGTGTTTGGACAATAGAAGACGGTGTTCAAGTGTTTCGTAGTACTTTTTTATATGGAAGCGACATATATATATATATATATATATATATATATATATATATATATTTATATATATATATAGTTTTTGAAAATGTGGATAGGTTAGAAATTGGAAAAAGTTGGAAGAATGTGAATTGTATATTAGAGTTGCGTTAATTAGATAATATTTATCATTATGTAAACTATATTTTGTACAAAAAAAATCAGAATTCGAAAAAGCACAAGAAGTTAAGAGATGACTAATTGATAGATGTAAATTACTTTTTATCTTTGTACGCCATCTTTGTACATAAAAAAGGGAAAAAATTGTAGATTCATTTTGATATAATATATTTCAATAAAATATCTTACTAAATAAATCTTTTCTTTATCAAGACTTCTTAGACGAAAACTAGAAAAATTGTTGAGATAATTACTTTTGAATTGTAAATTGTTTATTCATTAATACTTGATTTTTTATGAAATGTGTACTCTATTTCCATTGTACAACAAAAAAAAATAATGATGCAAGAAGTACATATAAGATTAACAAGAGCAATCATAGTATAAATGAGCAATTCTGATTTAGTATTGACAGTTCTCATTCAGTAGTTTATTAAAAAAATCGCATACCATAAGGTAAAATAATTAAAAACTTTTACGTAGTTGAGCCCACTTAAAATTTGCTAAGTGAAAAGGTTTTTGATAGGACTTCACCAATACCTAAGACTAGTTTTCGTATTGTTCGGTCTCGTATCGAAATTCAAGACCAATCAAAACAATATCAGAACAGGGCCGTTTTCAAAAGTTTCAAGACCATAATGTAGACCTGCGACACAAAATTTAAGTGCTAAGAGATAGAACGTAAAATTCAAATCCTACAAAAACATCATAATTAAGTAATAAATATATGAATTACTTGAAATTCATTGAAATATATAAATATATGATTACTGTCTCGTTATCAAATTTTGTTATGAAGAAAAACAAGTACGATCTTGACTTCAACCTTAAAAATAAATGGAGCGCAATTTATAAGAACAAAGTAAAAAACTAGTTATATTGTTATTAGTTTTTTTCATTTTTGGTTTAGACGCTTGTATAACTTTTCAATGGAATCTAAAAAGAGTAAATTAAAACCAATATATGATTAGGTCATTTAATACAATTATTTATATACTTTTAATTGTATTTACATTTTAATATAATATGTTACAATTATGTTATTTCATTGCAATTGTTTTGGGATGAAAAATTATTATTCGTTAAAACATACTTTTGGTCTTCCGAATTTTAATAAATTTGGAATTCCCTTTCATTTCTTTTCAAACAGAAATGTATTTGAAGCAAATACCTTCACGAAGATATTTTAAAATTTTAATTATTAACATATCTTTATTTTCAAATTAAAAGATCTCTAGACTTTTTTTTACATAGAATAACACATTTTTGAAGACAAATGAAGATTAATACATGCTGCAGTGAAGGATTGAACTTGTGCAACACGGTCCTTTCCGATTCTCCACTCTATATATAGTCTTATATAAAACAACATGACTTTTGAAAAGCGGAATCAGTCCTCGGCACTATAAAAGAAATAGTGAATATAACTTTGATAAGTTTAATAAAGGATGCTGCACAATGAGATTAGATGCTACTGGAAGCAATTGAACTGGTTTTCAGGGTTAATTTTTAGCTTCTTAGTACTATAAGGAACTATCTATTAGAACTTGGATTCCATGACAGTGTATTATATACGACTGAACATGCACACGAGACTGTGTTATATGATCGCTTACGCGCTAAGCCGACGATATGGCTACTGTAGATAATTGTACGCAACTATGTTTTAGTTATATGATTTCTAATGTTTGCATCTTTATATGGCATGCAGCTTCAATTATATCTACCATTTCAATAGTATCTGATCTCTAGCTTTTTTAAAATTATGTAATAATTATTACTTTTTTATATATTTATCTATATAAATATAGCATTATTCCGAAAATATAGTCTAATAGTTTATTTATACCTATTTTATGTGAATGATTAATTTCTATAAGTTTTACTTATATACAAGAATGATATTTTCTGATCAAATTTTAATAACTATTACTTCCTTTCAAAATATGAAATTATGTAAAACTAATGGATATTATGTTCTGATAAAGACGTAAATAAAATAAATTATGAAATAACTCTATTCTTTTATTCATATTATGTAGTATGTTTTACTAAAACTAGTATATTGACATTATATTTATCTCTACAGATTTTTAATTATTTACAACGCTAAAACCATACTCGATTTAAAAAAAAATGTATTACAAATATAAATTTAATTTGTATATGCTTTATCTTAATATTCTTATGCCACTTGCACTGTGCTTTAAATGTTCCGAAACATATACCTCCACGCATACTTCAAATTAATTTTTTAGAAAAGAAAGTGTGAGACAAATAACAAAAGTAATAGTGAAAGTGCTCGCGTAAGAACACATGATTATACCAGAGTGTCAAAGAACGTTTACACAGAAATAGAATGAAATTTATTTGGTAAATCAGCTACGATATTACTTAAAATATACTAAAATATAGTTAATATTTTGAAGATATATATTATAAATTAATAAAGTTTTTAATTAACAATTCATTGTCTTATATACGTGCATGGAAAACATACAACCTTCTGTGTTACTCGAATATATAAAATTCAATAGTAGGATATTAATTTTAGTTAAAGTGTGTAAATTTATGAAATGTAATTTTCAAGATATTTTCGCGACAAGCTCTTTTATCAATATCAAAGAAAGTAACTCAGGTTATTATGTCCGTATTATATATTATACGCATAATACAGATCCTCTTTCTGGTTTCCATGCAAATTTTCTTATCAACAGCGAGTTTGTAAATTAATATAATAAATCAAAAACTTACATCTAAATTCCTTATAAATTAAAAAAATAGAAGAGGTACCTTTTTGAACAATTATTCCGTTCAATAGCTTTAAATGTTTATTATTAATTAATAAAATATAATTAATAATTAGTATTCATTTAAGTAAATAAAGAATTATTGTTAATTATTGATTAATATCATGGTAAATAACTTAATTATTTATCTACATTCTATCATGACGTTCTATGTATAGGCATTCTTTGTAATACAAAAGAAGTTTTTAAGTTTAGAATTGTCCATTATGTAAATAAATATCTGATATAAGCAATCTCTTTTCTGACCTAATTATAGTTCTTTTTAGTAGTTAATTTATAGACACTGAATTTAGAATAATAAATAAACCAAATTTTAAAGATTAATTGGATAAAGGTTGTACTATTATTTTACTAAAGTAAAATTGTATGAAATGTTTATATTATATGAAGGACGTGGAAGAATTTTCTCAATTAAAAACAAAAAAACAAAAAAAAAAAATTATAAAAGCGAAGTAAGTCAGAGAAATTTAATTTAATAGAATTTAATTATGTATTTAATAATAATGATTTGGCTATATATTTGTAACCAACTAATAACCAATTGCCTTAGAAGAAAGAATGAAACCATTTTAATCATTAAAATCGATATGTTTATCAAATATTTTAGTTTATCGATATATGTTTATCAATGCATAAATTATAAATTATATTACTTCTTTCATTTGTGTTTGATGTGATTCATTGTGTTATCGTATTATAAACTGCAAACGTGTTTTAAATAAATTATTTATATTTTATCTTGTGAATATTGTTTTAAATATTGTAAAAATAAACTTCCTTATAAAATAAACGTAATCAGCAACAGTTTATGTATTAAATGTTTCTGTGATATTTACTATTTTTTCAAATTATTTAATAATATTTAGTAGTTCAATTGCTTACATTAAAAAAGAAATATTAAATTTTCAAATCAAACAATTTGAATAAGCTAAAGCAAATCAGATATTTAATTAGAGATTTTCAATATAATTCTACAGAATATTCAAGAAAATAGTAACTACATTTTAAAACGGATTAACTTACTTCTAATACACATACAGTCGAACTCATATTGCTTTGTACTATGCTTGTGGACATAGTAAACTATTGACTTAAAAAATTTTAATTCGTACTACTTAGACTATTATTGCACAATTATCTATATTCATACTTTAACCAGAATTCAAAAACCAGAATTCCCAGGTTTGCAATCTAGCATCTTATTTACTGCAAGTGCAAATATTTACATTGACTCGAAATATAAAAATTGTATTAATTTCATATAACTTTTATATGAAAGTAAAAAGTCAACAATTTATATTATATTAGAAAAATCAATTAGTTATACACATATTTTCCTTAATTATCAAAACATCTGAAACTATTCAAATCTTATAGAGACAACATTTCTCAATTCATAATACCTTTCGGATGTTTGAAAGCAAATATTTTTTATATTAGTAAGGTTTTTATTAAGAAATTTTAAAAAAGTTGTCATTTTTCAAATCGATATGAAAGGAGTTTTTAAAAAAAAAGCTTGAAAATGTCTATTCAAAATGATTTTGCGATAAAAATAATCTTCCGAATCTGGCTCGAGATAGAAACTGTATGTATAAGTTCTATATCTATAAACTACCATTTCCTGCCGAAAAACCCGAGGTAGCATAAACTACGAATAGAAGTGCTCTTGCTAGTCAGGCACTTACTTTCTCATTGTAATGCATAGTAAAAAGATTAAAATAGGTGATTCAACTTTCTGTGGGATTCAAATTTTGTATAAGTAATTTACAAGCTCGTTAAATGAAGTTATAAACTATAATACTAGTTTAAAAAGAGAAATGGATTACTGCAGTTAGTATTTACAAATATAGCTATTTACAATATTTGTTTCATGTTTTAATAAAAAAGGCAAGATAATTAAGATGATCACATAGTGGAATGATAATGCACATTAGTAAGTTGGGGTGTTTAATAAAAATAAATTTTTGTTGAAAATCATGAAACTTTATCTTATTTCACATTGTTCCGCAACTGTCTACAATTATTATCTTTAAATTACAATAAAAAAGAGTTTTGATGCTATAAGTACTATTTAAAAATTAATTAATATAATTCATTTGTAATGAAAAAAATATTTATTATATATAATTAAAATATATTACATTTCAAGAATAAGCGACTACAGATTACGAACAGTAGAAAATTGTAAAAAATTAAAAACAAAGAAAGATGCTTCGAATCATTTTGAATGATTTTTCCAATAAAATCAGAAAAACTTTTTAATTCAGCCAATCTATGTATTTTCGATAATTAATGCTAATTTACTATAGAGTTTGGTATCTAAAGTTATTTATTCATACAATATAAAATACTTATATATCATATGTTCAGAATTGGAATTATAGTTGAATCAAGTTCTCAATTACCAGTGTACACACCGCTTCACTGGAACTTAGAATTGTTTTTTTTACAGCTAATCTGTCATTTTAATGAAATGTGTCGAATGAACGAGGTTAAAGACGATTACGGTGAGGAGCTTAAAGCGTCGCAAGGAGACATGCAGCCCCGCCGAGCGAACGGTGGGCCCGCGAGTTTGAGAAAAGAAAGAAGCAGTAAGAGATGAGCTAAAGGAGGGAAGAAAACCCAAAAAAAAGAGCCCGAGAGGAACCGGGGCGCACGGACGGGCGACTGGTTCGACGCCGACCCTCGATCTCCAGCATCTGGAAGCTTTCGGCAATCGCGCGGGGTTGGCTGCTCGAGCTGCCCACCACTTCGCGCCGCTCGCGGTCTAGCCCCTTTACTTTCTCCCGCGGCTTATAAGCTTGGCTCTAACTATCCGGACGTTCAGTCGTCTACGCCAACAATTACCACGAGCAAGGGCTCCTCCCGCCCGAAAAACTCTTAGAGCAGCCCGTGCGCCGCTAAGCCGCATACGTAGGAGCTCGCGCGCAGAGAGCGACAGGGAATTGGGATAGAGGGCCACCCACTTTACTCCCACCCCGCCTCCCCCCCTCGCACTCTCTCTTTCGTTCCCTTACTCCCGCCCGCGAGAAAGATAATAAGCTGAGCGATAGTTCGCCCGAACAGTTTCTACCTATTCGAGTGCTCGGCTAGTTAAGTTTGACGAAACGGCGCTCGGCTGCTCGGCGGGTCGGATCTATTTAATACGACGCGACGGCAGCGCGGATGACCAAAGATAGAGAGTCGGAAATTTTTCAATTTTTCCGCTGAACTTGACGTACGTAAACGACCATAGCATTCGTACGGGATTTTTTTTTTACTGTACACCTGGCGAGTTGCCAATTCATGCCGTTTAGTAGCCGACGCAGTCGGTGCCCTGCTCAACAGCTCAAGATTTAGAGGCTTTCTACATTAAGGAAAAGTTTTGTCAAGGTACGTAGCTCTTTTATTCCACTGAACTCTTTTGTTTCGAATATTTGCGCACTAGTCTATAAATCTTTTATTGAGGAAATTGCTTCCTAATTCTAAGTCGAAATATGCATATATATATATATATATATATATATATATATATATATATATATATATATATATATATACATATTATGTTATTTTAAATTGCCTACGTAGTTTTTATTGGTGAACTTTTCATTCGCTCTAGCAAAATTTTACAAATCTTTAATAAAACATCAAAAATTTCTTTAGAGTAATGTTGTTAGATTTTTATGAATTCTCTTACGAAATGATATAAGAAAGGTAACGTAAAATATTTTGACCAAGAGAGTAGAGAACAATAAAAATATATTTATGTCATACACCATAAATGTTTCGCTATACAAACAAATACAGATTCGGTATTAAAATTTATACGTAAATAAATACATTTAAAATAAATGTTCTCTACAAAAAATTGCAGATTTTTGAATGTATATTCGAAAAATGCCTCCTTTGTGCGCCGAAACGAAAAATTGTCGTTGATTTTAAATTACTCGACACGCATTACAATGAATCAAAGAGCTAATAAAAACATAATATTACCTATTGTAGCCATAACAAATCTGATTATTATACGAATTAAAATCAGTGCAACGTTATTTTATAATATATTTAAAAAATAACTATATATGTATAAATTTACTTTCATTTAAAGAATTCCCTTTCATTCTAACTTGAGACATATATTTTATTATTCTTAAAAAATAATACAGGATTTGAATATGTTGTCACAAATTTTTATATCTACAGTCTCAAGTTTAAGAACTTTTTATGTTGCTCAAATCAATGATATAACATTTAGTATAACTTGTTCGAAGATTGAACAGCATCCATTTGTTTATGCAAAATTTCTACGAGTACATATATATATATATATATATATTTTTTTTTCTAATTATAATATACGATGGGTAGACGCGTTGAAAAAAATTAGTAAATTGAAATAAATAATTTTTTTGGTTTCCAATTAATCGATTTAGTTGAAATAAAAAATGATTAAAATAATATTGCTTCAGTAAGTATTTATTTCGATTTACACAATCTTTTTTTAATGCAGAAACTACATCACAATTGTCCGGTCAGAAATATTGAAGAATCAAAAAATACGTTAATTTTTATGCAGGTTTACAAATATAATATTTATGCGACTTTACTTATAGAAATTTCCTATAAATGCAATTTGACCAGAAGGATCTGTTTGACTGAATTTGAAAGATTTTGAAATTGTTATAGAAAGTAAAATAAGAAATGAATGAGTTATTATTTTAACTCAATTAAGTTTTTTAATAGCTTATTAAAGCATGCTTAAAAGTGGTAGCACAATTGCTTTACTAATTCATAGATGCAATAAAGTTCATTTTTTAAATAAATAAACTTAGTAGTTGATTCGTGAATCAGCCATAAAGTAATTGACTTTATAGCGAGTCGAATTTCGGACAGTGAAATTCATTAAACATATTTACGTAGGAAATAAATTTACTTATGTAGATTTACAGTTATTTTTTAATTCAAAAAAAGAAAATCTCATTTTCACCTCGTGTTATCATTTTTCTCTTATTTATTCAGGATTAATTCAATTATTAAATAAACTCTTACTTATGCCATTAGAAACGGAACTATATTTCCGATATTTTATAGTAATTGCGCACAGACTTATAATCGCAAAGAATCCAGTATATACATTCGTACTTAAGTGCGTGAAATTAACGGATAGATGATATATGGTTTACTGCACTATAACTATTTAGAATTGATAATTGCATTTCTTAGTCGAAGTGTCGGTTGGAAAAGCAAGAAAAAAAATGGATTATAAATAAAAAGAGACTGTGAAATTTGCTTCCTGATAATACCCCTCCCCCCCCCCCCATCGTCCACCAATCTGCTACGACTAGCCGCCTTTCCTATGCCGAAAATTCGCGAGCGCACCGGTGTGCGGAAGCTTTCACGCGGAAACGTGGAGAGCGCCTCCCACGCCGCAGCCTATATAAAGATTGGCCAGCGATATCGGGAGTGCGGTCGTGCCGGTGTCTAAAAATCGACATTATATTTATCTCGATATGGGCGTTCGGATGAAAGGGTTTCGGACCGATGGAAATCGATACTGGGCGACCGAGGCGGAGGACTATGTTTAACGGCCGCGCCTCGGTCAAGCGCGCGCGCGCGCGCGAACGAAACCCTATTATATGTATAAATATCGTCGTCGGAAGTCGAGCGATTTCTCCTCAGGAAATCTCGTCGCACATGACTTGCACGATGCGATTCGCCGACGGCCGAAGCTTGAGCCTCGAAGCCCGCGAAATGTGTATATACACCTGTCGAGAAATGCGCGCATTTAATGCCCGTCTTCCGCGACCGATAATCAGTGCCACTCGTTAGTTCTGCTTCTCTCTCTCTCTCTCTCTCTCTCTCTCTCTCTCATCTCTCTCTCTCTCTCTATCTCTCTCTCAATCTCTCTCTCTCTCCTTCTTTCTTTTGCCCTCCCTCCTCATCTCTTTGGCTATCTAATCTGATTTCAAACATCAATCTATGCGCGTCGCACCCTGTTCTCAGTTGACTCCCCGAAATGTCTAACATCGCTTAACTCTATTTAAGAATTGGTAAATTGCTACCTTTTTTACTTCCTGTATTATCCACGATCTTAAATGGATTCACAAAAAAACGAAAAAAGCTTACAGAAAAAATTAGGAACAGGAACTAAAAGTTTGGGACCAAGCGCTACAAACTTGGGTTATGCAAATATAATCCGAAGTGGTTTCTCAATTGATTAGAAAAACTGTTGTTTAAAAATATATCGATTCTAAAGATTTTATGCCTCATATTTTTAATATTAAGCAATGAAAAGTTCGGGTCAAGAGCTTTTGCTCCTCTATTTCGTTAAAAAATCAATATACAATACATTCTCATAATAAAAAGAGTGAAAGTGAGACCATTAAGTTCGCATAATTTTAGTGGAAAATGATGACTTTTTTAGTTTCTTAAAGATATTGTTGTTTAACCAAAGAAAAAGATCTAGCCTTTCTTCCAAGCATCCGAAAAAAGTTTTCTAAACAACTACTTACTTCAAGTCGTTGAAAGTATAACGAAAATATTTTTCCCATTAACTATGCAACTAACATTAAATTGTGAGGACAGGAAATGGCCCCAACCTTGGACTTTCTAGAAAAAATTGTTGCATTTCCAAAAAGTCAGTCTACCACTTCCGTTCGCTGCTCCGGTAAAGAATAAAAAAAGATATTATACAATGTCGTTATAAAAAAGGCCGTTCAACAGGACGCCCGGGATAAAAAAGAAATATCTTCATTAGACTGTATATAATTCGCGACTATATATTTAAATTTAATTAGCATATGTGATATTTATACTGCTCTTTCTAAATTTTATTCTAATCTTCTTAATTATCGAAAGAACACTAAAAGTAGACAGACAAAGAAATAATGCCTGCTTAAACGATCACCTAATATGTTTTCTTTGTAGTAATTGTAGTAATTATTTGAATTGGATCTTCATTTTATCAGTGAAAAAGGTTGGAAGACATGAAAACACAATATTAATTATAATAAATTAGTAATAAATCATATTTTTTATAAATAATTTAAATATATTTGAATCGTGATATGTAAATGTACGTTATTATAACTTACGATTAGCACAAATTCTGATAAATCAGAAATAATGCGGTGAACTTAATTAAACAGATATTGATATAATGATTTATTCTACATGAATTAAATTATAATAATTAAATAAAATAATTCTATTGTATATGAATTATCGTTAAATAATACTAATTATTTACATGACGGATGTAAGCTAATCAATGTATACTTTAGTAGTTTTATGCTCATAAAACTATTTACAATACTTAATAAGATAGTAGCACTGAATAATTTCACTATAGCATTCGTATATAATATTATTTGTACGCGATCTATATATCAAATTAATTTTTGAATGTTTGCATGAAACTATTTAAAATAATATTTGCACGTATCAGACTCGAAAGTAATCAACGAAACTATTATAATGTGCTAATTTTATGTAGAAAGTAGATTTATAATTTGAGTAAAAGTTCGGATAAGTTTTATATGGTAGAGATTTGCATCAAGCACTCTATATATCCATTACTTCGTATATGGGATCTATAATGAAATAAGACATATTTAATAAATTGTCAATTTTATTAAACATATAGTAATAGTTGTAAGTACGACTTTCATTGAAGCACATCTTGTTCTAGCGCCTCTTGAACAACTTTGTTAATATGATGATGATAATAATAATAATAATAATAATAATAATAATAATAATAATAATAATAATAATAATAATAATAATAATAATAATAATTGAAACAACAACAAAAGTAAAACCAAAACCAACTTTTATTATAATTATCGCAAAAGATAAATAGAAATGCTGCCATAAAAGGTGCAGCAACTAAAATTATTTGTTGATTTTCGAAATACAATTAAGAAAAAGTGGAATTCTTGGATCGATAATCGATTCAGTGCAGTGTAGCACGTCCAATTAGCTGAGCTTTGACGCATGGGAAAGGAGTCAGAGACAGTAATAAGATTGTTAAAATATATTATATATATATAGAGTTTCCGCGAATGACGGTATAGTTTTGAAAAGATCATTTTCATCGCGCGATTTGCAGCAGGCCTCGCGCTTTTACACGTGCATCCGCGGCGCTCGAGCGAAAAAAATGGATATAAAATCCATTTCGAAATCGAAAAGTCTGCGCTCGCCTGCTCGGCAATTCACACGCGCGCGCCGCCCGGAGTCGCAGAAACTGAGCTGGATAAATAAGGCTTCGGAGGACAAAGTATTAGAGAGCATAACGGAATGGCCAGCGGCGGCCAGCGGCGGCCAGCGACGGGGCGGCCGTCCAGCGGCGCGGCAATGTTATAGTTATATGCATATACGCGCAATAACACACTTTTACTTATAATGTATACCGGGCGCCCGGACTCCCGGCTCCCGGCCGCAGTCGCGAGCTGAATTCGCGCTTAGATCAAGGCTTATCGAGCGTCCTTGCGAGCCGCCGGCTCTTGGATCCGCAGGCCGCGCCGCGCCGATGCAAGACGTAGTTATGGGCCTTTCTCCCTCGGGAGAGAAGTGAAACTCGGCTACGCGGCGCTGCGGTCGCCCGCGGTTCACCCGGTGCGCGGCCGCCTCGCCCTTTTCCATTATGTTGTGTATAAAACATGTATACTGTACCGCGCGACCCGAGCGACCTTCGCTGTACGCGGGGCGCGCGCGCACACAGCCAGAGAGAAATGCACATGAGCGAGCGCGTGTGCACGTGTGTGAAGGAAAGAGATAGAGAGCGTCGCGGATCGGTCGATCGGCTCTCGCCTTGTTTTACCGCCGAATGTTGCGCAACCGCTCACGAAACGACGACGAGGCGCGAGAAAGGAATGATTAGGCTTCCTCCGTGCATTGTTTGCGCCGCATAGCCGCGATCTCGTGGGACACCGACGTCGCCGTCGGGTGCCGACTTGCATCCCCGTGCTCTTCTCGGCATAACTACTCGCTTGCAGCTAGATTCGCCTGCAATTACGCCGAAGATTCTCAACCAAATTCCTTCTTTCTTGCCGCGACTAGTAGGCGTCCGAGTACACGGGTTTCTTCGTTTTCTTGGCGAATCGTCAAAGTTGCCTTTTGGTCAAATTGTAAGGAAATTCTTTGCCTCCCGAAGGCTCGTCCTACCGCCATTCTCTGCTTTTCTAATACATTGTTGCCATTCGAACGCCATTGTACCTAATAGCAATAACAACAATCATATCAACAGCAATAATAATAATAATAATAATAATAAATACTTGGTGTATTCTATGTCTCTAGCTACACCAATTAGACTGTAAAATGTAGGTAATGAAAAACTGTTAATCCATGACCTGGTGCAATAACTATACTTATGTCATTATCGTCTGAGATAATTTCTCTCGTATTGCTTTCAGGATAATGGTAGGATGCATTCCCTACTATTAATTCGGCCAAGTCCGCGATATCAAAGTTTTTAGGCACTGTTTTGATATTCTATAATCGTATAGTACTATTAGATTGATATACTTGAAAAGGGAAAGTTGAATTTTAATCGTACGCAAGCAGCTCGCTTTAATCTGTTTATACGGCAATGAAAATTGTAAATTCAGCGTCGCCCACGTATTTACGTGGTCGTGTTCTTATTCTTGTTTGTTTGTTGCTTTCTTGTAAATTGACATGCAAGCACGCTTCAACTTCAATAACAGATGTAATTACAATGCCTTTCTTAATTTGCAAATGTTATTTATCATAAAAGTAAAAATATTAAGATTTATTTACCAAATATCGCTGGTAGTTATCAGAAACGCGTGCAGGAACGATTGTTCGTTTACAAGATATTCTCAGACCATGCCAGCAGAAGAGGGCGAAAAATAAGAAAACGCAATCCTGCGAAATAAGCGCGAATGTACGTGAAATAAAAGAAAAATGAAGCTCTCTTCGCCAAGAGCAACGCGTATGTCTCTACAAGGAAGCGACAAGCAGGAGCGCAGGCGTGCCGAGGACGGGCCGTAGAGTCGAGCTAACGATAAAGATACGTGGAAATAACACGCACATGGTCCGCGAAATCACCGCCCGCGCGCACCACTTGGCGCGCCAATTTCTATATATATATATAAAGACGCGCTCCGCCATGCGCCACCGTAGAACGAGCGAGCCCCTCGCGGTGCGTATTCGGTCGGGTGCGAGGTCCAGCGCGTACGCGAGAGCCGGAAGCGGATCTGCATGCACCAGCGGAGCGTTTCGTAAACAGTGCGGAAATCGCGTTAATCCTGCGCTCGTCGCTCGCCGTTATAAGTTCGCCATCGAAGCCAGCTCATAGAGAGAATCAGGAATCTGCCGTTTCATCGGTCTCCGTAATAATCGCCGCCCGAGCCGCTGTACGGCGGAGCGCGGCACCTGTGCCGGCCAGCATTTGCGTTACTCACTCGGTCGCCCGCGAGCGATTCGAGCGCGCGCGTAAGCGTTGAAATCGAAAGCGAGCCTTTCGTTATATAGAGTATGTATAGAGTAATGCGTCCGTGGAAATGGAGGGAGGAGTGGATAAGTATTGCCTTGGAGGCCCGTTTAATCCGCAACGAGGCGGGAACGCCAGCCGCGCCGAGCGTCGCGGTATCGTTCGCGCTCGGCGGGGTGAAAAAGTGATCGATGCCGTGCCGGACTAATTGTTAATTATTCCGGTTCGCGCTCGCTCGCGCGCCGAAGATTCAGATTCGAGCAGGTCATGGTATTCCGAAATTCTTTCGGCAGTGCGCAAAAGTAATAAAAGTGGCTTGAACGAGCCAGTCTTTTGAATAGGGTTATTGATTATCCGACCGCTTATTCATCTTAATTGGCTAATTAGCTTTATATCGACACTGCACTGAATAATTTCTGAATTCCACTTTGTTTACTTCTATATTTATACATTTTAAAATATCACGTAGGGTTGTTGGGTTCTTGGGCTCCTGGGTACTTATCTATTTTTATGCAAATCAACTCGTAAATCACATTCAAACTATTTAATTTATTTAATTTATGAATATTATAAGAAAGTGCCAAACACTCTAAACATTTTAAATATTTCTAATTAAGAAAATGGCCGTATTAATGTTCGTGTTGCATTAGCGGGCTTTAATACTTATATAAGAGTTGTTCCTAAGTTAGCCCAGTGACTGATATATTTTTTTGTCCGAATCTGTCAAAGTTAAACTTTTATACTCTAGTTTCTCTTTATAAATGATCTAATAGATTTTTCCAGTTCAGAGATTAATATTGAGCAAAGTTACGATAAGACTATGCGTAAGCAAGATCAAAATCAACTTTGTTCAAGTCCTGTTTTCTCTTTTAGTAAAAAATTACAGCAAGCTATAGTACAGTAAAGTATAGAAGTATAGTATAGTAAACATTTTAATATTGGATATAATATAATATCAGATACTTATCGCTTAATTTTTCCATACCCTTATCTTTTAATTTTGTCAAATTTCGCTGAATCACGGTTCCATGTTAAGAACATCCACATAAAACAACTGTACGGAATTTGAATATAGTCAGATTTTAACTTCTAAAGCAATTTCAAAAATTTTAATTAATATGAAAAGATCATAAGAATCAAATCGGACTGACAAAATTTCTGTAATACTGAATCAATTCTCTAATGAAATCTATTGTAACAAAGACATGTTTCAGGATATGTGGGTCATAGATTATTTGAACAAATAAAGTGGGCTAACTCTGATTACCTTTAAAATAAGCTTTATAAAGTTTTATGTCCTAATGTTGTTTCATTTCTGAGATGTGGTATTTTCCTGTCTACGAGTAGTAATTATATTGAAAATACCATGTGTAATTAGAGGAATTTTTAAATGCAAACTCCTACTTTTGATGCCGAATTTAAATAGAGAATAATATTTCAAGTAAAAAATTCTAATAAACCTATGCTCGAATATGCATATGGTTTCTTAGTTATTGTCAACTGAAACTCGGCCAAACCATTACAACGGGCTGGCAATAACTTGCTAACACACGTAAATTCGACCAAACTTCAATCGACAACAACTATAAGAAATTATAGATTTACGATCATAGGTTTATTTAAAACTTTTTTCCTGTAAGTGTTATTCTCCCATGGTACCCAGTGGTAAAAGTAGTAATTTTCATTGAAAAAAATCCCGCTGACTACAAACATTATACCCAATTTAATTAGAGGGAAGTAAATTGTAAGTAAGAAAGTACTATATTTTGCGAATGGGAAAGTGTTAGAACTTTACAGGGCTTTTTTCAAGGTAATCATCCGCTACCTTGCTCAATTTGTACTAAAGCCATGACCCATATTTGGTAACCTCTTCTTGTAAATTTTAAAAATTATTATTATACAAAAATTAAAAAATAAAAATATATTTCATTTTGTTTGTAGTTATTGTTATGTTGAAATAACTTTTTAATTATTTTTTTATAATTACTTATTAATTATTGACTTTCAGAATTCCAAAGATTTTTAAATATAGTACTGCTCACTTTGGCATTACGAATAAATAAGTATATTAATATGGTGTCAGTATTGTTTCATGTCATTAGTAGATAATATACGTATAATATTTACTTTACTGAAACCAGTAAGTTATTTCGATCAAAAGGTGCACCATTTTTTTCTTCGCTTCTTTTTTTTATTATAAATGAAATTTTCTTGAAGCGAAATTCGACGGTACTACTTAATGGCACCTTAACATACTTATTATAATATCTGTTTAATAATTTAAATGTAGCTATTTTAGTAACAATGAGTCGAGTATACCATAGAAGGATTAAGCAACAAAGGAACGATTGGTTCTGTTGGAAAAGTCTTTACTTTCTGCTCTTCTTATAAACCGAGCCACATATTCGTTAAGAAAGCCAGTGCTGTACACACGACGTCACGGATTGAGGCGACTTATAGAAATGCAAACAGTAGTCGTGAATCTTTGATCGATTCGAAGAGAGAGAAATTCTATTGGCGAGTCCTCGCAGGGGTAACAATGACTGCGAACTGCAGGATGACTTTCGCAACGGTTCGTCAATGGCGCGCGCGCGCGCGCGCTCGCGACTCCTCTTGAGCACTGCATAACCACCCGCGCACTCCCCGCGGCGGATTACTCCATTTGCCGGGACCCCATCGGGCGCGTCGGAATCGCGCGCGCTCACGCGCTCCTGCACAATGCTTCCTTTTTCCGTTTTGCAAAATAATCCAGCAACGAGCGGCGTCAGCGACTGCAGCTGGCGAGATCTGCGCAGGTGTCCTTGCCTGTGAAATGAGAATACGTGTGCGCGCAGCCCGCACACGCTACATATCGAGAAGCCGCGCTCGCCGCTGCCTTTCGAACTTGATTAACGCCGCTACTGGCGTGAATCTGGGGCGCGCATAATATCGCCATTCTAAAAAAGGGACCTCGAGCTTGCAGAAATTAAACGGGAAAATTAGAAATTTCTCTCGCGCCAGGACGCATATGTACGAGGGGGATCCGTTTTCACGGAAGGGAAACGGATGAAAGGGTTTCGTTGGTGCGTACGCAGCTAGGCCGAACATATAAAATATAATAATCCGTCCCGACGAGTGGGGAAAATAATGTGCATTATATAGCGAACGCCGTAGGCGATCCAAGATCGTGTCGAGCGTTCTACGTGACGGCAGCGATCGCCCACTGTGTATATACCCGCGCAACTCCGCTCCCGTGAGTCCGGAAACTGCGCGTATAGCTCGGGTGAGTCGCGCGGGATATTAAAATTTTCTCCGCTCGCCGCGACTGATGCTCCTAGAAGAAATTTCTGTAGGAAGAATTAGTGATTTAAAAGAATCTAGAAGCTAGAACTGTGAAATCGGAGATCGTTAAACTCAAGCAGCTTGTAAGAGCCAATCGAGCTGTTTGAACTGTTTGAAGATTGTGCGTGTCGAAGAACTATAAAAAATTTTTACGCTCAGACAACACTGGCTTGGATCGGCGCAAACGGTTCAAATGTTGGAACTATTCGAATACTTCGATCAGCTCGATTTGCTCATCTGCTGCGAATGACTGGAAGGCTATGCTTCATTTCGAAGATATACCGCTAATTATAAAATATAAGAGAAACGAAACGTTATTATTCAACCTGAAGTTAGTCTTTTATAAGATATAGGTAATAACGAGAATTTTATATCATTCATTTTAATGCACCGCTCAACTTCCGCAATCACTTTAAACACCTTCATATTATAACTTCCTTACTTTTTAAACCAGTATCATAGGAAGTGTAAACCATCTGTCATCTTACCGAGACTCGAATATATTTTCTTAACGAAAAATTGTAATTTCCAAGATCAACAACGTGCCGGAACGGTGTCTTCTTTAACGTGGAATAAACTTATCACTCCGAAATTTCACAGCCAAATCAAATGATATTATTGTTGTTGCGAAATGCAGACTCGGAAATCGAAGAATATTATCTTTGTATCGATTCAAGATTGTGCCAGTTATTTAGGCATTTAACGCAAATATAAACACGCTGATACGTATTCTGACCCGTCTCACCCGTTGCACTTATTTATAATTATTTACAATGTTTAGAGTATTTATAATTGCCTTGAAAATCACTCTCATTGTCGTATCCGAGTTCGTTATAAAGATCAGTTTGATTTTATTTCTCGATTTTTTCCGATGTCGATTCTGCAAAAGCGGCATATATCGTTTTACTGAGATTGAAAACATTGAAACGTAAAAATTGGAGAAAAATAAATTGATTACAGAGAAGGTAGATACATACCGTTTGGACGTAACAATTGTGAGTATATTTGAATAGATAAAAAAAAAAACACTATATTCTGTGGTCAATGCATCTCTTTGATTTAACATTTGCACACCGACGCGACTACGAAATTTGACTCAAAGTTTCGGCGATATGACTATAACGAAATTCATTCTGCGGTCTGTACTTATAAAACAATACGACCACTGATTACCTATGCCAGTTGATTTGTGTGACAGCGTTAAGAAGTTTGTTTGAAGAACTGCTTTATCTACCATTGTTGATTGAGGCGAATTCTCAATTTGTTCGATGCCTGTCCAATATCGAAACGAGCAGTTTCTCGTTTTGCCGTGCACGCGCCACTCGCTCACGCGAGCGTTCCGCGATTTTTTCTCTCCATCTCGCTCCGCTGAGCCTCGCGATGCGTGCGCGTGCGTGCGTAGGCGGAGAACGCGCGGGGCCCGACCCCGCCGCGCCGCCGGTGCGTAGATGCACTCGCTATTCGACGGCCGCGCGAATGTATAATTAAGCGCATAGAGAGAAAGAAGCGCCATTCTTGCCGCGTTCGCTTTCGCGAGCGACCCTTGCACGCACGGCCTGAACCTTCTGCTTATAATATTGTTCCAGATAATGGCGCGACGACACGGCGGCAGCGTCCGGAGCCTCCTGCTGGCTGCTCTCTTCTTGGCGGCGACCTTCGCCTCGGAGCCAGCTGACAAGGCGAAGAGGGAGACCAAGCCGAAGCGCAGGCGCCAGTCAGAAGGTAAATTTTTTTTCCTCAAAAGCTTTATAAGCGCGGCGTCGCTTCATGGTCCAATTTTCCAATAGCGAGGCGCGCGTAAGTCCCGATGATTTTCGGGAAGGAAAGTCTGGGTGTACTGTCGGCGCAGATTGCCGGTACTAATTGAGTTGCGTAATCTTCCGAAATTCTTTAGAAATCTCAACGCTGTGCTCTAAATAAAACCTGCGCCGTTTGTCGATGTTTCTGGCGCGTATTGATCCTGCGGACTTCGCGTCTTGCTAGTATTGACTGTTCTCCGCTCAATTAGACTATGTAATTGTATAGCCAGGGTTTTAATTGAAGCTTTGAGAGCGAGATTTTATCTAAAATAAAAGTGAGTTTAATTAAAATCCGCGGCTTCGACGTAATGAATGGGTAGAGTTTCGAGTATTTTTTCTTGTTTTGCAATTTCAATTCTTAACCAGCGCATTACCAGTTAAGTGTTCGGCCTGCCCTGTAATAATAGATTTAAACGAGAGAGCCGGGTTCCGCCTACTTGAGGCATTAATTTTTGCCATTAACTATACAAATCAGCAGGTTTTTTTTTACAAATACTCAGAGTGGCATAAAATTATCGTGCATGTTCGAAGTCGGTACAGAGGGTTGATGCCTTAAATTTTCCAGAGTCGAATATTGAATATTGAAACGGGCAAAACCGTTCGCTGCCTCTTGTTTATCTGCAGACACATACACGCTGATACAACTTGTGCACACAATCCGAGCAAAAACAGTTTATTAGGAAAACATTGTTTTGTTTCTGACGAAGGCACGAGCGCGAGCCACTTCGCCGATCATTAGAACCATAAATAAAATCTGCAGAATTACCCATTTATAAAACTGGGATAAGTGGAGGAAGGCGGTAAATCTCGTAAATCCACTTTTCGCGCTTCTTTTTTTTCTCTTGCGCAGTTCGCCGTTGTCTCTTTATTACTTCGGGCGAGCGCGAGCGCGAGCGGCTAATTGCTTAATTGTGCCGCTGCGCGATACAGGCTCCCGCATATAAAGAGACCGAGCAGCGGCGACTGGAAGAATGCCGGATTGGAGCAGGGCATTGCCAAGCATGTATTCTAATCTCAAGCGCGCATCGGTGTAAATCCCGAAGTTTCAGAGACAATGGGTATGCGCGCCCGCGGAGGACTAATCGAGAGGGAAGTGTACATGTGTGTTTGTACTCGGGAACGGTGCTCTGTGAAATAATTACGATATCTCATTAAAAATTTTTATCGGGCGTCGATATTTCTATTTTCAATGGATTAACAGGATTAGCCTGTATCATAGTTTTGTTCGTCTAACTGCGTAATTACAGTAAACTTTTTCTAACAATAAGTAATCCTCGCTCCAGCTCCTTTCCGCAGATCTGTACTTCGTTAATTAATTGATGATAGGAAGGAAAAACTTGAAAATCTTCTTTGTCAACGTGGTGGCAGTGTGTCCGCGATCTCTCAGAAGCTGAAGCTCTACTTTTTCTTGGTTTACGCAAGTTTATCATTGACTCCAGAAATTGATTGTAAGGAAAAACTGTTAAAGAATATTAAAAGCATTTTTTTCAGTTTTACGGAATAAAATCGATGGATAACTGGAAACTGTAGTGTAAAAGTGAAAATTGAATTTGAAATACGTCAGAATATAAAAAAAATAGGTTAACTTTTGCTTTAAAGCCATAAATTAGAAAATCATGGATTTTAAACATTTGTTTTTCCTGACTTTACAGAAAACGTTGCGTTAAAGTTTTTTTATGTTGCTAACGCGGCATAAATTTAAATTCTTTTTACATAATTCAATACCGGCCCCTTCAAATAAACTTCAATTAATTTTTTTTCCGCAAAATTATAAATCTGAAAATTATGAAACAAAAAAAAATGGGGCGTTGGAAAATATTTTTCATATTTCTTTATAGCAGAGTGTGTGAGCTTCTGAAAAAATAGCTGGCCAATAAGCGACTGGAGAAACATATCCCATTTCTTATATCTCTAGCCTGACGTAGGATAAGTTGAAAACGAAATCATTTCGCGATGCAGTCTAAGCATCAATTACTTATCCTAACGTTTTTCATTGAATTTTCTTGGTAATTTTGCTTTTATCGATATATTATATATATATATACGGCTTTGTTTCACTGGTTAGACATCGAGCTTTCTTTGGCGCCGACATCGCCTATACAATGTACTCGAGACTCCATCAAGCTCGAGGATAAAGGTCTCGGATACACGAGATAATTACAAGACTCTGGCGGGTCACAGGTAACATTTGCATGTCTCGAGGGAATCGTCGCACCTGTTCCCATGGTACTGCTTTCTTGCCCAATAGTTCCAACAGCGAAAGCTATAGCCATTCTTGCAGGTGCCTGATGCAAACAAGCATCGGCCTCCAACATTTTTTTTTCTTAACTACTTGAACAGTTTTTCGGTTTTTGCAGCTTTTCAAATAGTTTTTTCTCTCACTATTTTCATCTAGTTTATGCATTATTATCAAGTAAGAGTTACAGTAACCAAAGGCTATAATTGGATGGCTATAGAATTTTTACAGTTATTAGCTGTTATTAGCCGATCTTCTAACAAAAAAACTCGAAGATAAATTTTGTTTCTAATCTTTTTCACTTCCATATGCGTCGAGCGTGCATATAAATAACAGCATTATAAACATTCCTATGATATATGCAGTAATACGTTTAATGTGTGGATACATTAAAGTGAAGGTAGAAAAGAAAAAAAAACAAGTTATATATTATAATAAATTAAAAATTAAGTTGACGTTAATTTTGTACGAGTTTGATTTAAAGGCCAATCATATGATTTTAAGGACTATTAAATTATATATTAATTGGCAAATAGAATCTGGAATATAAAGCCAGAAAACATAAACGTTTTCCTTCATGTATTCCTAATTAATTGATAACGTATAAAAGTTTCGTTATGGAGCTCGATGTTCGAGTGAAAAGCTCCGTAAATTCAGACGTCGGTATACCAATGGAGAAAATCAGAAATAACTTTGACGTAACATTTACACATCGAATAATTCGGAACTGTTCGAGCGACTCTAATGCACGGGCATATGCAGGCAACGCGCGCTATCGAATTACGGAAAAATCGACGATTGTTTCGCGGGAAAAGGTCGGCGGCTGAAAAGGTATGCGGGACATTCCCGCGCACCACCGATCGAACCGATACCGAGCCGATCGCGATTAATCGAGCCGGGCAGCAGCTTCGAACGCGCATCGATCGCGCTCCGGTCCATCAGGCACTCGGGCGCGATCTCGTTCCTCGGGGGTGGCTGCGCGAGCTCGGCGAGCAGCCCGTCGCGCCCGCCCGCCAAAGAAAACCGGCCGCGGTCGAGCGCGCGAGCGCCGGGCGCGCGTTCAAAAGCGACGAGCGCTCGCTCGGAAAATTGCCTCTGAATTATTGCAGAGGCGCGCGAGCCGCGGCCGATGCCGATCTTCGTAATTGAGCGCTCGTTAATTCATTTCCGAGCGCCGGCCGAGATGGATTCGTCTCGAACGTACCGTCCGCTTCTCGGCGGACGCCGAGATAGACGGAAATCGGAATTGCCCGTCGAGTGAAATCGACGTCCCCCCTCCCCCGCGTGCCGGCCGCTTCCACACACGGAAGGCCGCGCTCGCCCGCCCGCACATTCATTTCGGTTTCGTTCGCGCGGCCGCCGCCGCCGCCACCGCCTCTCCGCGCCATCCGATCGGCCGCGCTTCTCCCGGGCTGCGGCCTTGAAATTAGGAATGCCGGCCGAGTCCCCGAGACGTTTCTTGGCGATGCGCCTCGTTCCAAGACATTGATGTACGGGGCAAGCGGGCCGGAGAAACGTCGCGTCGGGCGGATCTACCATCGCGGCCGACGGGCGCGCCGTCCGCGACTCGGAAGAAAAGCTGGCCCGGCTTGCGCTTCGACGCGGAGAAACTTTTAGGAAAGTGACGCGCCAGCAGCGCTCGTATGTGCCCGCGAGTCCGTAGCATTCGGTAGCGCTGGTCGCCGATTTTCGGAGCTTTCGGCGCCTCGAGTAAAATAAAGGGCGTTCGGGAATCGGAGAGCTGCCCTCCCCGTCGGGAGCTCGCGCAGCGGCCAAGATCGCGAACGCGCCCCGTCGGCCTCCGCCGCTTTCCGAAAAATTTCTCCGCGCCTATCCATATCGGGCGGGGGAGTAGAATCCGGGATAGATTCGAGACGGACGCGGGCCGCGCGGCGAACGGACGTTTTTTGCGCGCGCGATGCAAATAACGGAACGGAAGGTGCATGCCTGCGAAAATCTCCGCATTAATTTGCTTTAATGCGCCACAGCTCGTTGGAACTTTCGTTCTCCGCACGCCCATCCTGCGTCCGCCGGCCGCGGCCTGGTCCGCGGCTGCGGTTCCGACGCTAACGGGCGCTGCTTGCACGCGCGGCCGACGCCTCGTTCCCCGATCCGCGCCCGCGGTCGCACAACGCCGGTCCGGCGCAATAATCTCGAAATTCGGTTGGATTGGCGGCCGTGGCGGACCTGCTCCTTTTACCGGCGCGGAAAAACTTAACGAGCGCATGGGCTCGCTTTCGCAAGGCGGGCGAGGCACGAAGGGGCGCGGGCGCAGCGGCCGCCTGACGGAAACGCTTTTCTTTTATGTTCCTTTTTTTTCACAGGAATTTGCAATATGTGTATAAAACGCTTAGAAAATATCAATATGGCTTCGGCGTACGTGTCAATGCGTGCGCGATTTACGTGCTTTCTCGAGAGGCGATTGCGCCACTCGGTTCGACCGGGACGGGAGAACTTTTTCCTCCGCGCGTATCTCATCAGCCCGTAAAAATCAAAAGATCTCGCCGAAAGACTTTTTTGAGGAACGATAGAGCAAATCTTATCCGTCCGTGCAATGTTCGGCGGTCGCTATCTCTTTCGTCTCCTTTTTCAACGTATTCCGGATAACGCCTTCGTACGATCGATCGTTATAAATTCATATTTAATTGTTTGGTTGCCGATCCGAAAAAGACGATTCGCTTCTAAATGACTCGAGCAGACGACTTTTTTATTTGTCTTTGTGAAACGGGACTGCGTAGCCATACGATAATTAACTCGGCCGACGCAATAACTTGTAGGTAAACTGTAAATTTATGTCGTAATACGCATTCCCTTTCATGCGTCGAATATTATATAAAGTTTAACATATACAGTACGATCAGATTAATGTGTAGGAAACGTTTTAATTCGTTTCAAGTTGATTTTCTTGCTCTTAATTAGGTAAATAAAAATTACGCAACAGCTCAATTTTTCATACCGAAACGTGGGTGATATTGTTATTAAAGAACCCAGAGCCTGTGACAAAATAGAAGGTGGAATGTTAGCAATGTGCTTGCGATATATAAATTTATTGCATTCTCTTTTATACATAACTTGTTTCATTCATAAGGAATATAGAGCAGCTTTTTATTGCATCGTCTGAATAAACATCGTTACTATACTTTGGGATCGACATCCCGAGCACACTGATTTAACTTCCAAATTGTTCCGATTCGTTTAAACAATAAACACTTACATAAATAGTAAGAAATTGGTATATTATTCGTAATGGAATTGCGCAGGCGCTAAAATTAATTTTCTATTTACGACATATAAGTACAGTCCATAAGAATACGGTAAATAATATTAATACTCGGCAATACGTACACAAAGTGTAATGGTTGCAAAGGTAACGATTAGATGAAAATAAATCAGTCGTCACTTCTTTAGCATCTGCAAATTATCGCATAAATTATTTATTTACAATATTTCTTCGCCCAGAACCTCATAACAGTCATACTCTTTTACTAAAAAAAGCGCGTTTGCAAATGTACACGCGGAGAAGGCATAAAATTCTCGAATCCTTTCTCGCGTAAAGTTTGCCATCGCTGGTTATTTAATGTAATACGGCTACTGTTTTTTGAATTTTCTAGCTTTTAAGAAAATTCTATTGCTATTTACAAACGTAATTCAGAAAATGGGTCTACTCCAGCATAGAGCAGGGGAGAGATAATAATATTTGCGTAGTAAACTAAGCTCATAAACTGGGAAAGGAGATTTAGGAACGATCAAGGAAAATATAATTTATCTAATAAATTCAGTAAAAACTGTAAAGCGCCTATTTTAAAATTCTAAAGGATAAACATTCTTTCGAGTGAATTTTTTCAATTCAAAAAATCCATAAAAAATTGAAACTTATTGATCAATAGCTCGCTGTAGAGCTGCAAAGCCATTATATTATACCATAAATGGTGAAAAATATTGCGCCATGAAAGTTGAGAACCGTAAGAGAACTACATACGTTAATTTTAATTGTAATATTCCTTTAATATGTAATAAACGAAGTAAATGTTATGTTAATTTTTTTTAATGTATAAGTCTAATTTTATAGCGGAAAGTTTCCTTAGCTCGACATTCTTCTGCTCCATAGGAAGTCCCATAAAATACAGTAAAAATACCACGTCAGAATCATTAAAATTCATTTTATCAACTTTTTCTTTTTCTCGAGTAAGCCTTCAATTACGTAGATAATTGCCCATCGTCGATTTCGAACAGTCGGATAGAAAATGGACAAAAATTGCGTCGAGCGCGTATAACTTTCATTTTTCGATCGGCTCTGTGACTTAGTTAAATAATAAGCGCCTTGCTCGAAGGTATCGAAAGCATAATGCCAGACGGTGCGCATCGCCCTTCCAAAGCATTCTAAAAAGTTCAAGGTATAGAGACAAACGGAAGCCCAAAAAAGCAACAATGACAAGAACAGCAAAAAAAAACCAAAAAAAAAAAAAAAACAAAACAAAAAAAACAACCCAAAAATTAGAAAGGTGACCGTACCTCACGAGCGTTCAATAAAATCTGTCGTGCATAAAAGTATAGCGGTGCGCGCGGCATACGTCGAGCCCCACAGCATTTATCGTTTTGCTCGATTCACGAAGCGGTGAAAGGCCCCACCCCCCTCTCCGCACAGGCCGCCGGCACGGGCACTTATCTTGCGCACGCTCCGATGGAGGTAATTTCTACCAGGCGTGAGTATACAAAACCGGATATGATGTTTGTTCTCCGTCTCTCTCTCCCTCTCTCCCTCTCTCGCTCTCGCGCTCTCTCTCTCTCTCTCTCTCTCTCTCTCTCTCTCTCACTCCCTTCTCTCTCACCTCCTCGAGTACCGTGAGACGCGCCGGGCGTGGGGAGGGTTAGGCGAGCGCGACCTTTTTGCCTCGGATCGGCGAAGGGAAGGGCAAGAGAGTTGTGTAACGCGGACTGCATGCGCGATTGAAACTGGATGGCTTTAAGTGGATCGAAGAAAAACGGGACTCGTTCCGCGGACGAATTCTATCTACGCGAGCAGCGCGTTCGCCCGCGGCCTCGTGAGCCTGCGCGCGGATTACCTCATTCTTAGGACACTCGCGCTCCCAATTACGCAAGCGAAGGGTGTAACGACACACCGCATCGCGAACAATTTGTCACACGCGGCGCGCGCGCGCGCGCGCACGCTCGGATGCGACTTCAATGAGCGCCGATGTTCCCACCCGCTGGTGTAATCCCGGCGTCGATTGGCGCCACCCGCCACGGGTGGCGCTAATAAATGAACTTTCGACAAGAGCTTGCGACAGATCGGGCAAGCAGCGGGCCGCGAGGGGAGCCCGGCGAGAACGAGCGCGCGTGCACGTAATATAATAATAGGATATCTCCCCGTTAATCAGTAAGCAAAGGAGTCGCGCGACTGGCGATCGCGCGCCGATACACGAGCCTTTCATTGTGCTCGTATTCCGCTGACTCGAGCGCGGAGCATCGCAATGGAACTGTCGTCGAGGCTATTATGGCTCGAAACGAAGCGGCTCAATTTTATATCTGTCATCGTTTTCCTTTCCGTTCCTAGACGGGACCACGCGGCTCGGGCACGGCCAGATTGTATCTTTATACCTGTAATAATTCGATGAGAGAAAATGTTCTATACGATTTCAAGGTAACTAAAGATCGTTGCTCAATCGATGTTTCTTTCTTGTAAAAGTCAATAGCAAGCAATATAATGCGCACTAGATCATAGCTAATCGACTGAATTTCTTCTTGAATATTTAAGTCGTTAAAATTCCTTTGTAATCTCTTGGACCTTTTCACGCGTATCAACCTGTATCGTGTAATCCAATAATATAATCCTTATAGCTTTTTGCAATGGATCGGATGAGTTCATGAAGATTGCTGCTCAATCAAGAATTATTTTAAATGCTTATTTAGCAATAATTGCCATGGGTGCATCGTTTTATTTTTAAAAAGAACAATTAAATCTCTCGCTTCTGGTCGATGCACCGAAACTTCCTAATTTGCCTTTAAAAAATTGATGCCTGCACGCGATTAAAACACTACGTGATATAATCGGAAAAAGTACCCAATTATAATAACAACGGAAATTAATGTTCATTCGATTCACAATTACACGCACGCAACAAGAAAAGCATTACTTATTTATAAGATTACTATGCCTAAATAACATAAGCACATAAACAATATTTTCCAAAATTCATATAATAAATAATAAAAACTTCTAAATTATTAATATATGTAAGTATGTAAATACGTAAATAAGTATTTATGATAAAAACACCATGTTTATGAAGAATTTTGTCGAGAGCTTATACATTTTGCATAAAAATTATTATTAGAATAAATTATGATAATATTACATAATTATTATTAATGAATGTGTACACTGAACTACGTAGAGAAAATTTTGTTTCGGAAAAATTATCTTTAAATTTTCAATAATTTTATTATTTTTCCTGGCAAAAAGCAGCAACCTGCTGGGATAAACGTTACTAGAATTTGAATAAATAAACTTTAATGACAACACACCAAAGATTATCTACACACCTCAAATTCTCAGAACTTGAGTGTAGCGAGTTTTCAATAATTTTTTTTCTCCAATATCGCTTAGTTGGCGCAAATTAATTATTTACTTTTTATTCAAGAAAATTTACCTTTTTTAAAATAGTATAGTGAGCAATATATCGATATAATTATTCATTGCAGACAAGCGAAGCGAGTGGGCCATGTAACTCGGGTAGAACAATTTTGGAAACTATATCGAACAAGTTCCACGCCTTATTTTTTTCTTAGCACTACAAATGCTAATACTTTATTTATATATATATACATATATTCAATAACTTTTAGCGGAAGTTTTCCGATTGCTAATTTGGCTTTTGTATTTTGTATCGACAATTTAATTATTTCTTATTAACAGAGCCAATGGATTTTTGTTTCTTGTTTCTCATCATTCATCGCTTTTGCGTTACGTTATCCTTCACAACTCAATGCTTTTTCATGATGTTGTAGGATAAGTAAAGCTAAATAATGCGTTACAAGACAATAAAACTCAGCATGCCTGCAATTGTCAAATTAGTGCACAGAGAACTAACGTGTCATAGGATATTATTTTTATTTATTCAACACGTATGAGAAAAAAAATACTCCGTCTCTAAACTCACAATAGCATTAAACTGTGTAGCAAACGTAAACATTTTATGTCTAACGTAGTGCAGTCAAATGCGCATACATATATGTAAATTGACTATGTTTTACAACCTGTAAAACAACGTGTTTTTTTTATACTATCGATTGGATACTCAATGGTAAATTTTCTATTTTTATTAGGAACTTTTTTCTAGGATTTTTTAGTAATTATAGAGTGTTAAATTACATATAGAGTATAACGAAACATACTCATTAGTAAGTTTTTTTATAAGAATAACCATTAAGTTAACCTAAAGTGTAAACTTTAATTTAATTATTTTCTTTTATTTATATAATAATCCAATTAAAGATTTATATCACTATAAGGGATTAAAGTTAGCTTGTTATACTTTTTTTCCTCGTGTTTAAAAAATTTAGCAATGCACTGGCAAATCTTAGTTGAAATCAAGTCATCGAAATTAATTTTTTTCTCAGCAATTTGTAAATTTTTTCAAAAATATCAAAAGATAAGCAGAAGTGAAAAAGTAACATGAATTAACATGTACGTAAATTATTTTCATTTATAAAATAAAATGACGAAAACTTCTCGTGACTTGCTTGTTTCTTATTTATGTTCAATTAAATAGCATACTTTGAAACCTAATATTTACAAACGAGCGAGGAACGAACGTCATTAAATAATATATTCATCTTAAAAGATATAATACCATAAGCTTAACATTTTCAATTTTCAGGATTCTCGATTATTGATGGACGGCACTCTAATATCCTTCATTCTCAATCGATACATCCGTTCCTGTCACTGGTCTACCCACAGACTCAAACGAGCGCAGCCTACAGTGTATACTCTCCAACTGCCAGGTACATGCATATACTTACGTTATTTCGATAACACATCGAATCAATTTCTGTCGGGTATACGTATAATTATGGTGCGAAATAATGAGACTCACAAATTCTACAAATGTACATCCGAATTTCACTATAGAATGTACCGGATCGCTATCTTAGCTTTATATACAATTAGCTCAAATTCTATGTATAATAAGCGTTTCATAACGCGGAAATTCAATTCCCTATGGGAAATTAGACTCCATATAATATATAATTATGTTCACAAAGGTAAAATGAATAAATTTTCACTTTGTTTTGCCATCTGCGAACGAAACTTGCTTTCGATAATTTCACTAAATTATTTTACTGTACAAATAATTTCAGACGGAAACTCGTTTTTTAAATTAGTAGTACATGTAATATTAATGTTGATTCGCTATTGCAGTCGCACCATCGACTGTAAACGATCGTCGTTATTGAATTTCTTATCTGGAATGAAATAAAATTAGCCGGGAGCAGCGTAGTGTCAACATCGTGAAAATCAATTCGCGCCATATTTTCTTAATGGGTTCACGCGCGTTGCAATGCTACACATTGCGCGGGAAGAGGATGGAAAAAAACAAGCTCGATGAATGCTTGTAAAAAAGAATCGAGAGATATTGAGCAAAAATGATTTTTAGCCATTCATTAAAAATACGATCCCGACTTAAACATGCTCGGAATAGAAAGTAAAGTATATGTTGAATATGGACGTGGCTTGATCATAAAGAAATCGTAAATCAAAGCCACGTCTAACTATACCGCTGATATGCATCAATATGGCTTTCGATCCTCCTTTACAGTCGCTCCTTTTCCTCGATTGCAATGTACCCTCCATTGAGTAAAATTATTCTGCAATTATTCATGTATTGTGTATGAATTTATTAACTATTTACTCTTACTTTTGCAGAACCTTGATCTAAATACATAAACACGAATTAATATAATTCCAAACTAAGTTCCGTACAAACATGATGAGTATTATACATTTTTGAAAAACCATTCTTATTTTAGAATAATAACAGATACTATTTATTTATAAATTATTCATAATCTCTATATTAACAACTTAGACCCGGCATTTGATCAAAGATTTATTAAATTTTCTGGAAACTTATTTATGCTACGGTCAGTGCGTATTTTTTTATTCGCTAATCATTAGCATGTCATTTTGAATGTATATATATATATATATATATATATATATATATATATATATTTCCTAATTTCATAATTTATTTTTTGTGAGCACATTATATGCTGACTTCCTAGTTACAATACACTCAATTTTATTGAATTCTCTTTCTTTCGAGTACTCGCGCACCTTTGTTTACTTTTTCAAATAGGAAACGGAAGGATACGCGGACAGATATATATGCCTATATGGTTTTTCATTTATTTTTTTTTATTTTTTTGCTGTCAAGACTTAACTGTCTACCTGACGTCTTAATCACGCGCAGATGTATGCGTAAAAACTTCGGAATGAACCACCGGTCTATATAAAGAGCACTTACCTACATTTCTCCGGCTTACTGCAACTTCGATAGTACTCGTATTTTATGTGGCTCGGTATTAGAAAAAGCGGGAACGCTCACCCATACATACAAATGTAGCATATTTTCGTTCGCGAAAGTAATCCATCAAGTGTGCGTTAGTGATCGTTTTCTCTTTTTCGTTCGCCGGGCACAATATTGTTTACTTGTGAATTTCATTACGAGCAATTAACGTATTTGTCGGGAAACTTTTACGATTTATAAGTGTCCGGATAAATATAGTCGATTTTCGCAACAATTATTGGAATAAGATACCGATATAAAAATCGAGGAATCCAGATAAACAAAAAATTTAATTCCATATTTACACTAGTGGATTAATTTGGCAAAATTCTGGAATATTAAAATAGCCGAGACTTTTGTAGAGAATTGTTATTTACACCAATAAATCAACGAAATGTAGCTGTAGAGATGTATTGAAACGCGCAAATTTATTCTAGATACTCGTGAGCGAACAATGGGAAATGTATATAAGGAAGCTAGTTTGGATTAATTTTACAAATTTACATTGTATTGTTACCGTTCTATCGGATCTTTCATCTCATTACAAAAGACACTTATTATAAGAAAAAAATCGTGCTCGAACTAATGGTCTTTTTTTACGTAACTTATACACATATGAATTTCTTAAGATGATTGCCTCAGAGCTCGAAAGTTCATTCAAAATTAATAGCCGTAATGATCCTGCGCAAGAGCCGATAAAATTTACAGGCAACCATCAATTACATCGAACCTTCTAATGTAAGGTATACGGCCCACCAAATTTCGAATGACTTTTGAGTTTTTGGCTTTTTGCCCCGGGCGAGCTCCACGCGGGCCAGAAGGAAAAGGCCCGCTTTCGAGCGCCCGTAATAACCGCATTTGTCTCTCTCCCCTCCCCGCAGCTATCCGGGCTACGTGCCACTGACGCAATACGCCACCGCCACGGCGGCGCCCCCACGACCGCAGCCGGCGCCTCCCTCGACCCAGGTCAACTGCGGGCGGTACATGGGGCCCCAGTGCCAGAGGTCGCGCTACCGCAGCTACGACGGATCCTGCAACAACCTCCAGCGGCCGAGCTGGGGCATGGCCAACACCAAATACGCCCGGCTCCTGCCCGCCATTTACGCCGACAGTAAGTGCGCGCGACGGGCTCGATCGGCGCCAATGCGAATTGTCGCCGATTTACGAATTCGCCGACTGGACGAATCCCCGCTAATTTCCGCTACGCTACCGCAAATCGATTAATCGGGCTTTATAACGGCTAACAGGCCAGTTCCGCGTGTATAAAAAGTGCTCGTTGTTTACGATCAATACCGCAATTATATTTATTACTCGTACGATCCACAAAAGCGCAGCATTAATCGATGAGCGACGAGCTTGTCCCCGAGTCTCGTTTCGGGTTTTATGGGTCGAGTTTAGCCACGACGAAGCTTGAAAAATTCGAGGCTTTTATAGTCGCAGCCTAAATTTCATTTTTCATGAATACAATAAATGGAATAATTGTTTTGTTTTTCTCAAAGAGACGCTAATTTCGAGTAATTTTCCTTGGCGAACGGCCCCACTGCTTATGACCGGGATATATAACTCTTGCGTTAAAAAAAAAAAAATCGCTTATTGTGCAAAAATATACCGGTATTATGAAATACTTGACAAAAATCCACTGAAGAAAAAACTCGCGCGGCAATCGGTCGGCATTTTCTTCCTGAAATTGAAATAAGCGCTAATGAATAAAGGAGATTGGTACACTTTCCCACTAATGATATAACTGCGACCTGTCGCATTCGCCGGAGGAACGAACGCGCGCGCGTCGCCGTCCCATGTGGGAGTAAAAAGTATCCCATGTGCCCTGCGAGGCTTATGCCCGGGACACATCCGGGACTTATCGTTATCTGCAGAACGCATTCGATCCCGCGCGATTCCCCGCGGATACCCGGGAAAAAGGCGCTTCGCGCCTTTCGCATCAGTTTCAGGCTCATACAGGCGCACGGACAAATTCAGCCCGTGAGAGTGGGATTCTGCGCGCCTGCCGAGTTATGTCACGCCGCAACGTGCAACAATCCAAGGGTGATCAACCGCACTCAGAAATTATTATTAGATTGCCATATATATTTGAAATTGTAATCATGGCCAAGCGTCTACTGCATACGGAACAATCGTGCAAGAACCGATTCAATTTACGTCGCGAACGGAACGCTAACTCCGCACTTTGTCGCGCTGCTTTCTCAGAATTGTTCGAGCACCTAATTAATTAAATTAAAATGCTGCTTCGCAAATTACATTATACTTTATAAAAATGTCTTATACTTAACATTATGTATGTATTTTTATAGTTTCAAATTTAACGAATTTTACTTAACTTTCTCTTTGGCGGACGCATTATGCACCAATAATAAACTAATTAAAAATTAAATTAATACTTTGATAGAAATATAACATTGTAATAAAAACTTTACGAAATGATATCTTACTGAAGAAACTAATTTTTTTTTAATCATTAATTTTATTTATTTTAATTAATTGTAAATTAATTGTAAAAAAATGTGAATTAAATACACTTCTTTCGATATAATTAAACTCAAAGTTGGAAAAATTATATTTCTAGCTATCGCCTAGGATCTTATAAAGATCGAAAGGATAGGTAATCAAATTCTGATTATCTGTGCAATTTTAAATTCCTTGCTTCGAATTGCAAGTTAAAAATTGATATTTGAAGTCATGATGGAAATTAAAATAACTTAATAAATAGAATCCCACACTTGTTCACATTATTTAAATTTAACAAGTAACTACAATGGCATACCGAAGATGTTGAACGAGATGTAAAATGCAAAGTATTTTGATAATGAAGCAAATTTACACATATTACTGATTCGATTGTTTAAATAATATTTACTTTTTATCCACATAATTTGATACGCTTGTAGCAATAGATATTTTTATATTGTATGCAAATGAAAATATTTACTTAATTAAATGTTATATGTACTGTAAAGCTTAATACATAAAACATAAATTATTTGAGCTTTGAAAAAATTGTTATACTAATAAAAACATTTTACATAAGAATGTTAAATAAAACAGAGACGTAGTCCGGTTTATGAAACACATGCGTAAGAAAATAATTTACCGTTACATTTTAAAAATGTGTGTCATTTGTATAAGAAAATTCTGCTTCAAATATCGCAATATTATGCAAACCTAACATATAACACTTGCCTCATGCACTAAGTCACGCGGCGCTCATACATTCAAACAATCATGCATTCAAAATGAAAATTAATTCTTGTGATTGACGGAACAATAAAACTTTGATACACAGATGTTCACGCGCCACCAGTAGCACTCAGTGGCAATCCTTTACCCAACTCCAGAGAAGTTAGTTTCACGATCTTCCCGGACGTGGACATCCAGGATCCAAAATGGACATTAGTAGCTATGCAATATGGGCAAATTATGACGCACGACATGGGCCTCATCGACGGAACTACACAGTCGAGTAAGCAAAATGTCAATTTTATCACATATTTTTTCCCAAAGTATAATCTGTCTCATAATGTTTCATTTGCTTTATCTAGAAAATCCCGTTGTTTATATTTGAATAATTCTATTGATTAGATAATCAAAACCATCACGTTATTCGTTTAAAGATAACTGGTGACTTATTACTACTCTAGAACTAATGCAATATAATCTGCAAACTAGAATTAAGTAATATAGAATAATTGCAAGTTTTTAATCGAGGGAAAAAACCCGTCCATATTTTTATAATGAATTTGCAGAGGCTCACCCGACTCGATGCTGTTCGAACGAGGGACAATTAATACAAGAGGCTTTGAGCAGCCCCCTATGTTTCCCCATTATAATTCCGCCTAACGATCCAGTTTATTCTTATGAGAGGCAGCAATGTCGCAACTTCGTCCGTAGTACGACAGATTTGGACCGAGGTTGTCTATCTGGGTATGAACCAGCCGAACAGGTTCGTAGTATATTCGATAATTTCCTTAAAAATAACAATTATTTAAAACTAATTGTACGGATATACAGTACTTAACTAGTTTCTATATTTATGATTTATTTCATAAACTAATAAAAAAGTCTAGTAACATTCTGTGTATATTTTTTTCTTAAGAAATTATCAGGAAATATTCTTATAATGAAATCAGAATATATCAATTATTCAACTCAAATATGTCAACTTTATCATGTTAAAAAGACTTTGACATTTTAATCATAATTCAAGTTATTATGAAGAACTAATGACTAAATCTTCAAGTTTTTTCTAAAAGAATGAATTTCCGAGAAATTAATGTTAATTGAAACAAAATCTAATTCATCAGTATATATACCGATTTTACAAATCAATAATAGATTATTTAATATTGCATTATCGTTTTTAACAGATTTATTGATTAGTAATTAAATAATAAGTATACTATACTGCTTCAACGAGGAATTTGAATTATCAATTTAAATTTAGCATTTTAAAGCATCGAACTATGTTTCTATAATATAATTTTATATAATTGTAAGTTTATTTAAAAGTCATTATATTCAATTTTCGCAATAATTTAATCTGAAAGCAAGTCACTTTAGGAAAAGATAGAGTTATATTCAAGCACAAAGCTTTGATTAGTACAGTTTCGATTTACGTGGTGTTGACATATAAAAGCTTTAACACACTTTCCATTAACAGTTGACGACTGTCTCGCACTTTTTGGACTTGTCTATTATTTACGGATCGAGTAACGACGTCGCCGCGTCCTTGCGAGCAGGTGTCGGAGGCCGACTAAACGTTGACGTACGTGGAAATCGCGAATGGATGCCGGCAGCTAGGAACAAAAGCGCTTCTTGCGATATCGTTAGTCAAAATGACGTCTGCTACATGGCTGGTAAGTAATTTTAAAAATATAAACATTTATAATTAAACAATCTAAATGAACAAGATTTGAAATTATTGAATAATTGTTATATTAAATAAAAGTCCGAAAAAATTGTGAATTTTGCGGATGCCACGAGAAAAGAAAAGTTATTTGAACTATTTATTATTTCACTTCGCATTAATGCAAAACCATAAGTATTCAATAATTCTCAAAGAGATTTTTGGATAATGTGTATATTTTATGGTAGTTTTTAAATATATAAAGTATATAAAACTGTACTTATAAAATAATTATATACGTTTACATCGGAAGCTCTAAAATGAGAGGTCATTTTCGCATATACAAATTGTACATATCAAATGAACCGTTACACCTCGTATTAAACTAAATACTAATATTGATTAATAAATTACAATATAATGGCTAAATGTTTTGCATTGTTTTTATATAGAATTTTAGCAGGTAGCTGTTTCTTACTTATTGCTTCAATAAAAATAATCATTACAAATTTTACGTTTGTCGTAAGAAAAACATTGCCTTTAAAGATGTAAACGCTAATAATTTCAAGTTTTAAGAGTTTTTGCAACAGTAGAAAATATAAAAATGAGCATAATTTATATTCGAAAAAATGTCACTGGTAAAACTCAACTACATTTACAGTTTATTTTATCTTCAATGATTGGTATGGTTTTAAAATTAGTAATGCTTATTTGTAGTATTACATTGTCAGATGTAATTTACTTTCATATACTGTTATTACTTCCTGTTTTGAGAACAATCTAGAAAGTATAATGATAACTTCTTAATATTATTTATGCTAGTATGTATTTCTATGCCAACGTCTTATTAAGTATACACGTATAATGCCGAGAGGCAAAATTTTAACGCGGCTACTCATTAAATAAGTTTTTTCTCGATGACAATACTATAGGGAGAAGAAATGATTTGTAGTATAGGTGATACTTTTTCGTCTTCATGTGAAAAAAAAAGTATAGGAAAGAAATGGCTGAGTCGCGAAGTAATGATTAGTCGTAAGTTATAGTTAAAGGCGCATATGTGGGGGGAACCCAAAAGTTTCTCTTCTGTGCGTTTTTTTTTTTTATTTCAATAGCATTCACATTGCGTCGTAAAAACAGCGCCTTGTTATCCATTACAGCTCTTTAAAAAAAAATCTTAGAACGCGAGTCATAAAATCAAAACGACTAGCTCTGAACATAACATAACGGTTGTATCTCCTGCAGCTACTGACTGAGAAACCTAATACGATTATCTAAATGCGTGTGAATTCGGCACACGGAATAGAGTATATATTTTTAACAACGCATTTGGTATTACGTAATGACTGTAATAAGTGGCTTACTGTCACTGTACGTGCAGGAACTATTGGCTAACACCAAGAATCTATAGCTTTATATTTCGATCCGTGAGTTTTCTTCCTAATATCTTAATTCGAGATTTTTTTTTGAAAGTTAATTTTATTCTGCTTTCTTCATTCGATTAATGTAATACGGGAATTGAATGAAATTTATTTTTAAAAAGATAAATTTATGTTAAATAAATCTAAAAATGATAAAAATTTCAATGATCTGTTACATAAATTAAAGAAGCGTATATCCGAATAACTTGCAGGTGACAATCGAGTTAATCAGAATCCGCAGCTGACGATCCTCCACCTGGTACTATACAGAGAGCACAATCGGATAGCCGGAGAGCTTGCAAAATTGAATCCCCATTGGAGCGACGAGACGACCTTCCAAGAGGCCAGGAGAATTAATATCGCCATTCATCAGCAGATCTCGTATTACGAGTGGCTTCCAATTTTCATCGGTACTCATATAGCAACTGCTCAAAATTAACACAAGCGCGCATTAATCTGTCCCTCTTTGACAAAAGTTCTATATGCTATAAATAGATTATATATAGATATAAACAAATCGTTAATTTTAACAGGTCAACAGAATGCTGAAAATCGAAGAATTTTATACAAAACTCAAGGATGGGTCAACGATTATGATGCGAATGTGGACCCCAGCACTATTAATGAGCACTCTAATGCTGCTTTCCGTTACTTCCACACTCTGATTGCAGGAAAATTATTGTAAGTGTCAATACATACCAGCTTCTTTTTATATAGCTTTCTTTTAAGATGAAATATTATTTCATAATTTTGTCAAGCTTTAATTATATTTTACTGCAGTTTTTAATGAATATTTTAAGATCGAATAACCGATGTGTACTTACCTCAAAAGCATAATTTTTATTACATTTTAAAAGAAATAATGTACGGAAGAGTTAAAAAATTAGCTTACTGCTTATATTATACTCAAATAAAAATAATTATAGTAATTTTTTCCTATAATCAAACAGGAGTTTCGAAACATCCTAAATCATTCGCAACTTTCATACAATAAGGTACCGACGTTTTTAACTTCAAATACTATTTAAAAAACGTGGTGAAAATTTGTATTTATATATTTCTTTAAAATGCTTACACTATTAATTAGTTTGAAACTAAAGATTTAGTTTCGTATTCCAAACAAATATTAATAAAAAAAATTATTTGTTAAACGTTTATTTTATAACTAAGAATATTTTTTGTATCTTTATTACATGGCATATTAGCAAGTAATTAAAATTTAACGTCTAAGTTTTAATTTAATAACTTTGAATTTCTGAAATGACAAATTGTCTATCGGAAAAATTCAGGAGGGTGTGATTAGTCACTCGTCAAATTACAATCTCATTTAATTGGTTTTATTCGAGCTGCATATGAATTAGAGGGACTCTAATTGAAAGCAGTGGAAAACCTGTAATTGAATGCGCGTATGCATTAAATGAATATCGTGAAAATTAGGGCGCTATGCTACTACGGACTAATACGTGAATTTCTTCAGTGTAAATGGTTCTCCTGTTTAAACTATCAATATACTTTGCGCGTATTACATTTCGACGTACCTTTTACAGACGATAGACTTAAATTAGACCGTTCATTATATCATCTATTAATTTGTAACGACTATGTCTACTTTACACAAGCAATATGTAGTAGTGCATTGGATTAGAAAACAAGATAGCTACAAACTACCTAGTCACAGTGAAACTGTCACTAATTTGAAAGAGAAAAGCTTAATAAAGTTTCATTTCACTTCTCAGCATTTGTCAATTAACTTGTTTCCAGACTCGTGGACGAGCCTCGATATGCCTATGCGTACAACGCCCTACGGTTGAGCGATCACTTGAACCGACCTGGTGTTATCGAGCAGAATTTGGATGCGCTAACGAGAGGAATGTCCTTCCAGCCGCAGGAGCAGAGCGACCAGTGGTTCGATAGAGAGGTAAATACATATACATAGTTCAATATAAGAAAGAGTTAATAAGAGCTACGGCAACAACGACAACAGCATCGACAAGGACGATAACCAAAATAATAACGATAACAATGTCAATAATAATAAAAATAAAAATAATAATAACAGCAAGTCAACAATAATAATAATAACGACCTCAATGAAGCCCAAAACGATAAGCCGGTTTCAAGTAGAATACTAATAACAATCTATATGCAGTATCGTTGAGCTCGTCCCATTCTCTCTACTTTCAGATAACGAACTTCCTCTTCAGAAACCAGAGGAGGTTAGGTAACGATTTGCGTGCCATCGACATTCAGAGGAATCGTGATCATGGTCTGGCCAGTTATAACAGTTTCCGTGAGTTCACCGGACTGCCCAAAGCCGTTCTGTGGACCGACTTCGGCGACCTCATGTCTGCAGAGGTCTCTATACATTTTTCTATTCTTTCTATCTATAAATTTATGTGTATAAGAGAGAAGCGCGTTTAATCAAGAGTAGACCCTGCTCTTCTTTTGATGCTTTTTCTTATGTACTGCGCTGCTCAAGTACCCTAGTCGCTATCTGATTCGTTGTTTCTTTGTCTTCGCGCATCCCACAGAATATTCAAAAGCTGTCTCAGCTCTACGAGAGGCCAGACGATGTGGACTTGACAGTAGGAGGTTCCCTCGAGCGTCACGTCGAGAATACGCTGGCCGGGCCGGTGTTCATAAACATCATGTCCGAGCAGTTCTGGAGGACGAGGGTTGGCGACCGCTACTGGTACGAGACCGGAGATCCCGAGATTGCCTTTACAATTGGTGAGTATAAAGCACTGGCAATTACCCAGCTTGCTCGTTCAGTGAAAGAGCCATTATCCTCTAATTAAATTTCTAGTCTAGGATTCCATAGCAAACGCACGAGCATAATTGATTTCTGATTAGATCTCCTCCCCTACACCTGTTTTCTCTTATACAAAATAATTATTTAAGTTTTATACCGAATATCCAGGAATGCTAAAGATTTTGATATTTACAATATATTTTCCTTTAAATCAATGAATATACTTGACTAATTAATATCGCTCAACGTTGATCGACTAATTTTATTTAAGTTATTCGTATAATAAGCCGCAAAAATGTTCAATTTATCTTGTCACTTTAACATTTACGTACAAGAATTGTCAAGGTCCATTTTTTAATTTCATTAAAAACAATTGAAGAAAATACTGAGTTTTTCTATATAAGTATAATATTTTACTTAAAACTTGCTTTTTTTGCCATATCCATAAATGTTAACTTACAGATGCTTTTATATATACATTTTTAAAAACGTATATTTATTTTCAATGTAAGGAAAAAAATTCTAAAAAAAACCTTAAGTATATAATAATAAATAAAATTATATAATTTATTCCAAATGAAAAATATAAATTTAAATATAGAAATTATTTGATCGTTTTTATATAATATAATATTAATTTTGATATATTAAATTATGACATGTTAAATTAATTATTTTTTTATAAAAACAAAATACAATTTATTTGTTTAAAAATCAAGTATTTAATAAAATAAGTATAAAAACACTTTTATTAAAATATCTAAATTAGCTCAATCTTCTATTTTGGCGTTACGGCAAATTTTATGTTATTAGTATATTCATATATAAAAAATAATAATATACTTATTCTTTATTAAAGCTTCTATACATAAATGCTAATGCGAGATGCATTACATATTTTACAGAACAACTTGCCGAGATTCGTAAAGCCAGCATTGCGAGGTTGCTATGTGACAATGCCGACCAAATCCAGCTGATGCAGTTGAGGGCCTTTGAACAAGTTTCACAATCGTAATAAGACTTTTTTACAAAATTCGTTAATATTATTATATTTTGGAGAAAAATTAAGCACTCCCTTTGTCATTACAGCAATCCACTTGTAAGATGTCAAGATATACCAGCTATCGATTTATCTCTTTGGAGAGATATTCAAGCACCAGTATGGTCGTCGCCCTCGTTCTCGCCATGGGGTAAAAAATGAATATTGTTAAAAAGTTGAAATCTAGGAAATTAATTTTACATTATAAGGATCTTCCTGAACCATCAAAGAAGTTCATCCTCCATCATCGATCATTTATATAAAAATGTAATTATTGTACATTGAAATTTATTACGTAACATTGAGTATTATATATAATACTTTAAGATTTTTTAATACAATTAAAAAATAGGTACGTATATAATTTCTAAGGTTGTTGCGAGTACATATGTAGATATCACGAAGATGAATATTTTTATCAATCAATACTCGTCAATACTTTAAAATAATGTCACATATTTCTTAAATCATTTGTATTTTTAATTTTATTTTGTTAATATATTGACATTTTAATTTTTTTAAGAAATAAAATAAGAATGATGAAAAATACAGCTTGATATTATTCACACTCTTCTCCTCATCCTATAATAGAAATAAAAATATTGTTAATAATTTCAGATTATATTTAACATTTAATATCTAAGTAGTCGGCCAATATTTGACTATTTTAATTCATATTTTTGATTTACCACGAATTTTTAGTCTGATATTATTTCGATTTATACTAGAACGATAAATAAACATCTCAGTATTACATAAAATATAATTTATAGATCCAGTTTTTGCGACAATCCTTGATCTCAATTAAAAATTAAGAATAGCAAATTCAGCGTTGCCAGACATTCCTTTCTTACACAATACTTTAACAAAAGAAAATATACTTGAAAAAACGCTGAGTCGATTCAATAATTTAGACGCGCATGCTTGTATCTTGTACAGAATTTTTAGTTAGTGCTTCGGAACGGCTTCCAATACATTTGTAACATACCAACCGGTAATTTTATTCATTCTAAAGATCTCGAAAAGTTTTAACTTTAAAATAAAAAAATGCTGTGATACGCGTGCGCGTGGAATTGCTACGAAAAAATGACCAGAAAATTGTCAAAAATCCATTTAATAGGCTTAATTATTCCTTTACTACACTTAAATGTAAACGCGCAAAGTGACGAGGGGCGAACGCCCGTCAAAGTTGCGAGCGGCGATAGCGCGAAAAATCATCAGAGCGCGGAAGAGCAGCGGGAGGTAGAGATTGACGACCTGATAAAGAGTCTCGAGCGGCGCCTCGACGATAAACAGGTAACGAGCAGGGAGTTGGGCGCGGTAGTCGGCAGGGACGATGGCAAAAGCGCCACGACAAACTTGCCGACTTACGATCGCAACGGCGCTTTCGGAAGCCAACGAAATCTTTACAGGACGTATCCGAATTCGAACGATGACAGAGCACCGAGCGCTGGGGGAATACTTAAAGGGAACGTCGCCGACAGCATCGACGGTAAAATAGACCTCGCTGCGCGAGGACGTAAGGACAAACGAAAGCTATTCAATCGCGAGGATTATATTAGCGTCGATCAGGTTAGCTTTTTTGAGCTTCGAATTAAATATCTGTTATGAAACGTAAAGTAAGCACTCAGCAAACGCCTACAGATATATCGACTCTGTCGGTGTATAACATAAATACGAGAGTTTACCAGATTAACATAAAACTTTATTAATATTAAATTAAATCGATTTCTCTAATCTCTATTTCTAATATAAATGGTCTCTGTTTATATTTTATGTTTATGTTTATGTTTATATCGAGTGCTCTGTTACTTGATTTATAACAAAATAAAAAAGAAGGGAATCGAGTACTCATTTTACTCCCATGTCACAGTTCCAGGTCTCTAGTACTGTGTCAGGAAATAAATTTCTACAGTTACGGACTGATTTAAAAAATACAGTGTTATTATTAGTCACTTAAAAAAATTCAAATTATTTAAGCTTTTCTTTATGCACCGGTACTTTTTGTTTATGCTTCGAAATAATTTTTCGAATGAAATTACGTTACAAAAATAAATCGTTTTGTTCCTATTTCTATGCTTCACGGATAGCTGCTGAACATAATCCAATTCCTTAATTTTAAAAATTATCCTTATGTCGACTGTTTTGAATTAAATTAATAAATATTTTTATCGGCCTTCAAAACTAAGAGTTTAATTTCTGAGGGTGAACCGTAGCGGTTCGAAACGTCGGAGATCAAAGGAGAAAGCTGGTAGGGCAGTCAGATTACCCTTCACTAACATAAAATATTGCTTTTATTATTTTCATTTTAATTTATTTTAATATTTTTAATTTTTAATCTAATTTATTTTTAGTAATAAGTTTTATTGCAGATTCTGCGGGGGCGATAATAAACAAGGACAGTCTGACTGTCATTATTTTAACTAATATATTATATTATAAAGACTGTAATACAGATAAAAATATATATGAATATAATCCAAATCTCCCTGTGTGTATGCCTGTCTAATATTTTTGTGTCCTTATTGTCTCGATTAATATGCCAGTATGCAAATGTGTGCCTTCTATTTAAGATCGTGCAGTATTATTTTTTCATACTTGCCAATCCACCTTACCTATAAAAGACTTGAAATCGGTAGTAAATAAGTTTATTTTATTTTAATATTATTATTTATTATGAAACTTAAAAATATTAATAAATATATTTTTACAATTTATATTTAAATCTATAAGCATTATATTAAAATAAAATCAATAAATATTTATGTCAATCTATTATGAATATTTAGTAGTATCTATTAAATTATAAATAAAAATGTATAGGTATATATAATATGACTTTCAAATATTGTATTATATTGTATCATTTTGTGCTATTTTTTACTTAGCATATTTTTACAATAAAACTAAGGAGTATACCACAAATAAACAATTATAGTATTGAACTATAGAGGAACGGGTACTTACGAATCTAAAAGAATCACATCTCAATAAGCCCATGGTATACGTACATCGACCTTTACTGAAATAATAAAATATGTCTTGAATGAAAATAAAGTGTTTACTCATATAATATATAATTTTCATACCCTAAATCGGTATAATAATATATTATTTACTTACGAACATTTATTGATTCTTAAAGTTATGAATAAGTACATCAAAATATCATATGATTAAAAAATCATATGAATTTTTTCAACAAATATTACTATATTTTAGATCGCATCGGTCATAAAATAGATACGACTTCAAAAAATTCAACGTTTTAATTATTCAATAAAATTCATTCCGTTATTTATAGATTTATGCTTTCATGCATAAACAATTTATTATTCGAAGAAAACAAATATGTACAGGCACAGTAGTAGATACTCATACCCTACGAAGGATCGAGCTGGACAATACGAACACTGCATGAGTTACTCGAGCATAGCAAAAACTGCATTGACTGCACTTCACTTCCTTATTACATATCCTATTTTTTCACATCATGCGTTAAACTCCATATTTTATTAGATTCTAACAGACGAGAAAGATAGTTTTAACGTTTGACTCGCTGTTGTTTTCTGTCTTGCATGCCGAAAATGACGGGCTACAGCTCAGTTTTTACTTTACTTTATGCGTTATATGGCAAAAACTCCATTTTTATTCCATTCTGATAGCCAATAAAAATTGAGTTTTACGTACTGAAAGTTGAAAAATAATTTTAAAAACCAAGTAGTAAGCGGAAAAGTAAAAAAAGTTACTAGAGAATTATCGTAAAACTTATGTAATTTACATAATACAAAGAACAAGATTGATATTGCCAGATAAAAAGCATTAGTTAGTCAAATAATTTATTAGTGGTATAGAGATCGCTTATTTCGAGCATTGAATTTCTACATTGTAATTTCTTAGTCTCAAAAATTATAACAATAAAGCATACGTACATATACACATTGTTATATTATCTAACAATGCAATATTAGCTGGGCCGTAAATAAATAAACAGTTTTCGAACCATACAGTTCCGATTCCATCAGCCATCGATCTTCGCGGATGCCACATCGGACGCGCCCTTTCTCAAAGCGACTCCGGCCGTCGGATCCCCTCCCGGCATCGCGACTCCGACCACGAAATACGCGCGGCTGGGTGGCGTCCCGGGGACCGAGCTCGGCCATCCGCACGACGCGACGGCGACGCGGAAGCTCTCGGACTACAGGCTCCCGGGCCTGTTCGGCTCGAGCGACGACGTCGAGCGGAAAATGCGACTGGACGTGGCGGTCGCGGAGGCCGCCGAGATGATTCGGAAACTCGCGTTCGACACGCGGAGCGGGGCCTCCTTCAGGGACAGCGGCGAGTCGGGGCCGCGCGCCCTGGACCTCGCCGTCGACGTCGTGAACAAGGTCGCGGAGGCCGTGGCGGGCGACGCGTCGGTGAAGCTGAACGGCCGACTGGAGCCGTCGGCTCTCGACACCGGGAATCCAGCGGGCGCGGGCTCGAGCGCCAGGTCGTCGGTGAGCGGCTCGGAGAGCCAGGCCGATGCAATTTCGAACGCGGGCTTCGACTACGTGAATAACGGCCTGACGAAGAGCAGAGAGGCGCTGGAGGGCCGGTCGCCGAGCCAGGACTATTACCTCGGACACGCCAGTCAGTACTCGCGTGGACGATGTGATTCTTGCAGCAAGCACGGCAGGACCTCCCAGGGCGCCGATCCGCTGCGCAAGAGGAACGACTTCGTGTTTAAGGGTCGTGCGAAATGCAGGCAAAGCGGAGAGCACGGAGGGATGATTTACCATCTCGACTTGTTGCCAGAGGGACAAAATAAGGTTTCTTTAGATTTACATCAACTATTCTTTAAAAAATCATCTTCGTTGGAATAAAAAAATTTATTTTCAGTTCTATATTCAATTATGATTTTCAACTAAATTACACTGCAGTATATCCGATAACTAATTATCATTCGCTAAAACTAACATTCACTATTTAATTTTTAAGATTTCTATACAATTCAAAAAATTATAAATTTATTAATTATTTTAATATGTGCATTCTCAAGAAAAATTATTCCAATATTATTTATTTTATTAAGATTGCTACAATTCCTTTAATAAACCAAGTTCAGTATTTCACATGATGATTTTTATTTTTGAAAATTTGAAATGTCTTTTACTATTTGACAATGCAACTTTTAATAAATATGAATACAAACTTAGCATAAAAAATAAAGCGTTGTTTATAGAAAAAACGTAAATAAAAAAATTAATTATGGCTTATAATTTCTAAATAATTGATATAGTGTAATACTGCTTTCTAGAAACGAAACTCCGACGGAACATGGGAAGATAAGAACAAACTTTACAATTTTAATGAAATGGAGCGCAATAAATTTATCGATTTAAATATGAATTGTTCCAGCATGAATGAGACTAAACCGGATTGCATAAGGTTGAACTTTGATCTCGTAGTTCCCGAAGGTAAAAAAAAATTTTAAATTAGATTTAATTTTGAAAAATATGTTCTATTTTTTATAAATTCAGTTTAATCAGATATAAATTACAAATGTTCAGTATGTAACCTATTCTTGATTCTATATAATAAAAAAAATTACTATCAAATAAAATAATACTAAAAATTTTTGATAAAAAAAACTTACTGAACATTTCAACAATAATAGTTTTAAAGAAACTTTTAAAATTTGTAAAAAAAATTACAATCAGACTGTCCTTATATATAATCACTCCCATGGAATCTGAAATAAAAAAATACTACTAAAAAATAAAAAATTATAAACAAAAATCAATATACTATTGTCAACAAAGGATGATCTGATTGCTTCCATAACCAAATTGTTGGAATGCATGTATCTACTTCGCCCAACGTTTCGAGCCGCTTTAACTCATCAACAGTGACTGATTTTAATTTTTTATTAAATAATTATTTAAACATTTCTGGCTCTCCTTAATTAAATACTTTTGAAGTTTTCAAACTCGTAAATCTTCGGAAAAAATAAATTCGGAACAGCCTTACAGATACTGAGTTAATGAGACAAATTTGATTCGGACAAGCTACGACGAATTATCAATATCACTTAATTATCAATAAAGTCAATTGGTAATGAAACTAATTAAATGAACAACTGTACAATGTGTATACAACGAATTTTCAATCATTTAGATATATTAAATGAAAAAGTTACACAATCAACCTATTGTTTTGTGACCCGTTCCATTTTCAACCTTACCTCACTTCTACTCTCGCTCAGACAGAAAGCACCCAATAGAGCTGCGGACAGCCAAGCTAATAATAGAATTCGACAATTTTTAATGACTATCGTATCCGAGCGTATAATTCAACATAGGTATCATAACGGACTGTTGCAATCGATCGGCTTGATTCATTGCGCGGTTCTGTGATCGGCGCGGCTCGACGCGGGCGGCGCCCCTTTTTAATCCCGACTGTTATAAAAATTCTGCTCGCTTTCGTCAAAGATGGAGATCCAGTGCCGCTTGGCTTCGTGCGAAACTATTTGAGTCAGGGTCGCGACCTCGCCGTTGACATGCACGATCGGGCCCGCGGTCTGCAGTCCAGTGACGGATTGCAGCCGGTCCCCCATTCGCCGTCCATGCTGCACTTCTTGAACAACCGGGCCTCGGACTCGGTGGTCAAGCTGAACGAGGAGTCGCAGATCGTCCTCTTCGGCACCAAAGTTCTCCAGCAAAAGCTGTCTACCGAGTAATATAGCAATTCAAATACTGTAAATCTTTTATTGTATATTTAATAAATTAATACTTTTACATACAGAAGTAGAAGATTTTAGAGAATTATTGCCATTTTAAGAAGGTTAACGCTTTCAATAGCTGTGCATAAAATAGTCCTCATATGAATTTTTATTTTAGGAAAATTGTAAATAATAACATTGTCAATTATTCTAATTAAAAATAACAAAAATAATACCTATATCATTTATGTATTTCAATCGATTAATTTAAAGATATTATATAGTTACCATAACAATTATATATAGTAATTCGATATAATAATAATAATTCAAGGTAATATGTCCAGAGGAGCGTGGAAAAAATCATTAAATTATTAGCAAAAAGTGTTATCGTTTGTGATACATTATATTATTGGAACGAAATTTCTTTAAGAACTTTGATCTAGTAGATGGTGATGTAGTAAGGATTGCACATAGTAATTTAATTAAATTTAATTCGACGAAGGCATTTTACATATGTGCCTATCCATAGCTTCCATCTCAAATTACATGTATACCAGATAACATATACCTGGACTATTACCGCAAGTGCATGAATGCAACGCGACAAGTCACTTTCATCGTAAATACCAGTAGAAGTCTCTTATGTATATAAACCACCTAGAAAATTAGTTACACGCTCTATTTTCTATCCCCACTCTGTAGTTTAATGTGGAAATTAACGACTGCTTCTCTGCAAGTTCTTATTGAACGTTTTTATAATTCAAAAGGAATGCGAGAATTGTATAACAAGCACCGATATTGAATTCCAATAGATAAAATTTACTGTTTCATATATTAGTTTTTAAAAATTATTTTTCATTTATTGTAATTTTCTTGCCAACTGCTTATTAAATATGATGATTAAAATTTTAATGCTACTTAAATTTTAGATATATTAAAGAAAAAGCATCAATGCTCATCGAAAATATCTATAAGTGTAGATATACATATATATATATATATATATATATATATATATATATATATATATGTATATATATATATATATATATATATATATAGAATATATATTACATAAATTATCATTCATAAATCAACAGTAATAGGAAGCTATTGAATAGACTAATCAACTCACTAATTAATACGATCTACCGCACAGAAATTCCAATGATTTAAATATAATATATAAAATTATTAAAGTATTGTTCGAAAATAACTTGATTAATTTGTTTTCAAAAAGTCCAACTTTTTAAAATACCACAAAATTTATTTAACTTTTGTATATTATACCGGTAAAATTAAACCAGTTGAATGAAAAATCTAAAATACTAAAATTTTTCTGTTCGGTATTGCAAGAACAGAAATTTTACGGATTTTAGTTATATAAATAATTTACATAGTATTTCCCGATCAGATGATTAAGTAAAGATTGTTCATTAGAATGTAAGTTTTCGAAAGGTTAATATATATATATTCTTTAAATGATTAAGGTACAATATAACGCCGAACTCGTTCCTTGAGTTTATCGATCATCATGGATTTCGCGTTACCGGAACCGAAATCTGCCGTGGCCGAAAAGGACGTTGCAACAGCTCCGCGAAATTCAGAAGCCTCGACGGATCTTGCAACAATGCTAGGAATCCAACCTGGGGTCAGAGTAATACAGCCTTCGTGAGGATTTTAGCCGCTCGCTATTCCGATGGTAAAAACGTATATTCGTATATATATATATATATATATATATATATATATATATATATATCGTATATATATATACATATTGCAATATTTATTGATCTGTTCTGCATAGCTGTTTTACGTTCTCACGTTTTCAATTCACCGTATTAAGGCGAAAATATCTAATCAAAAATCTTTATCGAATGAATTCCAATTTACAGATATATTAATATTTTACGTAAAGACTAATTGTGTAGAAAAAACATGGTAACAGTATATTGTATATACATTAGCCATTATATAATACATGCTTGAAAGAATTTTATTATTCAGTTGTTTTGAATCCTATTATTAAGTGATTTATCGTCCAATATAAATCGAATATAAATAGTATTGGCAAGTGCGTTAGTCATACATCAAAGAACCTCATACCGTTTAACGTATTCATAACATATTATAAAATTTTCATAAATAATATATTTATATAACAAAGAGCACACAAAGGATAGAGAATTTATACATAATAAGTAATTGTTTTATAACGTAAGAGAAAACAACTTAATTGAAGTAGAATTTGCGAAAACGATTTAACTTTCCCAATAGAAAACCAGTGGGATAGACTTGAAGCAGCAATAGAATAAATTACAGGCATTTGCAAAATGGTACATATTATGCATTGGTTTGGCATTGGCACGGTAACGCGCGCGATTCGCGCATTTATCCGACATCGATCTCCATAAGTAGAGCATAAACTTTAAAATATAATCTAATATTAGCATTTTTTACTTTCCAGGTATCTACGCGCTCCCCTTGAGCGTATCGGGCAACCCATTACCGAACCCACGTACTGTCAGCACCCAATTATTTTCGAGGCGCAACACCGCCGACTCTGTTTACACGCTCGCGCTCATGCAATGGGGACAGATTCTCGCGCACGACTTTGCGCGCCAAGTAATCGATCAAACCGGTAAAATCTTGACTTATGCACGCATTTATGATCTATATAAGAATTACCATCCTTTCTCAAAATTTACCCCAAGCCCAATGCAAATCGGCACTTTGTAAGCGCACTAAATTCGCCGCGAAATAAATCGCCACTGGCGCGCAGCGCGGCGCTCCGGCGTCTGCCTTCGTTCCAAAAGTCAAAAGCCTTTGACGCGAGCCGGGCGTGTCGACATCTCCGTCGATCCTATACATAATTCGCCGATTTCGTTGCGGCGATATCGAGGCGTATCCATAATTCACTCTGTGTTTTCATGTGGCGCGCAGCTTCGGGCGGCATCGAATGTTGTGACACGCGCGGAAGCGGCCCGTTGCCGAAATCGTTGCAACACCATTCCTGCCTACCCATTATTATACCGAGTAACGATGAATTTTATGCAAGATACGGACAGAGCTGCATGAATTTCGTACGTAGCATGACAGTTGCCAGGGAGGACTGCTCGTTAGGACCGGCGAATCAGGTAATTAAATTATTACTCTTGTTCATTCAAATGTCTTATTAGTTCACCTCGATGAAAGCAATTTTGTAGTAATTTTTAAAAATTATTTATAATATATTCGATAAATGTTAAACGATACTTTTACTCTCCGAGACTATTCAATATGTATTGAGTTTTAATTTTATTAACATAAAAAATAATACATAAAATCGTTTTTGCGAAATGATAAGATTTCTTCACATTTCTTACTGTAACTCGACATTCATAGTAAATGATAACTTCGTTTAAATAATAAAATTTTTCGTATAATGTATTAATGGAGCAATGTTATTTTATTTTTACTTAAAACAGGTTTTTAATAAAATTTTATATCTTAGGAGGTCAGTACACCATACTGACAAAATCCCTCGTGAAGAGAATTTGAATATTCTTCATTACTGATGGTTAAAATTTTATTAATAATCAAAAAAAATTGTTTTGTAATCTTTTAATAATACATTATTAATAACAAATTACTTAAAGTTTAATAAATGTGTTCACTAAATTTATATATTTTTTACGTATAACGTAAATTATTTTTATTCTAGTTTAGTCATAATTGAATTTTAAAAATGTTATTTCCTATACATATTTGTTGCTTACTTTATTTTATTATTTATTTATGAATTATTTAACAGTTTATTCAATATTCAGCTGATAAGAAAATAACATAGCATTGCTCCCTTCAAATTGGTGTTAAAATTACCTTTAAATGTGTTCAGACTTATGCGTAATAAATGTTTGTATATAGTGTAATTTACATTGATGAGTTTAAAAGAAGTTATATTTTATTCACCTAAACAGAATTGTTAAAAATTATGTAATATCTTTTGTGTTGCCAAAATTGAAAAACGTTATACTTGAAGCAGGCAATATTTCAATGAGTTTAATTTATATTTATTTAGATAGGAAATTATTGACATTCTTTTATATTAAATGTAGTAGAAAACAACTTCAAATTATCTCGTTCTCTAATGAATGTTGTGAAGAATAAAAACAAATTTTATTTTTGCGCTGAAATTTCAAGCTATTTTATGATAGTGACCCCTTGTCAAAGCAACCTATGAAAATTAATTATGAATTTTACGTTTTAAACGGATCCATTTTAAATAACAAACAGCTAAATCCAATTAAAAATTCATAAAAATTTATATTTTAAATAGTTTATCAAACAACCTATTACTTAGTCATGTGGAGTGAACGCAATCATTGATTAATGTTATAATACACATATGTAAATATCTCCTATAACTAGTAACAGATATATTAAACCACACCAGTCGTGTCAGAGGATTGAAAAGGATAGAATTCAATCTTTCATTAATATGTATAACCTATGAGCGATGTAAAATAGATAGCATAAACACCTACGGTACACGTATATGTTAATAAAATGATGCAAATAATAGATTTTAATTCCATACAACTATTTGATCAAAAACATCTAAATTAAAACTGATGTTTTCACATATTATCGATAAAAACAGAATATAAAATTTAAATATAATCTTAAATATTATTAAAAATACCGTTGGGATTGGATAGTACTTTGAAACTTTTTATAACTACTACAGATTTGTTTTTACAAATTATTACGCGCACGTTGTCTCGCTTAAGATGACTGTCACTACTTATTCGTATGATATTTGCTTAATAATATGCGAGATATTAGTTGAAAATTTCATTCTACGCTTGTAAGTTTTAATATGTAAATTGTCTACTTCAGTGTGCCCGTTACTATGTACACTTGCGATTTTTTACGTATGGATGTTATATACTATATATATATATATATATATATATATATATATATATATATATATATATATATATATATATATATTAGCGAAAGATTGCATTCAATCCTCGGAATTAAAATTCAAATTGTTATTAACTTGTAAATGTATTTGGTTTTTTCGTACTAAAATTTTACATTTAAATTATAAATTTGATAAATAATTGTTACGGTTTGCCTTCAGAAAAGACCCATGTAACAAAATGGCTCAAAGCGCTGGCACAACCATACAATGTGTTTTTATTTATTGAAAAGAAGGTCATTGGAGAGCGGGACCATTAGAATCTATTTTATACTATTTGATTTATATTATTTAAAAAGATAGAAAAGGATAGGAACTTAGAAATTGCAACAATGGATTATTTCATCTAAATTAAGTATAATTATACCTACCAAAAAATCAGTCCTGTAATAAGTTTTAAGATTTTTCTTAATTTTAATAAGTTTTAGGACTTTTCCTCTCTCATTTGTAAATCATAATAATTAAATTAACTTTGTAGACAAGTGAATTTTTGGAATAAGAAGACGTACTTTGTATACAGGGTTCAAAGAGAAAATAACTATTTAAGACACAAAGTTATAATTAATCTATTCGAAAACTCATAAATTTCTATTAAAATGCTTGTATAAAGTTTATTAGGTTAAGATACATCTTCTTAAAACACAAGTACGACTTGTTACTCCGAAGAATTATTTTGTACAATATTATAAGTAATTAATTTTTTATTGACCTTGGCTAAATGTTACTATAATACAACTTGTTATATAAGGGACACGTGTACGCTTACGAAAGTTCCTTTTTGTAACGACAGGGGAATAGTTAGGTTGAATAAAAATGAATGTCTTTTTGAAAGTAGGGTAAACCTTTCAGTTGAATGGAGTTTCGAGTTTCCTTGATTTATCACCGGTTTACGGAGCGGACCAAGCCACGGGCGACAGCTTACGTGAATTCCGAGGCGGACGCATGCGAATTGAGATCCGCGGCGATCGCGTCATGATGCCCACATCAGCAAAATCTGGATTCTGTGACGCACGCACCAGATGGGACATTTGTTTTGAAACAGGTTCTCCATATTATTTTCTAATGCTGCGATTTATCTGTGAAATTTTTAAGCTTCGCGATACCTGGTGCGGAAGTCCAGTTAAACTTGTGCAGATATTACCCGTTTCGAGTTTATTTGCGTGCGCGTTACGCCTGCGCATGTAAACGGTGGAAATGCGTTGTATATTATTTCAAAAGGAAAGTCTACGACGAAAATTAATTCTGAAATAAAATCATTACAAATTCAAATATAATTCTTATTCGACATTTCATGCAGGATTTTAGTTCGTCTATTAATATTCATTACATCTAAATCGATCCCAACGTCTCTACTGTTTAATCAATGTAAGGTAGGTAAAAATAATGGTAGATTGATTCATTTATAAGCAATGTTTCGAATTTATTGAGTATAAATATCATTTCAAGTAAATGTAAGTTTATGTAGTACAAATGATGACTACAAATAATACTTTAGCATGAGACTCAGTCTACCACTATTTTTTATTTTATTGTCCATAGAATCGTGACCAATTGAATTTACTTCATATTTATTTTACCACATATTTTTCTGAAGTAATTTTTCCATGGATATATTATCAGTGTAATTAAAACAAGTGTCTTTGTTTCATAAATATACAAGTAGAGTTATAATAATCTAGTACACAAACTGAATTTTTTACTTAAAAAGGTGACGTGCGCACAAATCAAAATCCTCAATTAATAGTCCTTCAAACACTATTAATCAGGGAGCATAATCGTATTGCTTACGAAATGGCTGCCTTAAATCCGCACTGGGACGACGAGCGTCTCTTTCAAGAAAGCAGAAGAATCGTAATAGCTGAATATCAGCACATTACCTATCGTTATTGGCTTCCAGTTGTAATCGGTAAGATTGTTTATTAGATCTCGTCGGTATAATTTTTAGAACAATAATACATTTTTGCATCTGTACTGTTATTGCATGACATTAACGGACAATATTTTATTGTAAGGTGAAAAATATTGTAAAGACCATAATATCTTGCCTTTACATGACGGGCTGACCAATGATTACGACGCAAAAATCAATCCAAGTACTTTTAATAGTTTTACCTCTGCGGCATTTCGATTTTTACACTCTATGATCGAAGGTAACATAAAGTAAGTCAAAGGATTTTTTCATGAAAAAAGCGAAGTACGATAAATTTATTTACCAAAAATTATTCTTTAATTTCGCTTAGTTTGTTAGCCGACGACTATAGAATATCGAACACTCTACGCCTCAGTAATCATTATTTTAGGCCTCAAATAGTCGAGCCGAACAATAATTTTGAGGCACTGCTACGCGGACTTGTTTTCCAGACAATGCAAAAGTCAGATGCGAATTTCCACGAGGAGGTAATCTTACCGAACTCTTTGCACGGATTCCTTACGTAAACAAGAAAATCCGTTATGTTATGCGAGCGAATATTAGGTGGATTATATTTTCTTGGTTATTTTTTTTTCTTTATGCTGCGCAGATAACCGAATATTTATTTCGATCAGACAACGAATACGGGATGGATTTGGAAACTTTGGATATTCAAAGGAGCAGAGACCACGGAATTCCCGGTTACAATGCGTATCGTGAAATTTGCCGTATTGGTCGTGCCGAAAACTTTCACGCTCTTATCAATGAAATCTCTCTGAGTGTAAGAATTATTATTACTATTTTCATTATAGAAGGTATATATATATATATATATATATATATATATATATATATATAAACAATTTTTCATACAAATATTAGAAAATAAACAAAAAATAACCTGGATTTAATAAAAAAAAAAACATTATAGAATGATTAAAAAATATAAACATTGAAATATGACCGTGCGTAGAAATCGTTGCATCTGTCTCGCTTCGCTTGGCAAATAAACTATATCACCGTCGACGCTTTTACGGGGTTTTTCTCGATATGAATAAACCAAATGATCCTTGGAGGCGTATTGTGTTTACCTTGTATAGAAATGTACTTATTATTACATTATTATAATTTTTAAAGGGAACAAACCATTAGTACCCGGGCGTACTTTTATAAGCAATATCCAACAAATATTTTCATTGCATATAAAACAGAAAAACAACCTCTAATAACATAAGATTATATACAATATATTTTTAAAAATCCTTTTCTTATTTCAAATAAAGATTTAAAGTTACAAAATACATATAATTTCTAATATTGATATATTAAAAAAAAAACAAAAATACATATGTTATAAAGCATTATCGGTGTGGGAAAAAATAATGTACTTGTCTGTAATTTTAATTACCTATATCAATCACGGATTACTAATTCCTTTTATTATTATAATATTAAAACTAAAATTATTCTCAAATTATTCTCTTTTTTCAGAATATAGAAAAATTACAAAGTGTCTATGAAAATGTGGATGATATTGATCTCCTAGTAGGTGCCACATTGGAAACCAAAATACCAAATAGTTTATTAGGACCTACATTGCAATGTTTAATTGGAGAACAATTTTATCGTGCACGAGTTGGGGATAAATACTTCTATAGTAATGAAAATTTTCCGCATTCATTTTCACCTGGTAAGATATCATAAATATAAGTTATGAATTCAAGATGTTGTATAAGAACAGGAGATAAATTGTGTAACTAGTGCGAGGAAGAGATATTTCTCCCAATGGGCGGTTTTACTAAAATAGTAAAAGTATAATTTATAAAATTTGTATGCTTATTATAATTATAGAAATATTGAGGTATTAAAAAAAATTAGTGAAAAGAGATACTAAAAAATTACAGCATGTATCAAGAAAATGTACAAAATAATGGTAATATATATATATATGAAGCTGTGTCTTAAATAGCCGTATTTCAGAATCACCAATTGAGATGTATAATAGGCTTAGCCGCACTAGAACCTCTAATTACGTGTCTTTGAGACGCTCGCGCGCCTCTTGATATAACAATCTTATTAATCCATGCTCGGATTCAATATACCTTTTATGTGAAATTATGTGCTAAATCATATCTAAACTATATTAAAAAGCAAGATTCGAAATTTTTCAATACTTTCCCTATGTTGCAAAATAATTCAAATTTTAATATCTAGAAACCCTGAATAAATATTTGACATATCAGTTTGTTCTTCCTTGAAAATTTAATTTCACACTTTTGTCTCTTTTTATAAACGATTTTTTAAATCATGATTTACGCAGCAGATTTCTGTGTCTCTTCTGTTTTCTATCATCCTGTTCATATCTCATTTCCCTTGATATCGAGTGTCCATTTTCTTACAGTTAGTCAAAGCTCTAGATACATATAGTCATTATTTTCAATCTTTAGGATAGAAGGTTGAAATCGATGAGTGATTGATAGTTCTGTAAACTTTGAAACTAATATGTTTTGATTAATAAAATTTTTTTAAATGTTTGAGGAAAATACAATTCAGATTTGAATACGCTGTATCTTGATAATTTCACATTCGTTCTTTTTTATTAATAACAAGAAGGTTTTCCGTGTCAGTGAAATGTGTCTATATTTAGATACCTATAATAGGATACCCATCGATAATAACACTGAGCACAATCCGTACAGCTAATCGCTTTTTACTTCTAAGAAGCCTGTGTGAAGTTGTCATGATAAGAGTGCCAGTCAATTTGAAAATTTATAATGAGAGCTTTCGAATGAACTGTCACTGAGATCTACGCAAAAACGGAACGAAACCGGACAGGTGAACTTCAGAAAAAGTTCCCGTCAACAGCGCACTGGCTCACCGGCAAATAGAGGCTTCCGATAAAAGTACACATAAAGCGAACTGCGAAGAAATAAATCGAAGAACGTCCTATCTCGTTTACGAGAAAATTAGATACTTCATTAAAAGATCGACTGCATACTGACGAATCACCAGTAAAAAGTATTAAATACGCTAATTTAATTAGAAAATGAATAGATATTTTCTATAAAATTAATGTAGCAATAGACCCCTTCTATCTTTCGGACTATTTAAAAAAATAACTTCTAATTTCTTATTCGATATGGTCTGTAAATTTTGTTAAAAATTTTTATAGGTATTTCATATTTTATTATGGAATGTCTATCGTTTTCACCATCAAATTTCATTTGTGCACATTTTCATTATGATTTTTCTATCTAATAGCTAAATACAATTAAATAAATACTAGCTTTTACTGCATTTTCGGGGATATATCTTTCTAGAACTAAATCTATAAAGTTATTCATTAATTCGAAACTTACGTTAGAAGGTCTTAAAAATGATTTTGGAATTGTATTAAGATGGAACAATTTCATAATATGTAAGTTTTACTAAAATAAGATTCAAAATTAAGACAATAAAAGACCCACCATTTTTCCTGAGTTGCTTTAAAATTCTGCGACCTAAATATCTGTAAACGTTATATAATATACAGTTCGTATTTTAAAAGTTACGTGAAAAACAACCAAAATTATTCTAACGTTAAGATATTATAGGACTAATGAAACTTTAGATTTTTAACAAGCTTAAATAGAAGAAAGATATTATTTAAAGAAAAAAAACATTTGCATATGCCATAAAACTTTATTAAAAATAATTCGTTCTGATTTTTCTTGATATTTATCCCTCCAACGAATTATAAGTTCCATTTTCGCTCAACGATTTGGGATGAGGAATTTTACGAATATCCGGATAAACCTTATCTAGTTCCTTATCATTTTATCTTAAAAGTTTTTTATAAATTTTAAATACATATTAGGTTAGAAAAAGTTCATTGGGTTTAATTTAAGTGTTTTCAATTAAATAATTAATATTTGGCAATGCAATAGTTATACTTATAAATTTTGTTCTTTAAATATTTTTCGTATTTTATTCCTATTAAAAAAAAGATATAATCCCCGATAGTCTGTTATCAATATTCTTAATATTCTAGTTATTTATAGGCAAGTTTTGAAGTCGAGTTGTGAAAAAAATATAACATCAAACTTCTGAACTTACTGGTTTTATATTTTTACAAAGCGTTTTCTAGTAAAATTACATTTACTAGTTTCTAATCTAATCAAGTTTTTATATATACTGCAAATAATTTAATTTATGAGTATCCAAAACATACTTCTCATTAAGACTTTATTCCAGAACAATTTGAGGAAATAAAGAAAGCAAGTTTGGCTGGCTTATTCTGTGATTTAGGTGAAGCAATGTACGAAGTGCAACTAAATCCTTTCAAAATCAGTTCTTATAGAAATCCCTCAATACCATGTTTTGATCTACCAAAAATGAACTTGGAATACTGGAAAGAAGAAGGATATTATTAAAAATATTGAAAACACAAATATAAATAATAAATTTTGTATATGACAACTTACTTATAACTGATGCGTATAAGTAGAAAAATCTTATAAAAGTTTTGTGACTTTTAAGATTTATAAACTTTTTGTAATATTTTATACGAATAAAAAAAAATTTGAAATAAAATCTTTATTTTATACACATTATCTTCACCCTATGTAAAAGAGAAAATAATTTGTGCACATGTGTAAAGGTACAATGGACATTGTCATGATTTAGAATAAAAAATTTTTAGTTCCAACACATATAAATTATTTAATAAATATTTTTAATTAATATTTAACCAATAGCATTCTAACACGATAAAATTCATCGTTTTTTGTAAACTTCTGTACTTTTTTAAAACAATTTCCCTGATGCGAAGTTTTGATTATAAAAAATCCGTTAAAAGAGGTCGTGGAAATAAATCGGATAATCAGCCTTGTTTTATTGTTTCTAATTACAAGTTCTAGACGTTCTTTTAGAATGTAGAGTCAAATGTAATTTTTTACCAAAAATATGTATTAATAGTGATAGATATCGATATATGATTATTCATTAAATATTTAATTCTTGAACTATTTAATTCTTGACTATGGCTATTGATCATTGTGTGTTAAAGATTCAACTGACTTATAGCCTACAAATATCATTATATTCAACAAGGTTTCCTCTTACTTTTTATACATCATAAAGAATTCAATGATTTAAATCAATTTTCTACTTTAAATATTTTACCAAAAAATGCAAATTGTAAGTGTTATAAATTTACGTTTATTTTTAAAATAAATATGACGTTCCTAAATCTTGAATATTTATGTTGTAGATATGGAAAATTCTAGTATGTATATCTGTTCAGTAGATAATTTGATTGAATTACGAGAACTAGAAATATTAATCGAATGTACGATCCCTTTTTCGGTGGTAGGTTATACCAGTTGATCATATAAGAATTTGCTCTAACTTTTTTACGTACATATTGAATAACATAGTATTACGTATAAAGCGCTACCATTAGTTTCATATATCCCGTTTCAAACGTTCATTATTTTAATGACCAATAAATAATTAATAAGTGCTGTATCTCTAGGTATAAGAAACTTGTCCTTTCATTTCATAGTCATTCATCAATTTGAAGCTGTAAGTCTTATTAGGAATTTACAAAATTAATTATACATGTTCACAATAAAAAAGTGGTCTGATCTCGGAAAGTGGCATACATTTTCTTACGTATTTTAAGGTGCTGAATCCGAATCTGCCATAAAAACAGGGGGTTTCACGAGTAATTTTTCATCATAATATGCTTCTGCTTTTAAGCTATTTAAAAACTCTGTTACAGTTTCATTTTCTTAATATCGACTAATAAAATCTATTTTTAATGCAGAATTGTATTGAGAAGCTCCATATATAAGTAAACGTGTGCAACTTCCTAAGTTCAGATTGCTTATTTTTTTACTAAAATCTAGAATATACTCTATTATGACTATGCTATTATTTTAAAAATCTATAATCTAATTTATAATGTTATAAATATGAAATTCAAATTGTTTTAAGTAATCATACACTTCATATAAATGACATAATTATATCTAAATTATATATATATATATATATATATATATATATATATATATATATATATATACAATAAAAAAAAACAAAAATCTAATTAATTGATACTAATCGGTGCGGTAAAAATAAACGATAAAATTAATTAATAAATAATTCATACGATTAGTCTATAAAAACTTTTTGTTGTGTCAAAGTAGTGTTATGGAGATGAGTCTTATTTTTTCTTAATCAAAGTTTAAAAATAAATTACAAAACTATAAGATGTTAATATCAAAGAAAAAAACAATTGAGCGTGTCCAATAGAATTTATTAGTTGAAAACACGGAAAAGATTTGCAGCATGATAACCTCTGAAAAAAGTTAAAGATAATGAAAAACACAATGAAGGTGTGATAAGACATATGGATAAAGATAATGCGTTGAATGCGTTAAATAGAAAACTCGTTATCAAAGTGAATCTCGCCAGATTCATACAGTTTATAAGGCGAATCTCCTTCAATATGTAAGCGAACGAACTCTTTTGTGACGAAAGTAACCGCAATGGCAAATAGTTTTATTTTAAAAATTGACAAAAAAAATATTTATATAACACTGATTTCAACACGTATCCAAAAATAGATGTTTTTTAACAAAACCATCTTGAAAAAATAATTATTTTTTCCGGCGCCGTACGACCTCTTTCCTTATAAACAAAACAATGATTGTAAAAACTAAAAAATAGATCTTACATAAATATGAATCATAAAAAATTAACAAATTAGTCTATAAAGCATTCATATACTTTTAAGAGGATGAAGTTAACAAACAGTTGTAATTACATTTTGAATTATATGTGAAGAAAATTAGCGAACGCGAAGAACCCGTTGGCACGTGAGCGAAACCAGTGGAGTATGTTACCCTAAACTAGTGCAATTTGGGAAATTATATCGTATATGTTCCATACATAGAGATTATTATATATAACGATTAATTCTCTAACCTTTCAAGATATCCAAGTCTGTATGTAATATATCGTTTTAGCCTCTCTTGCTATCGAGACAATGATGCCACTTACAGTCAGATTCAGAGCTTGCATCCTCGATTTGTATAATATCTCTATAGTTTCACACCATATTTTTTTCTTATAAATGCTGGATATATATATATATCCATCTACAGACTAAAACTGTTTTTTTCTCATTACTCAACGTTTTTGCGTTACATTACTTGTCATACTCGATCTTTTGCATGATATTATAGTAAATACATGCTAATTAGTGCGTCATGCGAAAATAAAATTCACGCAGTTGTCAATTAAACGCATCGTAAACTGTCGTTCCATTGTGTGTTTATCCAACAAGTATAAGAAAAAGTTACATTTATTTTTTATACATTTTTCTGTATGGGTTATTGCACTCTTCTGGTGGCTCATTTCAGTGTTAGGAAGCATTTTTGTTATGGCTCGTTTTGTGTTATTTAATGTCGTACTATTTATGATCTCAACTACTGATGTAAGCGTAAGCAAAACACATGTAAATTTTTACAGCGGCACTTGTGTCAATCGGTCGAGACCGGGATCTAAACTTGGATCACTGAATTATTGCTAGTCTTTCGCTTTAGCGATCAAACCATCATAGGCCTCTTTATCAGGTCTGAATTTGCATAAAAATAAAGTTTTAAAAACAAAACACCTTACTCACATATAAGAGTTAAAATTAAATTAAAATTAAAGTTACTCAAATATTAAAGTTAAAATTACAATTTACAATTTACAATTTAAATTATAAATATTCTTGCAAAATATCAACATATGTCAACGCATTCAAGCTGGCGAAACGTTACTGTTTTAAAAATAAAAATTTGATATTGTGATATTTACTCATTTATTAGCCCTGCAAAATCAAAAATTCCTTTTCCACTTTATTAAAAAACCAAGGGCGAAAATAAAATTTCAACTATTTTGTTGGGAGTCATGGACTAAATATGGATTCAACGTCTAATTCGTTTATACATGCATTCCTAAAGAATATCAGAGCACATCATGGTACATCAACTTTTTAATTTTTAACTAATTGGCTTCGATTAAATAAAAAACTAGTGATATTAATCTATAAAATGTCATAGTGTTGTATGTAAGAATACGTTTGCGAAAATTCATGATGCAATATCGACTATATTACGTAATTTAGAAATACGTGATACCAATTCTCACATTTCATTTCTCAATAAGCATATTAAAAACAATATTTAGTATTAGCAATTTAGATCAAAATGATGAAAACCATTTTTTCTAACTTTCTCTTGAGAAATTAAAGAAACTAATAAAGTTTCATAATTCTATCTAAAATGACAGATTTTTAGAAATTATACACAAAAATTACATAAAAATAACAAGAATTTTTATAATATTATCAACAATGATATATGGTTTAAAAGTTATTCAGATATTCTATTTGAAGTTGGGTAAGGAAACGAAAACTTGAAAATATAATTTCATAAAATGACAATATCAGTTGATTTATTTTTATCGTGAGATATTTCTTACTGATGCCGTTCAGAAAATTAGTAAATTAACGTATATACCTCGTATAGCCATGTATTTTATATAATTTGTATTGAGTTGGGCAGGGAGACAAAGTGAAACTTTAGTCGTTGCTTCCCGCATGCTAAAGCACATACTTGAAAAAGATAGAAATCAGTCGTACTTATTTACCTAGAGGAAAAAGAAAAATTAACGCTAATATTATATGTAGATGATAATCTTCTAGCAGATAATGATAAAGATAAATTAGATGAAATAAAGATAACCAAGTACTGCCTTCAATATGAAAGAGGAAAGCGAGAAAATTTCCTAGGTATAAGAATTATTAGAGACAGACAAAATAAAATACTAAAACTGAAAAAAACGGATTATATGGAGAAAATACTAGATCTATTTAATATGATAAACTGCAAAGCACAACGAAATCCAATGCTAATACGACAAGTTTAAGCAAAAAACTTAGAAAAAAATATCAGAAGTGTTCGAACTAGAGACGAGAACGAAAGTTCCATATAGGGAAAGAGTAGGGAGCCAATTATTATCTCTGCAATTATATTTAGTAGGAGCATCGAGACCAGACATTGTCTTTACAGTTAATTTTATAGATAGAAGACAATTAAATCCCACAGACTGAGACTGGAAAGAAGTAAAAAGCATATTAAATATCTTAAAGGAACAACAGAAATAGGACTTATGAATAAAAATGTATAAAGACAAAAGTGAAACACGACAGATACTAGTTTTAGAGACTGTATAGACTCTTCATCAAGATACATACGCTACAACATTGTATTGAGATGCTATCATGTAGAGAAGCCACAAAAAATCATATGTATCCTTGTCAACGTATCAGACAGAGTATTTCGCCACGAGCGAAGCCTAACAAGAATTCATTGCCTTAGGCAAAGCAATTAAAGATATGGCTTGAAAAATAATATATTCAGTGACAATCTGATGCACTAACAAAACAATAGGAGATTATAAACCTATGAACGGAAACAATAAAATTCAAAACTTCGATGACAGAGTAGAACCCATTAGAAGAAACTTAGAAAATAGAGAAAGAACTGGAAGTAAAAAGCATATGGCGAAGACTAACTATTTTAATTATAATCAATTAAAATACAATAATTATAAGTTAACGATAAATAAATTTGTATTTTTTTCTGGAAAAAGAGAGAAGACTGGATTGAAAGAGAGAAAAAATTTTATGTTATTTTATTTATTATTTATTTTTATTTTATTATTAATTTTCTTTGATTTTTATTTGTAATTTTTAATATAATTTATTGTAGTAGTTTTATTTCAGATTCTTCGGGGGTGAATATAAACAGTCCTTTACTAACATAGCATATTCTTTTATTATTTTTATTTTATTTTATTTATTATTTTATTTTTATTTTTATTTTTATTTTATTATTAATTTTATTTTATTTTTATTTTTAATTTTCTGATATAATTTATTGTAGTAATAATTTTTATTTCAAATTCTACGGGGGTGAACATAAACAAGGACAGTCTGACTGTCATTATTTTAGCTAATATATGATATTATAAAGACTGTAAGACCGAAAAAAATATTTATTAATATAATATATATAATAAAGTTTTCAATGATATTAGAGAAATAAGAGAAATATCAAAAGTATATATTCCTTGATTTTATTCACCCCTCAACTTTTACAGTTTTAGTACTCTAAACGCGAAACATAGCAATAAAATTGGTCCATTTCCAATAACATTTTCTATTCTTTTGCTAGCTGTAGACAGTTATTTTGCTTTACATATTATCAGAATTTTTTAATCTTTTGAATTAATTCCAACTTTCTCTTTTTGCTTCGTAGCTTTCTTACAAAAAATTTATGTGTTCTATTATATATAAGTTAAAATAAACTGTGAATTACAGTATAACAAGACCACAATATGAAAAAGAACTATGAACGCTGTATGATTTACTAATAAATACTGAAAGCTCTGTTTAACATCTTCAAAATTTTCAGCTTTTATAATTTGTCCACCACTTTTGTTTAAATAGTTTGCCAGCATATATATGCGTAAAGGCAAAATCAAATCAAAATTTTTAATTAAATCGAAATAATAGTATTAATCGAAAATGTACCACAATGCGCTTATTTTATTGGGTACGTTATTGATTTGTTTGCTTCCCTGGATCTCAGTACAATTTGAGAAAAACTATTTTTTATAAAATGACAATGAATAGCTATTTTTTAAATTAACAAACCTTATGCATGCTTTTGATTTTGAAAGTGTTGATATTTTCAAACAATGTATTATGAATTAATATAAGAGAGAGAATTGATGAAGTATTTATACTTTAAGGATTCAAAATAATGTAAATTTAATATTAGAGTCGAGTAAATTAGATAATATTATTATTATCTAATTTAATTATGATCATAAGCAACAATTTATATGCATCAATTGTTGCTTGGAATTTCGTCAGTACCTTCATGGGAGATTTATATCGATTTAAGTAAATTAATGTTTTAGCTAACTTCAATAATTAATAATTGCCCCAATAAATTATTTAAAATTATAAAAAATAGGATATGTTAATATTTGTATGTAAACTATCAAAAAACAGTTTCAAAAATATTCTATCTGACAAGTACAAATTGCGCATTTGTATAAACATTCTTTTAATAATTACCAAAATAAAAAATTTAATGTAATTGTTTAGTAGAATTAAAATTTATATTTATTTGAAATATATGTTTATATTATAAGTATTCTTTTATTTTCTATAATAAAAGAATCAGTTCAAGTCCAACGGGCTAAGCGAGCAGACGTGTTGTCAAATTATACTCTCGCGTGTGTCAGGCTAAATCAGCTAAGTGATAAGGTACTAATAACAATTTAATAGTTAAAAGTGCAATTATAAGCTCTTATACCCACAAGTAACTGTGTAGCGCTGCATTACGTGCAGCGGGACACAATGTATAGCTATGACATTCCCTCCAAGTAACCAAAATACTACAATGGCAAATAATACTGTCACCAAAACCCTCAACTGTGAAACTATATTGTATGCTAAAATTATCGCTACAATTAATAACCATCGATAATTATATAGGCGGAATCGAACAGCTGACTGACGCCAAAAATATACGATTTTCTCCAAGATTTCAGGTAACAGGAACCACGTTTTCCTTAACAATAAAGTTATAGCCAACCAATTAAAACATTAAAAAAATCAAATTAAGAACCTAATCCTTGTAATTAAATCCTACATAAATAACAATAAAAGAGTAGTAATTTCAAATGTATCACCTTTAATACCTAACGAAATTTTAATTGAGGCCTTGAAAGAAAATGAAGTTACAATAATTTCACAGATTCATAATATAAGAGATGGTTTAAATAAATCCGGAAGGGCTCACATCGCATCATTTAGAAGACAATTCTATGTAAGTTAAGCAGATTAAAGAATTCTACCCGAGACATTACAAATATCATTCGATAACACAAATTATTGGACATATTTATCAACAGAATCAACGACATGTTTGATTTGCAAACAAGCTGGTCACATAGCGAAAATGTGCCCGAAAGCGAAGGAATATGAAGGTATTTACTACGCAAACAGATAATAATACAAATAATAACACTGATATAAACATACAGTCACAAATAATAGCTGAGGGTAACAAACAAATAGAAGTAAATACTACAAACTCTAATTTAATCAATAATAACAGTGGAAAAGAAAAATATAACGTAGAAACCGTTATATTAACGTATAACACCTAAACTCTAACTCTAACAGCATAATCATCAACTCAAACTTATTTGTTTCAAATTCGTATGAAGCGTATAAGCCCGATAATATTATGGTAGAAATAAAAAATACAGACCCCCAAGTTTGAATAGGGCCAAAAGACAGCTTTCCAGTAGTACAGCATCGCTCGATAATAAAAAAATATCAGTCGTAGAAAGAGATACGGAAAGCAGTGACGAATCAAATCTAACGTCTGAAAATGAAAAGAAAACTGTAGCAATACGAAAGAAACACAAAAAGAAAAAAGACTAAAACTACTTCAAAAATACCCAAGTTGGAAATAATGTTAGCTACAATTGGAAAAAAAATAAATGAAACTCCCAATAATTTTCTGCTGTTAATAACTTCATAAACTTCAAGAGCTTCATAGTAAAGGCTCACGCAAACCCTATGGCAAAACTTATTGCAGATGAATACATCAATGACACACAAGCATTGATAAACATGATGCTAGTGTTATATGAAGAATTAACAGAAAAAATAAGCAAAAACATATTTACCACAATAATAAAAAAATTACAACAATAAATAATACTACACCAATTAAATAATATACAATAATGTCAAAAAATATTTTACAATGGAATGTTAACGGCTATTGGGCGCGAAGAATAAACATAAAAAAATTAATTAATCTCACCGAACCCTCAACTGTCTGCTTACAAGAAACTAATTTTAAATACAATCAATACGCACAAATCAACGGATATAACATAATTGCCAAAAATAGAATAATGTGTGTACGGAGTAATGGTGGGTGGAGTAGCGACATACGTACAAAATAATATAAATTTCGCTGAGATCGATTTAAAAACCAAAATTGAGTCATGTGCAATATTATGCTACATACCACACAAAATTTGTGTATGCAATTTATATTTACCCAATAGTTACAATTTTCAAGAAAAATAAATTGTCTATTTGATAAAACAATTACCCAAACCATTGATACTATTAGGAGATTTCAACAGTCACAATAAATTATGGGGATCAAAAATAACAAACAAAAGAGGTCAAATAATCGAGGATATATTAGAAAAACAGGACGACATAATTTTACCAAATAGTAACCAAATTATACACTTCAATCAATCGAATATCGATGAAAGCGCTATAGATCTCACATTAGCATCTGCATCTACATATGATAAATAAATTGGAACGTTAGCGAAGATTTACACGACAGCGATCATTATCCAATTAATATTCAAATTATTAATAACGAAAACAATATAACAGTTAAGTCATCCTACTGGAACTTCAAGAGAGCGGATTGGAAAAAATGTCAAAATAATATTCTAATTGGATTATCATACCTATCTGATTATCGACAGGAAAAAAAGAATAGATGAAATAGTTGATGACTTCACATCTCTTATCGTGAAGAGTGCTAATAACTCAATTCCGATAATCATGAACAACAATAAGAAAAGCAAGTTTCATGGTAGAACGAAGAACGCTAGAAAAGACTAAAAGAATGTAAACATGCATTTAATAAATTTAAAAAACAAAGAACTATTGAAACTAAAATTGAAAGGAACAGAACAAGATCATTATACAGAAGAACCATCAAAGAAAGTGAACAAAAAAAATGGCTTGAATTAACATCCTCAATGAACCAACATACGCCGATTAATTAAATGCAGAACAAAATGAATAGAATAAAGGGAAAAAACAAAACTAACGAAATTACGAATCTAATAACCGAAAATAATACGATTATTTCGAATACAATGGAGATAGCAAACAAACTTGCGGAAGCATTTGCAGCGAATTCAAGTATCGATTACTATAGCAAAAACTTTAAAATATTCAAATCCAAACAGAAAATAATATTACCTGACGTTAACGAAGCAAATCAAGAAATATTTAATGCAAGAATAACTGAAACAGAACTAGAGCAGGCATTAAAACTTACAAAAAACTCAAGCCTTGGACCTGACAAAGTTCCGAACATACTTCTGAAACAGTTACCACGAAATGGAATTGTATACCTTACGAATATCATGAACATCATATGATGTTCATGATATGATGTTCATGAAAGACGGTTTCTTTCCAAAAAAAATGGGGGGAGGCTATTAGAATTCCGATCCCAAAGCCAGGAAAGGATAACACAAAAGTGAAAAATTACAGACCGATCTCACTAACATGTAATATGTGTAAATTAATGAAGAAAATAGTTAATAAAAAGTTGATGACCTATTTAGAGATTAATAATTTAATCAGCCCCCTTCAAAGCGGTTTCCGGAAAAACAACCACTGATCATCTTGCCTGTTTAGAGTCTTATGTATTCCATGCTTTTTATAAAAAATTACATGTAATTCTAGTTATATGGAAAGATAGAATCATTACATTATTACAAAATTACAACATCAAGGGAAGAATCTCAAAATTTATATCAAATTTTTTAAACGGTCGGAGTATCAACGTTAAAGTTAATGGAATTTTATCATCGAAAACTCATATAAAAAATGGAATACCGCAAGGATCAGTATTAAGCGTAACGCTTTTTCTTATCGCTATAAACAATATAATGGAAAATATAGAGCTTCCAGTAAAAGCATGTTTGTATGCAGATGACCTTATCTTCTTCTAGTAGTGGTAAAGATATAAAAATAAGACATGATATAATTTACAACTCAATAGATAATTTAGAGGATTGGACAAACTCTACTGGCTTTAAATTTTCGAACAATAAAATTGAATTTATGATTCTCTATAAAACAAATCGACTGAAAATACCAATTAAATTATATCTGAAGGGAGAAGAAATAACACAAGTGAATGAAATAAAAATTCTAGGTATGGTGCTAGATAGACAACTATCGTGGAAAAACCATATTAATCAGGACATATAAGTCTATAATTCAATCAAAATTCGATTATGGTTCAATAATCTATGACTCTAGTAAATATTCAGATACTCTAAATAAGATACAAAATGCGGGATTAAGAATTGCAATTGGTGCCTTTAGATTGGTGCCTGTCCAATAAATGGCATCTTAGCTGAGAGTGGCATTCTACACTTAAAATACAGACGAATGAAACTTATAATGAATTATGCATGCAAAATAGCAGCATACCCACTCAATCTAACAAATAACTTTATATTCAGAGAAAAAATACAGAAAGAGTCCTACGTTTATGTAAAAGTTCTCCATATATAAGAATTTTTTCCATTATGTATAAGAATCAAAGAAAACACTAAAGCATTAAATTTATCAATTCCACAATTCCCGAGATTTCTTTCCCACTGAACGCAAGTGATATAAGTCTTATTGATAATATACCATTAGAAAAGACAAAAAAATATAATAAATTAATATTGACAACATGGAATAATGAATGGCGAAATTCTAACCAAACAGCGCTACATGAAGTCAAGGACACTATAACAGAAAAAGGACCAATAGACAATCTGAATAGGAGACTACAAGTAGCTATTACAAGAATTAGAATCGATATAGAAAAATATCGCATCAATACTTAATGGAAAAAAAGGATCTACCTATCTGCGAAGACTGCAACACCCGAATTACAATTAAACAACCTTATCATAAAATGTAATCGGTACGGAAAAACAAAAGAAGCAGAAGAAACACACTATAAATATATAAAAGATTATTTTTCAGACACACAAAACTATTAACAAGCTAATAGTCTTTATAAATAAAAACAATATTATTAGTATACTATAAAAATACATAATTAGAAACACCACCTAAAAAAATAAATAAATAAATAAAAATAAATGTAAAGCACAAAACCAAAGTGATTGAATGTACCATTATGATCATATATGTAATCATAAGTATCTACTGATCTTTATAATTATTGGTATTTTTTTTTCTCTGTTACACAAAATAATATGTAACATATGTACGAAGTCGCTAATGACTTTATTGTTAATGCGATTAAAAATAAAGATAATAAAAAAATAATAAATAAAAATAAAAAATAAAAAAATAAAATAATACATTGTATTTTTAGCTGCAGTATTAACTATATATGAAATCGATTTAAAACTTATCTTTGCTTTACTATAATAAAAGTTTATACGAACAGACTCTATTTTTGATTACTGCATTTATAAGAAAGTTCAACTTTCAGTCTATGTATAGCTTTTATTTATTACCAGGTTTGCATCTGCATAAACAGTGCGATTATGGCTAACTTAAAGAAAAACATCGAAGGGAGTATCAAAGGGTTAGAAGTAATATTACATAGTACTTATTCTACGTCGATTAAGCGTTTATAAGTTGTGGGAGGCTTCGAGTATTGACCGCGCAATAAAAGTTTTTCTCTGTATGTATCGAGACAAAGAAAAAACTTTTAGAGTTCCCTCTTAATCATTAAATTTATGAAATTTCCAGTAATTGCACAAATAATAAAAAAATATAAATTTATAAATCATAAACAACTATTGAATATTTTTATTCAATAGAAAAATGTAACTATTTCATTGAATGTACGCATATTTATAATGTATCCAACATTAGCTAATCAATATTAAGAAATTTCGAGAGTTCTCAGAAAATTTAGGTATGCCATTGATGTTTTTACCACCTAAAAAAATGTTAAGATTATAATATAAGTAAGGCAATAAAAACATTAACTTAACTAGATTAATTTATAAAAATTTTACATTACAAAATCCTTGAAGCGATAAATCAAACAGTTTTCCAGCTGTTAATCTTGTAGGCTGATTAGATCGGGACATAATAAATTGAAGGTCTTTAAGAACTATTTCATTTGGCAGTTCAAACCATTGAATAGAATATATAGAAAATCCGATTAATTCACTCTGTATGCATTTTTAAATAATGCGATAACTTTTACTAAAAAATGGTGACGAAAAATATCATAAAACATATTCAGGATACCTGTTCTTTAACTTTGTCACCGACAAATGAAAGAATGAATACATTTACGAATATAGATGTCATTAATACTGCGTAAGTTCCCATGCCTAAATAGTCACTCTCTTCTAAATCCTAAAGGAAAAGTATGATTAAGAATATAACTTTTATGTTTAAATGTTATGATTGTTAATAATATTTTCAAATAAAAACATATAGTAAATCAGTTAGTGTTTGCAGAGTTTTTCAACATTTTCTGTTTAGTGAATTTTTAACAACTATTAATTGTATAACTGACCTGCAAGATACCATACTCTAAGAAGCAAATAATCAGTGTACAGCCACCCATTTCGCAAAGCATTACAATATTTAATGCATTCTCCATCGTCTCTGCATATCTAGAATATTAAATATCATGGAATAATTCTGGAAGAATTAGAATTTTTTGAGCTTTATCACTTAAATTATAAATATAATTTTATATTTAAACCGTGAGAATAAGTAATAGAGTTTTATCATCGGTTAACGGCAAGTCCTGTTACTGATATGCATACAGGAATGCGACATAATCCACCTTTCAATAGTATCGAACTTTTTTTAAAACGCAACGTACTTACTTTATAGCTTGTATATGAAACTTCACAATGTTGCTAAATTTCAGAAAAAATGTTGGGTCTACGTTTTTCTTATCAAATCGCACGTCCTTTAGCAAGCATGCGAATTGCTGTTGTGTCACCTCAAACAGGCAACACGAATGCATGACAATGCAAGCTATGAGGCTATAGACACCTGTATTAGTTGATAATATGATACTGCTAATCAAAATCTGAGACACAAATATAATTTCGTACAGCGGCGAATCCTCAACCACAAAAAAGACGTAGTCACTAGGGTACGGCAACGGTATCATCGTCGTATTGTCAGATTTAACGATTCTCTCTTGCAGCAGAGGCATAATAATATGATACGGTAGTGCGCCCCCGTACGATAAGCCGAGGTAGGCAGTTGTAAAAAATCGTCCAATCTTCGCATTTTTAATCATTATTTGACGATCCACCTCGGACTTAGCCAATTTGTAATCGTTCTCCATGATCTCAAGACAACGGCGAATTTCTCGCTTATTAAAGATTAGCGTCCAAAATTTGAGTACGGCAAGAGAACTAAATACCTGTGCGCCAATAATTTTCATCAATTTACGAAGATCCTCCGCCTTGAAAAATGTCCAAATGAAGTGAGGTACTAGCAGGAACAGCATCAAGCAAAAGATGAGATTAACGCGGATGTAGATCGTCAAATTGCTAACGAACGTATTGTTACCGCAGCGTGGCCATATGCCGATTGGAGTAAGTAAAATTTTCGCGACTCGCACCACGTACTCCGTATCTATCAAGTAATTCTCATTCACGAAGGGAATCTCGAATTTCCCCGATCCCGTCGACGACATCGTTACTGTTTCATAGTCGGCTTCTGTCTTATCCCTTGGGCAGTCTTGCAACTGCTCCGACAACAAACTTTCTATTATAGATTTTACGCAGTATTGCAAAGCCCCTTATTATGAACGATCAGAAAGAAAATTGCGGATAAATAAGAAATGAAGGGTAGGGAAGTAAATAATCGATGCGATAGGAACAATACATACATCGGAAAGGACTCGTTTTATAATGTAGTACTTGTCAACCGTCTATTACATGCATAAGTAGGTAAATAATTTTTATTTATACGTTGCAAAAAATAGCAGGAGCATAATTTATATATTAATTTGATATTTAAATACAATATATTTGTAGATTTTACTTAATATAAGAGTACAAAATTTAATTTAGCATATCCAGATATTAAATATTCTTCGAAAATCAACGAACATACGTAAAGAATTAAAATGAAATGCTATATAAATGTATATAATACAACTTATACAAGTGCATCAGTATGAGATTTTATACTTATCTTTCATTAAGAATCCATATTCGAAACTCAAGAAAATATAGTCAATCAGTTTTTCACTAGTGTAAGCTGTTAAATTATACACAATACTAACAATATTTTGAAAAATCCATTCAAGGTTCAAACACTGTTCAAAAACAGATAAGATATTGCAGCTAATGTTTCTTATTAACAAAAGCAGTTATCGGTGAAAAATGTTTGATTAATAGAAAAAATAGATAATCTACAATCGCTTTGTCTAATCAATACAATCAATACAGTCTAATGTATTACAATAAAATTCACATGCAAGTAGTTTAACAATAAAGCGGAAAACATAATCCATTTATCAATCTATATAAAGTAATTATTTCAATCGCTGTTGGAAACTTTATATAAATTACTCAAATCACAGCGTTTAATTTAAAATAACATTTATCAAATTTTGGTAATAAGTTGAATATATGGGATTAAAAAAATGTCATTGATTAAAAAAAAAAGTAAGTTGTACAAGTAAAAAGAAGAAAGCAGAATTATAATATATAATATTCATGCCAAAAAATAATAGTGAAAAGTGAAAAATATTCCAAGTATTCGTATATTAATAACTTTAAGGAATTTTCTTGTACAAATAATAAATAAATTTTAACAGCGTGAAATCTTTTCTTGTACATTTTTTCATCTGAACAGTTAATCCATGGAAAATGCAAGAGGGAACGTGTACAATGTTTGCCGCAGAAGTCATTGGAACCGCTATTCTTATTTTCATAGGATGTACGGGTTGTATAGGTACCATGGGGTTGACACCACCCTCACCAATGCAAACTGCCTTTACTTTTGGATTGACGGTCAATCTTATAATTATGGTAAGCATTACCAGTTAGTTTCTTTCAACATTGAAATTATAAAAATAATATTTTATTAAAATATGAAATGGTCTAAACAGTGAAAAACAATCAAGAGGATGTTCAAATTGTTTTCAAAAGAATTCAAATTATAATAAAAAAATTCATAAAATAATAATGTTATAAATATCAGATATAAAATAATCTAAATGTTAGTTCGTAAACATTTCGATAATATCAATCCATCAGAAAACTATAAGGATGAAATTGCTCGGAATGTATGAATTATCCAATGACTTTTTAACTTTTCAACTTTTTAACTAAGAAATTTTGATCATAATTGTATTTTTAGATTATTGTAATTTGCAAAACTTCTAAAATATTACATTTGATACTCTATTTAGCAAATTTTTTAATATTATAATTTATATTTGGATAATAAATATGTTTTATTTATTATACGATACCATTATTTGTTTATAATTTGTTGTATTCCATAAAACATAAAAGTTAATTATATAAGATTTAACATTTGGGTTTCTCTTAAATTTTCACGTAGTTTTTAAAATTCTATACTTATTTTAAGACTTTCGGTCATATAAGTGGAGCACATTTAAATCCTGCAGTAACACTCGGAGCTGTAATTATTGGCCTTAAATCAGTACCAACTGGTATTTGTTACGTCATAGCTCAATTCATCGGTGCCATCGTTGGATATGGACTGATAAAGGTAAGTTAAAATATTGTTTTATTAAATTAACATAAAATCGCTGAACGTTTTAAATAAAATCCAAAGTCAGTGTCTTTTATTGAAAGAGATACAATAATCTTGGCTAAAACATTATTAAAAATTACAGATCATTTTCTATATAAGACTCAATAAAACTTTATTCGTATTTATTGGAATGCAACTTATCTGGTAAATGTAAATATATTTCCTAGTGATTAACTTTCAAACTTACGAAACGAGAAATCACCAATTTTATACATTTATTGATCAAAAATTTATAAATAAATTGGCCAAGAGTTAAAATGCGTTTTAGACGCGAATTGACATGTCCAAAGATAGTGACGCCACTGGCACTGATCAACGATGGAAATCCAGAATCGACAACGCCACTCTGTGTCACCGCTATTCACCCGCAAATATCAACCGTGCAAGCAATCTTGATAGAGATACTCTGCACATCAATAATTCTCATCGCTGCCTGTGCTACATGGGACCCTAGGTGTGCGGACACAAATGATTCTACACCTCTGAAGTTCGGAATGGCTATCGCTGCTATATCCTTTGCAGCGGTAAAATATTACTATGATCTATTTTCATTCTTTGATAAATTGATAATATTTGAACAACAAAAAATTTGAAACATACAAACCTTTATTCTTTTATGTCCAGAAAATTATTATACTTAATTAATATGCTATCGTGCTGATCATCAAGTCTGGTGTATAGAGTTTTTAATCCATAATTATTTTTAATTAAAATAGAGCATTTCGTGAGAATGCCTTATATGCAATCGGTATTATATTTTTCTTTAGAAAGATAGTATTTTATTACTGCGTGTTTTTAGAATTTTTCAGTTTTATGAAAATTCAAAGGTGGTCTTGATTAAAATGCTATCGATCAAGCGTTAACCTATATACTGATCTGAAATTTCGTTTCGTTTCACTTTTGAAACGTTAACCTATATACTGATCTTGAAACACAACGAAAAGAATTGCTCCAATGGCGCTATCTTTGTGCCTCGATCTGGATTTTTATCCCATCCTTTCAATATCGTTAAAATTCTATTGTTTAATATTATTTCTTCGAATTCAGTCCCTAAAAAAGGGACTTTATTCGTTCAAAAAAAATTTTCAAACTACACAGTGATCGAATGTAATTAGAGAAATACCAATTGTATAAGTAGTAAAGTACTATATTTTGAAAATGGAAGAGCGTTAAATCTGAAAACTTTACAGTACTCATTTTAAAGGTAATTGGATTCACTTCATTTAATCTGGACCAATAATGTCTGTTGTAATGTAATGTAAAAACTTAGAAAAAAATACCGATTTCTTATTTATTTTTTTGATCAAGGAAAGTATTAGACTCTTGCAGATGATGTATAAATAATTGATTGAGGAAATCATCATAAGCAATCATTACTTATTGTCATATTGTCTCAACTTTAGGGTCGATTAAAAATATGCTAATTCAAATAAAAAAAATATTTATATAAAAAAATATTAAATACCTTTTTGTTCAACACCAGGTAGCGGTAAATTCTATCATTGATATTTTTTAAAAATCTTATTATATCTTATAAACTAAGATATACCTTATATATTAAGATAAAACTTATTTTCTATAAAAAAATTAATTTTTAAGATTAGATGTTTAATTGAATATAATATACACGAGTTCTCAACACAATTTATAGATTAATAATTCCTAAGTTACTGTAAAAAAGAAATTTTTTGGTTAGAACAAAACCCCAGACTTTAAATATCCTAGAACCTCACCAGCTTATAAAGATGCTTTTGACTATAGATATAATACTGTTTAGCGCATACATTAATTAAATCTTATTTTTAAGTAGAACATATTAGATGTTGCTCAATAACTACTTAATTTTAGAGTCCGTATACAGGATGCAGTATGAATCCAGCCAGAACATTTGCGCCTGCTCTTTGGAACGGGGCCTGGGATAATCAATGGGTAAGTAACAGTTATAATAAATGGATAATCGAAAATATCTATTTTTCAATGGTCTATGTAAAAATTGTCTTTTTATATTTATTTCGCGCTTATGAAGTTATATTTCAAGCAATCTATTTAGAAGTTTACGAGAAGCAAATGCATAGATAAATCACTTTGTTTTCTATACACTTTTTGTGCATAATTTTTTACTTTTCAAAAATGTTTAAGAATGTCTTCTCGGGAGCATTTTTTCTGTTTAGCCATCTCTACACATTTTAATTTTAGTAATAGAGTCGTGTATGGGCTTAAAATTTTTGTTTTGCTTTCTGTTGAAATCGTATGGCGTTTTTATGTAATCCAATTGACGGATCCAAAATAGAAAACAGAAGTTTCAAAAATTTTATAACTATAAAATTTTGTAACTTTTACCTGCCGTAATGAATTCGAGATTTTGAATTTCTGAAACCGCCACATTCTAATTCGAAGAGGAGATACTAACAATTAGTTTAATCCCTTATATAAATATTTATCTCAAAAATTGAGAGGTGCTAGTGATGGCTGTTTTGTCAGAGAATGGCATATATTATTTTTACAAATAATCGTTTACTATGGAATATTTCTTGATAATCTATTGTATATTTATTTCCTCTAAAATGCATGTGTAAGGTAAGAGTATATTTTGCATTGCTTATTATGTTTTTTCAAACTTTTTATTAGCTTTGTAGAGATTCATTGAACATTTGAACATATATAATTTTAACAATTGATTTTATAAATCGTATTCTTTTTATCTAAGTTCCATTTGGCTTATGAATACATAATATAATATCATTACATTATTTAAAGGCTTGCACATTACCTTTATACTGATGTATTTTTGATGATAATTGGGCAGTCAGTTCATATTCTTTATAATTATCGCTGTTTTCTTCTTACAAGTTTTCATGTGCAAAAAGTCTCTTTCCATGTGTCGGTTCCTGTTTATATACTTGCGATGTTTACTTATCGATGTCATACATATTACATGTATTTCTCGCAATTTATTGGACAGCGGGTCATTATAGAATCTATCATATACTATTTTATTTCAATTTTATTTCAATATAAAAATACTAACAATATATTTCTATCTAAATGAAATATAATATGTAAAATAATTTTGTACTTATAGGTATATTTTGTTGGTCCAATGGTCGGAGCAGCTCTTGGTACATTATCATATCAAGTTTTGTTTGTAAAGACAGAAGTATCCGAACCTGAACAAAATGTTGAATCTTATAAATTTACAGAGTTAGATGCAGTAGCTTCCACAATTTAAAATATTAATTCAGTAAATGTTAACGACAGAACATTACAAGACTAAAAACTTTATAAAAAGTTTCAAAATAAAATGAATATTTTTTACTTTTATTCAAAAATTTTAAAAAGTATAATATATCAGTTGTAGTTACAAAATAAATGCCATTAAGTCGTAATCTATTCAGATGAAAAACAATTCTATTTATGTTCCGTTTTGTTTTTTTGTAAATATATTTATGCACTTGATAAATATGTATACGGAGCAATGTCCGGATTGGTAGGTGCAGTCCGTCTGACAAAAGATATCTTGCACGTAATATCGCTGATTGTGATAAAATTTTTACATGTTGTTAAGTATATACAAAAAAAGAGGTAAGTGTTTTTATAAATAAAATAAGTCTCCTTAAAAAAGGGTATAAAATTAATATAGATATTAATAATATTAATTGTTCATTGTAATAATTAAAATAGAGTTTCAACTTCTATTGTTACATCAGTATCATAAGTTACAGTATATCTTATCTTTATAATACATTATAATATATACAGTAAACTAAATTAAACTAAACACTTACCAGTTAAATATAGAATAATATATTTTTATTTTACATCTGTTTTAAGTAGTTTTGATTTGGTAAGAGTCACCTAAGTTCAGTATCACGTCAGTAAAACTAGTGCTACCTTTAACTTTATGTTTAAGATATCTACACTCAAAAATGCCGCGACGTATCTGCCTAGTAATGTTTTTTGGACAATTGCAGTATTATATTTAAACAATTAAATATATTCATAATAAAATTATTTAATTATCAATTAGAGAAATTTTTCAATTACATATTCTTTACTTTAAAAGCTTTGTATGTTAATTGTACAATATACTGGCACCGAACTAATACAGATCTAAAATATTTGACACACGCTTGAAAATTAGACGACTATCACCAAAGAGTAATTTATCATCAATAGATTGATTCACTATAAAGATTGAAGACTAGATCAAAGTTGATAAATATAGCATTATATATATATATATATATATATATATATATATATATATATATATATATATATAATGCTATATTTATCAACTTTGATATATATATATATATATATAATATATATATATATATATATATATATTCTCATAAAGGATAGTTATTTTCTTTTTTTAAGGAGAACAAAAATTTTTTAGATCAACTTTTTCGGCAATTAGTATAATGACCAATATAGATATGTTGTTTTGTTTTAATGACATTTTTAAGGTTAAATTAATATCAAATATACCTTTTCTAAGTAATTAAATAAAATGAGCATGAAATATATAAGTATACTTATTTAACATATTGTCACAAGAGTAAACATTAAACCGAGATTTTAACATTCCTATGGCTTTGGACTTTCCTAATTTAGACTATTACTTTTATATTTCCATCTAGTGAACAGCTATACAAGGTTCTTTCACGTGGAGCAGACAAAGCTTACAGCCGAATCCAATAACATAAATAACGATTATATAAAACCCCACTTTATAAACTGTGTATCAATAGTGCTGTTCAAACTAATTATCCAGAGTCATGATTTTAAAGTACTAGAACCTCTGGGCTCAAATTTAATAGCTTTAATTAGCTAATGAAAATAAAATAAAAAAATTATTAATATTAGTTAGCCAGTTATGATAAAAATCTAATAATATGATTTAATCCTATTACATATTTAAGCTTTAGTATTCACCACGTATTAAATTGTACTTGTGTGCTGACTAAAACTATATTTTTTGTTTCTAACATACTAAAAGTAAAAAAGAATCAATCAAAAACTGTCTAGACAAGTTAGATGAATGAAGTTCGTTACGATTAATATTTTTCTAATCACTATTTTCAGATCATATACTTATAGCTACTTTTTTTATTGTGTGAATAATTTTTCGATTATCTATGTCTCACAACCGATTGAACTTTCTCGTATAGTTTTCACTAACGCGATTAAATCAAGCTTTCTATTTTAGAGACACGCCAGTTTATATTATACAAAATGATAATATTTGATTTATTTATATTTTCAATCTTTTATTTTTTTTCTTCTGCTTCAACTGATTTTAAATTATTTTGTTAATAATTATATCATGTATTCAGTACTTGCAACGATAAAAGAAATGATCTAGTTTATATATTTTGTTTGCATAGATAATATATTATTTAAAAAGAAAATCATTGAATTGCATCGTTTTTTATAATAACTTGTATTTTATGTTTATATATTATACTATATACTATGATAATACTAATATGTTCGCAACAAATAGCATATTAATTCAAAGTATAAAATATAGCATCCAGCAACAATGTTGTAATATATTATAGAAAAATCAATTTTTTATTCTCGTATTTTAGTTTGTATCAATATGATCTTAAAATAATAGAGTTTAGTTGTTTATTTTTATGTTAACAAATTACTTAGGCTATTACCATATTCAAGAAATATTACCATATTTTTATAAAAATATATAATTACCTTAATTTTTCCTTTTTTAATTATTCTTTCTCTGTATTATAATACTTTTTATGACTGATCCAAAATAAATAAATTACTAAAATATGTTCTCAGCACAAATGGTTAATGTTTTTAAGAAATTATTATTTTTAAAATTATTTAACATTTAGTCCTATTAAGTAAGTAAGAGTTATGATAACTATAATTTTACTTTTTAAATTTAAATAGAATTACAATTACAGATTATATTTTTTTCAATGCAATGCCTTTCTACAATCATACTTAAACATTTTTTAAAACATAAGTAACGAAACACTCGGTTTACCAAAGAACAAAAGTTATTTATCATTATTAGATTTATTGCTGGAACCGTTTGCTAATTATGATTCTTTTTATGAAAGAACATAGAATTTATAGACCGTCAAAGGTCGAGATAATGTATCTTATTTATCAAAGACTGCATGTGAGGAATCGTAAATTCGTGCGAAATATTGTAAATTCGATTTCAGATATTATAAATATAGATAAACTATCAGTTGTTTTCCGGTATTATTTAAATAATCAAGTGCATACATGTTTCTACGATTTTTTATTATGATTGAAAGGTAACAAAGATAGATCCTTAAATATTAAAGAAATATTAATTTTAATACAAAAGAATATCAGTATAGAAAATTGTTGAACTCAGACTTATGACAATGCCAGTAAAATATCCGATAAATATTCCGGAATATTTAAATTCCGAGTTTCTTAAATTAAGTTAGAGCATGTGGCGTTGGTGAATGTATTAGTGTTACAATTTTTTTTTAAATCTGCAAAGACTTTTTGAAGCTCTTCTATGCACGGATGGAAGATATTAACTGAATAGGATCATTTTAAATTGAAGACTATCAACAATAAGATGATCGTATAGAACATATACAACAAAAACATTGATAAATCACTTTGATGGAATTTAGAAAGCTTTAGAATTTTTAGTGGAAAATTAGGATAAAAAACAGATAGCAATAAGCAGGATGCTATAGAGCTTTATTAAAAAGTATATTAAATTTAGAAAATAGGCTTGTAGTCGATTTTTCGTATGAAGTCCTATATAGATTTCAATTAACGAATTAGAAAAACGTAGTAAAGCGTATAACCATATAACGTAGTTACTTGTTTTTTTTTTTTTATAATTTATTATTCATTAAATATGATCAAATTGATTATTTTCAAATCAAACAAAAGAAAATGAATCTGACAATAAAGTATGTCTTTCCCTTTCTATATTAGCCAAATAGTGGCCGATTTATTTCGAACGATTCATTTAAAAACATAATACAAGATTTTACAGAGGCAAAATCATTCAAAATTATAGGAAATGTTAAATTAAAAATAAATTAAATAGTAATAAAAGATATTATAATAAATGTATTCTATAATGTTTGTTATTACCTTCCACTTTAAAGAATATAATTTTTTTTCATAATTTACTTGAATTTAGTTAGCATTTTTTCTGCCTATAGATGAAAGGCTGGGGATGGAGACTTTGTCTCTCTCATAGAACCTTAATAATTATCAACTTTACTCTAAACGTATGACCAGGCAGGTAGTAGAAAATAACTGAAATAATAAATTGTCAGCGACAATGGATTTTTTTTACTTTTAAAGGTTACATTAAGCAAATATAATGCTATAAGTATATACATTAATAAAAATTTCTATTGGTCTTACAGTCAAATTAAATAAATCAAAATTAATACACAATAATATCAATATGCATTTATATCAATACTAATACATATAAATATATATTTAATTGAAAATTATAATAACATTTAGACTGTCCTTGTTTAAAATCACCCCTGTAGAATAATCTGAAATAAAAATATATTAGCTGAAAATTTTTTTTTATTAGTTAAGTGCAATCTGACGGTTCCCACCACCTTTACCCAATTGAAGATCAGATGAGTCTCCTCATCAGGGACTAAACTAAAACTTTGTATTAATATTCTAATCTATATATATATATCCCTATCCCTACTAAACTAAAAAATTTTTAGTAATTTGAATATATATATATAAACGCACACAATCCCCCTTCTACACAAAATGTTCAAAACCAATCAATTTAATAAAGAATGATAAATGTTATCTAATTTACTTGACTCTAATATTAAATTCATATTATTTCGATTCTTTGAAATGTGAATACAAGACTTTCCCTTTTGTATTTAATAAATGTTCCAAAATATACTTATGTACTTATTATTAATAATCCATGTTCCAAAATATCCACATTCACAAAATCAAAAGAATGTAAAAACATCAAACAATGTTCTTTTAAACCAGAAGTAATATGTGAACTACGTAAACTATATTTATGCTCATAAATTCTCTTTTTTAAATATCTACTTATTTGTCCAATATAGCACCCATCACAATCCATACAATTAATCTTGTAAACAACTCCAGATTTTAGCAATTAATAAACAACTTACTTAAATTATTACTATTTTTAAAGAAAATTTGAATGTTATATTTACAAAAATTTCTTTTAATTCTTTCCGGCAATCCTCTAACATATGGTAAAACAATAATTTTGCCCCTATTAACATCAACTCTTACATTACATGTATTTTCGGTATAATAAATGTCAAACAATCTCTCTGCAATTAATTCATTAATAAATTCAATTGGATATTCATTATTAATGACTTTCCCTTACTATCTGCAAATTATTCTGTCTAAAATCCTTATGTGACAATTTTATTGCTCTGTCAATGACACCTTTCAGTGTCCCAATTATGTTTCCGAATTGGTGCTGTGAATTAAAATCTAAAATCCTACCTGACCAAGTAGGTTTTCTATACCAATTAAGCTTCATTGTATTATTATTATATCTAATGAAATTGATGTCCATAAAACTCAACTGATTATTGACTTCAATTTTCTATATAAATTTAATTCTGTCATATACAGAATTAAAAACATCCACCAGTTCGTCCACTAAAACTTCTGGAACAATTGTAAAGATATTATCAACATATCTCTTAAATATAATTAGTTCAAAAATTAATTTTGATAAAGCAATACTTTCTAATTTGTCTATAACTAAATTGGCTATAACCGGTGACAGAGGTGACCCCATGGACATCTGTATTTTTGTTCATAAAAATTGTTATCTAACGAAACAATTGTGTTATTAAAAACTAAATTAATTACCTTAATGAACTCATTAATTGTTAATTTTGTATGTAAATTAATTTCATGCCATTTTTCTTGTATATCATTTAACAATTCTGAATGTACATTTGTAAACAACGATACCACATCCAATGAAATCATCTTGTAGTTTTTCGGAATATCTGTTACTTCATTGTAAAAACACCAACTATCTTTAATATAAGAACTAGTTTTTCTAACTATCTTCACCAATATATTAGATAAAAATCTGACAATATTATAAGTTGGGAAATTAAAAGAAGATATTATTTTAAATGTCACCTTTTCTTTATGAATTTTGGGAAGCCCATAACATTTTGCTACAGTACTATTTTCACATTTTAAATATTTATATGTACTATCATTTATATAGGCATTTCTTTTTCAATTATTTAAGAATTCTTTCAAATTATTTTGTAGCTTAATGATATGTGGATTACCAATTTTCACATAAGTTGTATCATCCTTTAATATATTATTTATATTATTTATATAATCAATTTTATTAGAAGCTACAGTTATATTACCTTTGTCTGCCTTTTGAAAGATGATATTCGGATTATTTCTCAAAAAATTGTTCACGATTTTTAATTCATGTAAAAAATTATTATTCAAAGAATTATCTAATTTATTTTCTCTTTTAAAATTACTAATATTAACTAAAGGTGTTCTACATTATTTTTTTACTTCATTTTTTTTTTCTATATTCTTTTTTACTTACTTTTAATTAAAGTATTATAAGTATATGCATTTGAATTAATGGTTGGAAAGTAATTTTAGATAATTTTGTTAGCAGGCATCAGCCACAAGGCGCAAATATCCCACGGCTAACTGGATTTCTATATAACCCTTCATGATCATCTGGCGATTGGTTCAAACAATTTTGATATGGAACATTCATATATTACTTATTTAATAAATAATTTTATTATCATTGATAATAAATCTCCTTTACTTTAAATATATAAAATGAAATAAGCATGACATTAATAAAACGATAAATTCTTAAGTCTTCTTTAAAAATTGATGAAATTATAAAATAACAGTCAAGACTACCCTTTTGTACAATCATCTCCGTAGAATCTGAAATAAAAAAAAAACAAAATTAATTTTATTAGTGAAGGAAAAGTTGACCTTTATCAAAATTTTCCGCATCTATAAACTCTTAAGTTTTGATAAAGGTCAGTTTGTCTTTCATTAAGAAAATTTATTTTGATTTTTATAGTTTAGATTGGATGAAGATGGTTGTTAATAATGGTAGTTTGTCTGCCATTATGATTATATTAGTTGAAATGGTTATAATACTGATAAAAATATTAGTTTGCTTTATATCGGTGAACGTAAGTAGAATTTTTAATTTTAAATTTAATATGTTGAAGAGATATTCTATAAATAATGTATACAGAAGTTATTTTTTTCCTCATTTCAATTTCATATTTCTAACTTTTATTTTTAACTTGTTATAATAATTACTTATTATAATTTGTCATTAGTTAATTCAAAATATATTAAAACAAAAATAAAAATAGTGAGAATATGAAATTGAAAATCTTTACACACTATGTGCATTTATAGCTCACAGATAAATAAGATATCAAAAAATTCTTCCAAATATATAAGATAAATTAAGAAAAACTATTTATTACAAAAAATATGTATTACAAAAAACATTTAAAAACTGTAAGTAAAAACGTAGTCATAAATGAATTCATATTTCTATAAATATTAAATTCATATGCTTTCTTATTATTTAACATTAAAATAAGGCTTGATTCTTAACACGTAGAATGTCAAAGTCTAAAGAGAAAATATCTCATATATAAATAAATACTAAAGGATTTTTCTCTGATGATTAAAAGTATGTACTAATCTGTACACTTAAATAATACTGATTTAGACGATAAGATTTGGTCCTTGAAATCTTAATTTTTGAGGCAATACAATTGGTTTAATGAACATTGTTGACAATTTATTGTGCAATAATTTAAGGCATTTAGGTAGAGGTGCTTTTTGAACAAAATCTTCAAAAATAGGCCTTTTAAAAAGTCTTTTAGCTTCTAATTGTTGTTCATCCGTTACAGTTCGATCATCAAGATGTAAAAGTTGTGGAAACCATGATATAACAAACAATCTGCATAATAAAGAAAAAACAAATATTCTTACTAATTCGATTGATAATAATGGAATCATATTTGAAATATTTAATTTAATAACTTATTATTATGAATAACTTTAACATTAACAAAAAGTAGTTTTTACTTTTGTTCTTTCATTTTTTGTATAGGCTCAAAATTACTGTAAGAATTAATAAACTAAAAAATAATTTTATTGATGGCAGTCTTTTTAATAAACTAATACAATTATAATGACAGTCAAAATGCTCTTATTTATAATCATCTCTATAAAATCTGAAATATACAAACAAAATTAATTTTCCTAGTAATAAACAGTCTGACTGCCCCTTTGTCAAAACTTTTAGCATCAACAAAGTCTGACACCAAGCTGATGGACATCTGTTTAGGGACTGAAGATTTTTGGATCAGTTTCAGTAAAGGGAACAGTTAGTGGCCTTTATTCACAAATTTAATTTTGATTTCGATATTTCAGATTATATATTTCAAATTCTACCAGAGTAATAGTAAATAAGGATGCTATGGCTATCATTAAAACTATATTAATTTATAAAAAAAGACTGTAAGACTGATAAAAATGTTTATTAGTTTGCTTTGTATGACTAAGCCTAAGTAAAATTTTTAATTTTAACAATTAATAAAATAGAACTTACCTGTACTGCAGGTAATCATAAAAGCTTTGACCATTAAAATAACTTGGAGCTGCTTCATTCCCCATTAGACTCAAGTATTGAAGGTTCGGACAACTTGTATTTAAATGTTTTAGAAAAGGAAATAAATCTTCTATTTTATTATAATTTAACCAAAGAAGTTTAAGTTGTGGCATATAAGGAAAAATTGTAAAAGCATCAATATGGTTATGATCTAAATTCAATGAACTCAAGTTTTCAAACTCAGCCAAAAAATGAAGGTTTCTGTAAAAAGACAATATATAAATATGAAAATCTATTATTGAAGAAATAAATAGTTGTAAAAATAGGTAATAACCTGCTAAATTGATTATAACTAATATCCAAAGTATGGATTTTATTTGCATAATTTTCAACAATATCAAAAGGCATATAAAAAAGATTTTCAAAGGCCAATGATAAGGTTTCACTACTATTTTGCAGTGAACTATTTGATATCAAATGCCTTGCTCTTGAATGAATATCTACAAAAACAAGTTTTCCTAGGGATGTCATTGTTAATTCTTCTTCGTCGTCAGCTTCAAGAAATTGGAACTCATTATAACAAACTGACCTAAATATAAAAATTTTAGTTTAAATTTACAATAAAGCTATATCAATTAGAAATTAATATTTTATGATGGTGTGAACAATTACGCTAAATTGATTGTGATAATTACAATCATTGTAATAATCATAATGAAAAGATGATCTGAACAGACTATTTTTATTTTTTGAAATTTTATTCTTTATAATCATATTTTTTTATCATAGAACAAATATTGGGTTCACATTATAATCTAGCAACTAATCCACTATATAATATTTAGATTTATGTTGAGACAAAAAATATCATATTTTAATAATCTATTATACAACTATAATTAACAATTATGTAGCCTTTTTGTAAAAAAAATATTTATTAAAATAAATTTATCAAAATCAAACAAGTTAAAACTTTAGTTAATATTAAACATTATTCAAATAATAAATAAATTATAAAAACTTTTATTTTTCTTATAATTAACTTTCATCTGCATTTGTCATATGCAATTAATCTTATTTTTATAATATTTAATTATAATCATAAACAACATATTTTTTCATTTCTTAAGATTTTTTTTTATTTACCATCATGTATTATTAATATCTTAATAATTCAAAGATTTAATAATATTTTTAATAAATTTTGAATAAAAAAAATACATTTCATACTACACTAATAAGAATACTAGACATTGTAGCTATATGTTAACTATTAAATAGATATATATTATATTATAATATATATATATCGTATTTGTTAACAGTATATTATATTTATAGTATATGTATTTTGATTCAGAGAATTTGTAATGTTACTTGAATAATGTAATCAAAAATTCTAAAACAATTCTTATAACAGATAAAAATATAGAAAAACTTATAATATCAAAGAACTAATAGAATTTTTTTGTATCTAGGAACTAAATATTATACATTTAAAACAAAAGAAAATCCAAAATTGAAAGTTGAATTACATTAGATTTGTAAATGTTTAAATGCAAGTACTTTTGAAATTTATTAATAAAAATCGACTTTGATTATGCGTCACAGATAATTGAAAGCTTAACTGACAAAAACAATTCAAAGAAAATTATAAGGAAATCTTATCTGATTCTGATAAGCCTAACAGATCATTAAAATATAAGGTTAGAATTTTACGTTATATAACTTTCAGGACTTTCTTGGATTATTAATCAGAATAAAATTGTAAAAATATATGCCTAAAAACATTGTACGGTTATCTCATATAAATATGTAATCCTTTTTTTAAGAAACTTACGATTTTTTCCTGCACTTTCTTAATACTTTTATTTATTTGCATTTCTTACTTGGCGCAAACATTCCTTAACATTTATTATAATTGTAGCTTCAGAACTTTTACAAGTACTCACAAACATTTCATAAAGCACAAGTTGCATCCTTATAATAGATATACTCTGCTGTCAATTTGTAAGAATTTTATCCCTTGTTTCTGCAAAGAACTTCTTAGTTGTCTTATCAACATTTTGTCAAATGTACTATAAATATAATCTCGCTTTTGCTCGATTATTAGTTTTGTTTATTTTAGATTAAGATTCAAATTAAATAAAAATGTTGTAACAACTATATCTGACTAATATCAGAGCTAATATAAGGAAGTCAAATTATCACTCATTGAATGTTTTCAATCATAGGTCATTTAGAAATTAATATATATCTACATTGTGCATGGAATGAGAGTATACGCGACGTAATCATTTAAAGGAAAGCAAGAGGAGAGCTTTGTTTATCATATCACTACTACAGTCTATTCAGAAATTTATCCAAATATTAATCAAATATAGAAAAATTTACTACATTATAATATAATTATAGGTGCAATACAGCTCTTTTCTTTAAAAGAAGAATACAATACAATGTGCAATATAAGATAAATTGCAGAAATTGCATTTATTTGCACCTTGCACTTGCACATTGCATTGAACTTGCACCGCTGCACCGCTGCACCGCCTACACCAGTGTGTTACAGTCTTGCAGGTTGCAGCTTACAAATCGCAGTCATTATCGAAACTTAAAATTCAAACAGTCGACATCTAACGTGTAAAATTAAAATTATCGAGACATCATATATATAATTATATATATTGCAGTATCAAACAGAGATTACAAGTAATAACGGCGGGTGGTGGCAGGTTGTGGTAGGTTGTGGTGAGTTGTGACTGTTGTGACTTGTGATTGTGAATCTTGATTGTCATTGTCATTTTGTTATGTTTTTACTTGCGCATTTTGCGTATATATGCATATTTATATTTATATCAGTATATAATATATTCATTTTACATCAAAAACCAGTAAGAAATAAGAAGCTATAATAGTCACTCTCAATTTCTCATTCATATTTTATAACGCTACTAAAGTCATTATTTATAATTTCTAGATTATTGCAAAATAGACTAATAATAAAATAGTCAATTAGATATAGCAAAAGACTCTAGCAATTTGTTATCGTTAAAGAAAACAGTTTAGAAGACAATCATTTTTGCTTAAATGAAGAAATGAAGAAATGTCATTTAAAGAAAACCTGAAATGATTTTCAAGTTTTTTTTTCATTATTCAGAAAATATTTTATTATGTAATGTCTTCTCCTGAAATTTTAGTATCCCTTTGTGTAATTCGTATAGAAATCAGTGATTCTGACCTTCCTGAGGACGCAAGTAAGAATGTTTTCTTGCATAATGTTTTGTTTTTATAACCTAAAAGTTTATATTTTAACTTATTAATGAAATCATCTTGATATTTCTTCACAACCTGGAAAAAGATGAGATAGTTCCTTTAATTTACTTCCTAAAGTAAATTTAAATATGTAGAGTAACAGATATGAAAATCTCAAACCAAATACAATAAAATATTTCAGGTGCAATGGATAAAAATGCAAGAAAAATGCGAGGATCTAGAGAGCCACGTGACATTATGATAGAAACTTATTCAAATCCTAGTGAAGGATCTTTACCCATACTATCTCAATCTCAGAATTTTTTATCTTCAAGTAAATCTCAGTCTTCATCTAGAGAAAATTCAGAAGAAAAGTCTTGCACTTCTACTGCTGCTTCTATTATAAATGTAGATGATTCTCTTGGTGCAACTGCTTGTAATACATCTTCAGATCAAATTAATTTTATATCAGGCAATCCATATGTGGAAGTTACAAAGGGTATTCTACATCTATTTAAAGAAAAGTACATTAACATATTTTTTTTATTAATAGGTATAATGTGTATCATTATCTGAATTCGTACAATATTTGTATTATAAATTGCAGCACTTTAACAGAAATGCATTCTGCTGCAAATCAGAGTCACACAATCTGTATACTATCAGTACCTGCTACTATGACTTGTCATGATTTAATGACTTTTACAGCAGCTTGCCATCAGGATATTCAATATTTTAGAATTATCAGAGATGGAAATCCTAATCAATATATGACTCTAATGACATTTCGTTCCTCAGTAAGTTTATTGCAATTGATATAAATAATAAAATCATTTATTTCATTAATTATTGACATTTATATAGGCTGCTGCTATTGAATTCTATGAAACATTTAACGGAGCTCCATATAATTCATTGGAGCCTGAAGTTGTTTGCCATATGGTGTTTGTGTCAAGAGTTGAAACTGCTGATAATGGTTTGCCACTGTCGGGACATACGGAGTTACCATCATGTCCAGTATGTTTAGAAAAAATGGATGAAAGTGTTGATGGAATTTTAACAATTTTATGTAATCATACTTTTCATGCTGATTGTCTTGTGAAATGGGGAGATACATCTTGTCCAGTTTGTCGTTATGTTCAAACACCAGAACCTGTTGCTGATAGTCATTGCATGGAATGTGGTATGTCTTTAATTATTTTTAAATATATTATATAATTTTAATAGTAAATATTTTTAATAATAAAAATGAAAAAAAAAATGTAATATTAGTTATTTATCAAAATTATGTTTTTTATATTATTGAAATGGATTTGCTTAATTAGTTGCAGAAATTAGTAATGAAGCATTGTGGATTTGTTTAATTTGTGGACATATTGGTTGTGGACGTTATGATCAAAGTCATGCATTTGAACATTATAGAGATACACATCATTGTTATGCAATGGAATTAGGACAAAATCGAGTTTGGGATTATGTTAGTGATCACTGGGTTGATCGATTATTACAAAATAAAGATGGAAAAATGGTTGAAGCAGGCCAAGAATCTACTAAAGGTGAAAGAGCAGCTGTTGATGAAAAAGTTGATTCTGTACAGCTAGAATTTACATATTTATTAACATCTCAACTTGAAGCTCAAAGAGAATATTTTGAAGAAAAGCTAGCTAAAATTGAGCAACGAGCTTGTGTTGAAACAACAGACTTAAAAGAGAAAGTAGAATATCTTAGTCAAGAAAATTGTAAAATTAAGGTAAAAAATTCTAAATGATGGAAAATTCATTTCATTATTGTGACCTTATTGGTGAGTTGATTGGTAAAGAGCGAGCATATCGTAATGAATTTTAAAGTTAAAATTTCAGGTTCTATTAACTCACAGAGCTATCATAAAAATTATATTTACTAATTAACTAATACTAACATTAGATCATTAATCCCTATTTCTAATTCTTATGAATATGAAAGTACAAAATTAAAAGTAATAAAAACTATTTTTTTTAGACTGAACTTTCATCTTTGTTACGTGAAAAACAATCACTAGACAAAAAGCTACAAAGTTCAATTGCTAAACTAGGACAGGCTCAATCTCAGTTAACTGAAGAAAAAGAATTAAGACAGGCTCTTCAGCTGAATCAAACATCTTGGCAAATTAAATACAAACAGCTACAAGATGAAATGAACGATTTCAAAGAAAAAAAAGAAGTGGAAAATACGGATTTACGAGAACAAATACGTGATCTTATGTTTTTTCTTGAAGCACAGAAACAAATCGAAAATTCAGCTGAAAGAGAGGAAATTGCATCAGGCCGAATCGTTATCGGCCCAAGTTCAAATACTCCTAAATCTATGTCAAAGAATAAAATTAAAAAAGATAAAAAGCCTTAAGAAGGATCTTTAAAAATCTTGTAAATTAATTTTTTATTTTATTTAAGATGGTTGTAAAATATTAGTTTTTATTCTCAAAGAAATAAACTAATAATGTAAGTTTTAAGTTTTATTGATTTTTATTTGAAACTTAGACTTTTGAACGAAATAAATATGTGTAAGAAATTCGAAAATTGTATATATGTTAAATAGAAAGCTATACATTTATAATATAATATAATTTTTTTTATCAAACATTTGTACGATAAATAAGATAAAATATAGATATAAGTTAATAAATAAGCGTTAATTAAACAGTATTAAAGTGTGCGTATAATAGTTTTTTCATCAACTATCAAAAAAATTAGATATAAAAGATAAGCAGGAAATAAAAATATAAAACCAATTTTAACGTTTTTCCGTTTTTATTATCATATATAGATCATATATTTTTTTTGAAAACACTTAATATAATGTACTTATAAGTATATCGTAAATTGTTGGACATGCTGGCTGAGTCAAGAGTCGTAACTCTGTACGTGGAGCTTCCCAGTGATTCATTTATGTTATTTTAGTGGTTTTTTAAACTTCTCAAATATATGAAAAATTCGAAAGTCCATAATTTAAAAGTTTTCCTAAATACTCCCCTCCAAATCGTGACTACATTTGTGTTTCTACTAACCACTGTATAATCCGCGCGATATAATCGAAATAGGCAATCGAAAATTCGTTCCTTTACATTTTTCTCTCTTAATAATAAATGTGCTTATGTAGTCGCGATTTAGAAACGAAAATGTACGATCAATTAGTCGGTCGATTGTATTATTATACTCATTCATTTCCCTTCCATACATTTACACGTTATCGCCGATCAATTAATTGATCGTTCATCAAATTTCAGCATTATATCGAAAGCATGGTACTCCACGCCACAGCAAGTGCAAATATATACTCTTTTTGCACTCTATGCATTCACTCACTCTCTCTCTCTCACTCTCTCTCTCTCTCTCTCTCTCTCTCTCTCTCTCTCTCTCTCTCTCTCTCTCTCTCTCTCTCTCTCTCTCTCTCTACCTTACACTCACTGTTTCTTTTACACTTTTTTTCCTTCTTAAAGCTTGTCTATATCTTTTCTTTTTATACGTGTGTAATATTGACATCTGTATATTAGTTTGACGAGCTCGCAATTATAAAACCTTCATCTGCTCTCCAATTTGTTAATTTTTAAATTAACCCTCTCATTATTTTTAAATTAGCCTTCTCGTGATTTATTCGTTTTCTTTCTGTTTTAGAGTTTTCACTTTTATAAAATTTTACGTAAAATTTATCCTTTCAAATCTATACTTCGTTTCAATTTGTCAATGCTTCACTATGTTTTTTACTGAATATATATATATATATATATATATATATATATATATATATATATATATATATATAGATATATATTACATGAAGAAAATTAATTTAAAAGAGCGGCTCGCAAACGATTGTTCGTATATATGATTAGCTCAGGCACGCGGATACGTGCATCTAAAATGAACTTTTAATTCGAAATTCATATATTAATAAGCGTATACATTTATAGTGTATGTGCGCGAAAGTAGCAAACCAATATTTAGGAAGAGAATAACCGCGTTTCTTAGTTTCCATTCGTTTTTTATAAAAATAGCAAAAACGCGACATACGAAAAATATTGACGACGAATTTTTTTCACGTGATTCCTCGTCCACTTTGCAGCGTAAAATAAGTAATAACACAGTCAGCTTTCTTATTCGACGACACAAAATAATTACTTTACACTCTGAATTCTTTTCTGAAGTTCGATAATCTCATACACACAATAATTCTAATGTGTGTTCCTTTTTTTAAAGATAGTAGCCATTTCTAATTCAAAATAGAACGCAAATAAAAATTCACCTCTTAAAAAATTTCAGAGTGTAAGATTTTAAAGATGACGTATAATATGATTAATAACGACAAGAAGCAGCGAAACACGAAGAAGGGTTTTGTTTCCCTGTTTATTACGAAAATTTTATGCATGCCATTTCCTTTCGACGTTCGAGTCGTCATTGAGCTATATAGCTTTACGACATATAACAAACACATTACATTCAGTTTTCCCGTATTTTCCTCAAAATTATGATTATCAGTGGAGCGGTGACAGTTGGTCTGTGAAATTATCAGCACCCATGACTAAGAATTAAAAAAAAAAATTAAATACGTGGTACAGAGTGTTAAATTGTTTTTTTTTCCCAAATTTTTCTTATGTATCTGAGCAGCTCTTGTATAATAAGAGTTGTCGCCTTCGGCAAATAGTGTTCGCTTGAGGAATTGGGGAATCCTTCCCAGGCGCAACGCGTTTGATAAGTGAATTCATTCATTTTCTTATCTAACATTATACTTCCCCTTTTTTATTTCGATAATCATTTTGTGTCAGGCAAATTTTTTCTCCATCCAAGTACATCAGATATATTCAGTACATTTTAGCAAACATTGGTGACTATTTACAATAAATACAATCAATTTATAGATATTATATTATATATAAATAAAATATATATGCATATGTATATGTCGTGTCGTATGTCGTACCGTTAATATTTTTTTATATTTAGTTAAAGTTTTATTATAGCAACACGTGTGACAGTAAACAATTAGATCAGCGGCGTAAAGTAGCATTATGTCCTACCGAAGTTCTGGTCGTAGCTATATATTATTTTAGCACGCGGGCTATGTGGCTGCTGAAAAACTCTTTTCTTACTTAAACCATTTTAATATATTGGTTGCAATTTTTCCAGTTTTTATACTATTTTCTTCAGTTTTTTCCCTTTTGTCCCTATACTATCACTCTATAACCCAGTGTTCCCTGCTGTGTCTGCAATTCGATCTATAACTATCCTCATTAATGCATTATTTTTTTTATAGGCTCTCTTATTCTTCCATATAGTTTATTATCCATCCCTATGCTGATTTTCCTCACCTTCTTGATTATGATATAGATGAGAAATGCTTATTCTTTGATTTAGGTTTTAATCGAGCGTACTCGCGATGTATTCTATTTCTGATCAAATTCAAATACTCGCTCATTAAAAATACTCGAATTAAAATTTTTCTGTGAATACCTGACTTTATATTACGTTTTATGTTATTTAGTGTAGTAAAAAGCAGGTTTAAAAAAAGGTTTTTTCAGAAAGTACACGACACTTTGACACATTTTTCTTCCTTCATAATGACACAAGCACCGCGTAAATGAAGAATTATCGTATATTCGTACGTATCATATCCATACCAAAGTGTCGTGTTCGTTTAACTTTATTTTGAGTTTCTTTGAGTGTAGATGCCTTGCAAACCCCTCTATTTAACAAGTACGAGACTTTTTTACTTCTATATTAACAGGAGATTGATAAGTAAAAGCGTTGTCGCTTTAAATAATGCGTCAACTTTCGAGCCCTATAATCTTATTCAAAATCGGGGAACGGATTCGGTCTTCCTAATCAATTCCCTATTGAAGTATTTCAATAGAAATAGAGAATTCGTTTCGTAATATGTATAAAAGAGTTCTTTTTGGAAAATGTACAGATTTACTTATACGTTTATAAGACATTTTAGATTTATATTTATATTTGAAACTTTGCGCTTGCCATAGTCACAAATCTATATATGTAAATGGCAGTTGATTTTATCAGTTACCAATACTTTATACTAAGTATATCTATCTATCTATATATCTATATCATATATATATATATATATATATATATATATATATATATATATATATATACATACATGTGTTTTTAAATATATTTATATTTATACATTACACAGATATGCTATAATATTTGAAAGAAAATTCATAAAAATTTGATCTGGTCCTAAAGCTCTTTATGCACAGTATATATATATATATATAATATATATATATATATATATATATATATATATATATATATATTATAAAGGTTAAAAAATTAATTTATTCCTACTTTTATTTTCTAGAAATCTATGCATTCAGCTTATCTGTAAAAGCCAGATTATAAATAAAATATCTTTATATATAATGTAAATATAGAGACCTGCAATAGGTAAATTGAAAGATTCCGAATGATAGTTTATTGAATCTTGAGTAAAATGAAGAAATAGATAAATTCGAAAAAACCGAATCCGAACCCTAGCACAACAAACATACCAAGAGAGCGACAAATTTTCCATGGGGGAAGTGAAAAAAGCGACGGATGCTTCCTTGCATTACTTCGTTAATTCTTTTACTTCGATTTATATATTTTTTCTCATAGGTTTTTCTTTTCACGCGTATTAAATTCTATTTTATAATCTGATTTATTTTCTTTTTTGTTAATAATATTTTTTATTAAAAAATAGTCGATTTAATTGAGTATCGTGCAAGTCTGCGGCGGCAGGTCGTGTACTTACTGTATATTTTAAAGTTCTCTTTCAACCCCCTCTCCGTTTCTCGATTATTTATAGAATACAATAATGTTTTTTAATTCTTTATTTTTAAATATTTTATACGCATTAAGGTTTGACGGTGCGTGTTTAGATGATCACGACTCGAAACTGTCGCTCAATCGGAAGAAACCAGCCGTTGAGCTACAGATTGGATTTAGTGTCAGTCTCAACACTCTCGAAGTACTTTTAACTTTTTTTTCTTCTCTTTTACCAATAATCGTTATTTTCAATTTTAGTCTCTTATGCTTTCCAAAAGATATTTGTTTATTTTAAAGCTCGCTCACGCGTCTAGACTTAACAGTTCATTTTGTATACATCTATTTATTAGCAATTTTCATCTAAATAAAGATAATATAAGGTCGTTGTTTTCTATCTAGCCGTAAGGACGCCACTATTGTGTTTTACTTAATTATAATATTATCATTTTTACTTTTTTTTTCTCACGTACACTCATCCACTGTTTCATAATTTTGTATCGTTTTTTTATCTAGCAACTAACGTTTTGTGCATTAAGACTCGAACACGTCAAAATGTTATGCAAGTTAATATATTGTTCAATATCTATATATAAAAAACGACTATATAGAAATTCACGCTAGATTTACTTGTACACAAATCTAGTGTCTACGAGTTTAGATGCACAGAACGCTTAATATAAATTCAATCATTTTTCTCATTTTCTCATTTTTTCTCATCTTTTTCTACAAGAGCATGCTTTAGTAATTTTGTTTATAAAGAAAAATTAATTACCCGTAAAAAGACTCCCCTTTAACTACTCGGTGCTTGAATTTACACAGTGAATGAACATTTGAGAGGCTGACGCAGATGCGAAGTTGAAACTCGTAAATATTATTTTTCTATGATTAATTTTTTATTTTTATTGTAATTTTTCAATTTTAATATTTATAGACAAATAATAATGATTGGTAATAAAACTTAGTTTAATATTTCATGTAGTAAATTATTTTGTACTTAGATAATACATTATCAGAAAAAAATTTACATTAACTACTCAAAGTTTGTACAAAAGCAATAACATTTCTTAGTTTTCTTCATTTTTTTATAAATATGGCACGTGGAAGAACCAAGGAGTCATATTTCATATATATCATATAAACATATCATATAGAAAGTTTACAATTTGAATCGTAATTGACATGAAATAAGATGTTTTGTTCGATAATATAATTAAATAAGGAAACAATGCATTTTATATAAAAGGTAAACTATAAGAGAACACGTGTTTTATAAACATCAAAAACGCTCGAATAAATCGCTAAAACTTTGTCTTTATTTTTTTAAAAAATATTAATTGATATACGATAACTAATGAAAAATATACAATTTTCCTAAATATTTCTATATAATTTTACATATATTTAATTCGACTTTCGTTCGTTTATCGTGTTGTGTATGCATATTTCGTGTAACTGCGCTTCTATTACCGAAAAAAGCCAAACACATAACACATAACTCGCATTTCCTATATATTTATATAATAATTATTGGATAATCACTGATTGAACAAAATTACAATATATGTTCAGCTTTGAAAACTGCATATGTCGTCCCATTTTTACAGGTAATTATTATTGTAATTATAAAATACGCTCACTTCCTCATAAGCACAGTTATATTACGTTTACAATACGCCATTCTTATATCGACAATTAACGATCTTTTATTATTTTTTAACTATATATTAATCGGTCAATCATTCATTTACTCAATTTTCTTTTTTCAACTGACTCATACAATTTTTTTAATATCATGCAAACTTCAAGTTTTTTTTTTGAACGGCAAAATACTCGAATTTGGACGCTATGCTAGTGCTAGGGAACGTAACACACTCGTGGTTTTACAGTTTTATATTTTCTTTCATTCTCCATTAAAAAATAGTTCTCGCGTCTTACTGCTCATTGCACCAGGTAAAAGCACCACGAAAAGAAATCGCCCGTGCACACACTGTCCCATAGCCAAAAGTCTGACTTATCTTACTTCGGAAAAGAAAAAAAGTATGATGAAATAGGAAAACTAAGGAGTGACTGCGTATTTATCACGAGAAGCAAGTCTCGTTACATATTTTTTTTACATAGAATTCCCATCGAAAAAGTTTCTTTACGTACGGCGCATTTTTTCGCTCGACATCGATCCATGAAAAACATCCACAACACAAACAGTCTGCACCTGTGAATCATATACGACCTTCTTCATTTAAAGCTATGTATATTGACTAGGTTCATCCTTCACTGTACGTAGCACTACTCACGCACACAGTTTCGCATCTTTCTTCCTCTTTTATAGTCTTTTATTTCCGAAATGCAAACAGTGAGTAGCTCTGATATAAAGATTAAGTTGCATAGACATCATTTGATCCTTCATAAGCAGTCGTATTCTTTAATGATCATAGCGATAATTTCACTGTTATTTTAATAATTATAGTTACTTAATGAAAACTATTGAAATAAATATTTGAATAAAAAATTCCACTCTTGCACTTCTTATTTCTTACTCATTTTCCTTGATAGCGCATTTGGTCAAAGACAGTTTGTCATCGAATATTCAATTATAAGATCTATATTCTCCTTCTCACTTTAGAGTGGAGCTACATACACACGAAATCCGGGCACATAACATTTGTTATACGGCGTAAAGATTTAAACCATTAGTATTTGGCATCTTTCAAAATACACAAATAGACTTTGGTATAAAATGTTTATACTTTATGTTCGATAAGGTCTATTTCTACTTTTAATTCGACCTTTTCATGTCTCTATACCAATGGTTTCTAACAAAACTTGTCAAGCCACCAAATACTGCAGGCCGAATTAACTCTTCTTCGCCTTCGTTTCCTGCCACTAGTAGGCTCAAGTGGTTTTTTAACAAATCTCACATTATAGGGATCTTCTGCTAGCTCCGGGTATAACTGGGCATCGTGTACATACTCGCCCTCGTAGTTTGAGGCTAGACCTGACTTGATAATCTCCTCCTGCTCAGCCGCAGTCCATTCGATACTTGTTGGCGTATTAGCTGTAAGAGCCTCGTGCTCTCTATGCCAGGCCTTCCGTACAGCACTCACCTTTGCGTGGTGTAATAGTCGCTGCCGCTCTTTTTCAGCCGTCGTACCGTAACGCAGATTAATGACATAGCTGACCCCGTGAATTTTAACATCGATGAAAGAGCTACCACTTCCATTAGAACTGTCGTGAAAGGTAGTATTGACTTGACTGCCTAGGCGCTTGAGCTGGCCTTGATCTTCTGGTGCGCGCCATGATTCCTTTTTAACGAAGTAAAAGGCATCCTGCTGGGAACTATGTACCACAAAGGTAAAGGGCAGAAAATATGACTCATTAAAGACTGTTGTAAAAACGTCTTTGTAGATTGAATTTGCTGATGGTACGCTAGAGACGACAGCTTGTCCACCCTTGGTGCGAGATACCAGAATGCCCTTTCCAAAAGGCGGGTCCGATGCTGCACCTAAACGTTGTGGAATAAGTTCAGAACTGTCTTTCTTTAATGCAGATCGAGGAGGTGCAGAGAGTCCAACAGCATCACTTGAATGTCTCTGGTATATATAAGAGAGGAAGCCAGACTGGAAACCGAGGTTGTTGATACTTTTTTTCTTGCCGAAGATAGAGGTGCTAGGTGCAAGAGATGGTGGAGACAAACTACTCGGTAGACTATCGGGGAAGAGTTGCGGTGCCAGACTCTTTAAGTCGTATCCAAGACTTGCCAACCAGCTTGTGTGATCTGAAAACAAGGTTTACTTAATCTCTGCATGATTTTTTATTTTATGAATATTTGAAGACTATAATATGAATGCGTTTACAAATAAATTAGTTTGATAAAGCAATTACTCTATACTTATTATATCATATTTTAAAAATCAAGCTTCAATTTTTATATCAGATCTTGATGCAAGATATAAAAATTTCCATATAATTAAAGATAATTTTATGACAGTAGACAATATTATGAAAAAAAAATTAACAGCGTAACCTATTTATAACTTTTTTGCAATGAGAAATTTTAATTTATTTATTAATTTAAATTTATTGATTATATATATGAAGAAATTATTTTTTAATTCACCTGTGGGTAGATTATTTGTTGAGGATCGTCGAACATCGATGGGGTCATTGCCATTGAAACGATAAAGATGAAGGTGAGTGGGTGTTTGCAGCCTGTCTAGAACATTCTCCCAAAGTGGAGACATCCATTGACCAATAAGCGGATCATAAACTTTACCATTTGGCATATGAACAAGCGACGTAATCTAGATTGAATTAAATTAAATAAATATGTTGGAAATAAGTTTAAATGTAATTCTTAAACACATTAGAAGGAAATAATTTACCTGGTCAAGCAAACCACCACAGAAGTCAACTGGTAGATACAAATATGGATTGGAATCATAAACAATATGTCCATATGGTGATCTCATAATCTCCCTGATACCCTCACCATATTGGTTGAATATCATAATAGGTGTACCACACTGATCCGTAGCTATGTAATATTTGTGCCGATAAACTTGAGCATAGATCAGATGGCCTCGGTCATCGTAAACTAAGGACATTAATTTACCGTCTCTAGGACTATATATCTGACTAACCTCATAAGGCCTTTTCTGATTATTGTAAAAGAATTGCGTAACATTGCCATAATTATCTTTTCTTGCCGCTAGACGATCTAGATGATCATAATAATATCTAACGTCAAATCTACCTCTCTTAGTAGCTCTAACTAATAAACCCTTCGCATTGTAACTGAATCGTTCCTCACGAGCATTCTGTATAACTAAACCTCGATTATCATATTTATAAAGACCGTCGCCAAACTTGATAATTCTATCCATTGAGTTATACTCCATCGGAATAGTATTTCCTCGATAGGTCAATGAGAGCATGTTACCATTAACATCATAATGAAAGCCCCATGGCTCTTGTGCTTCTACACCTGTTAATTGCCCATCTTTATCCCATGTGTAATTTTTTACATTAGTAAACGTATTTACGCCAACATTTCTTGTGTATGTTCGAGTCTGATTTATTCTGCCTCTGGAGTCGTGAGTAAATTCCATTCTAAAGACTTCTAAACTATGAATAGTCACCGTAATTTGTGTTTCTAAGAATCGCATATCAGTCATTCGAGAAAAGATAGCAGTACCGTCGTAAACGGTTGTTTCATTCGGTTGTGGTCTTGAAACTTTAAACTGACCTATCTGTTCTAATGTTCCTGTTTTGGAACTATATGCCATAATATGAGAAGGCAATGTCAAGCCTCCGATTCTACCTTGGACAGATATTAAACGGAAATTCGAGTCATAATCGAAAGTAAATTTAGCATTGCTGAGGCCTGTTTTTGCTCCAAAATCAATTCTTTCCTCAACAAGCAGACCTGCACTATACTGATAGTCCCACTTATATTCTACATCACGTTCTGAGTGAATGACCTCTGATGGCAAGCCAATTTCTGTATATCTCATTTCACTTTTACCATCGCCATGTACAATCTCTGCTAGCTGACCCGAAGTATGATATCGGTAAACAATTCTTGCTCCATCGCCGGGGAAGACGGTTTGTAGCAAATTACCTTCATGACTATAGTGTTGTAGGTAAGATTTTGGGCTTCCTGGTGGTGTATAGGTAACCCGCATAAAACCCAAAGAAGCTTGACATGAAAACGAATGTTTAGTACCAGAGGGTAAAATAATGTGCTTAAGTCCGCCATCGTTATCGTACTGTAGCGAAAAATTTCTTTGGCTGGCTAGTGTGATATTTGACAGCATATTCAAATCGTTATAAGTATAGATCTTTGTTCCATCTTGACTAGTAGTAATCTGAGCCAGCTGACCTTGTCTATCATATTCGTAAGATTCATCTGAAGGACCCCATTTCCAGCTTTGAATGCGATTAAAACGGTCATAGTTAATGCTAAAGTTATGGCCATGTTCATGCGGTTGCCAAAATAGAGGCAATCCCGCTGGATCGAAAGCGACAGTTAGCAATGGAGTACGAGACTTATCATAAAATGTTTCTCGACTGAAAGCCTGTTCAAATTCCACACTGATTATACGAGATTCATTCACCCAGATTTCACGATTTAACGTTTGCTGAGGTCGACTGACATCTCCAACGAGATTATACGTTGTCGTCATTACATTCGTCAGTTCACCGAGCGACATGACTTGATAGCTCCACATCGGAAGCATTTCCGCTTCGACAGGCAAGGATGCTTTTAAAAGTGGATGCTTCGTCATTGCAGCACTGATGATACGTCCACCTCCTGGGAGGTTCACTTCAAGGGTGCTGTTGGTATATGCTGTAGCTTTTGTTACCATTGAACCTACAAAGGACGCATGATTTTGTTAGTTTTGAGAAAACAACAATATTATGTTTATATTATTCTTCAAAGATGTGCATAAGTTTCATGAATTTTCTATTTTCAATTTAAAATCTATCAAAAAACTTTAATAAAAAGGAAATTAATTTATCTAATATTTACAATTTATCTTCTATTAAAAAATCTTTTTACTACTCTTAATATGTAATGCCGAACAAATATAACAAATTAAAAAATTTCTCTTAAAAAGTTATATTTTCTTCTGCTTTTACATTTATATGTACATATAAATTTTAATGTCTATATATAGAGCGTATACAGTTTAATTTTTGATGCGAAAAATTTTGAACATAATTTACAAATTTGTAATAACTATTCTGAACTGAATAGATAAAGTATATAATTTTAAATTTTAATTGAAATTCGTTATGACAACCTTAAACATCATATTTAAAATATGTTTTGAATATGTTTTGGAGAAGATATTGATTTAATACAATAATAATACGGAATAGATCGTCGAAATAAATAGTCCTTACCATCTGTAATGGTTAGCATCTTCGACCGTTCGTTTCTCATTTTAAACTCTATAAAGCGTTGCTTTTCTCCACGTTTTAAAGCTTGTAATGCAGCTGCAACTTTCACAGATAAACCTTCGTCAGTGGAAAGGTCGGACGTCAGTTTAACTTTTTCACCAGTAGGTAGAATAACATCTGTTACGCGGCCCAGGTAATCGTAGTTGTATATGTATGTTTCACGCCCCTAAAAGAAAAATGTAAATTCATAAATTCGTCAAATTCTATACATATTGCCAATTTCTAAGTTGTCCTTGATTGCATCATTGATAGCACACATATTCAAAGTGCCAATAAGGACAAAAACTGTCTAATTGAGCCGATACAGATGACAAGACTCAATTTCTTTGTAAATTATAAATAAAATATCTAGATATGAAAATAAGGTTTTATCAAGATTGCTTCTTTATAAATATGAAGTTTTTACAGGATATATTAATTTTAATTTCAAAGAAATAAGAAAGAGCATAACAATAGCAATAATTGTTATTATTGTCTTATTTAAATATTATAAAACTCCATAAGATTACATAAATTCATAGATAAATAACTTAATAAAATTGTAAATTTAAAGTAAAATTACATTCTATAAAGTCTTATCTTATTCAGTCTTCATCTTTTATGTATTTTAAGAACAGCGCATATATGTTGTACTCACCCCGGATCGGCTTGTCAGCAGTCCCGTGTCGCTGTCATATCCAAGCGTAATTTCCGCGCGTCCCTTTTCCGACAGCCGTTCCAGGAAGCCCACCCCCGATATCTTCAACTCTGACTTGTGATCCTGCGTATTCTCGATTGAGCTCACTGCATTGCTGTAGTCTCGTAAGAATTGTATCTTATTTCCCGCACTATCTGTTACCATTGACAGCTTGCCCAAACTTGTATTCTTGCTATAGAGAAATGAATAGCGCGTCTTGCCCGAAGTTAAATCCTTGGTTGCAACATGCTGTCCATATCTGTATTTTGGAAATCAAATTTGCATCGCTTTTAATTATTTATATTTAACTTTGTATAACTTAGCTTAAAATTATTAGTTTTTAAGCATATAAGATTTAATTCGTATACAGGAAAATGTAGCTTTATAGATGACTTATCAAATTCGTTGTTTAAATTTATACTATACGTATATTATACGTATATCTCGAAACCTGCAAATATCGTAAAAATACATCCAAAAACGTTTCTTTTCATTTTATTAATCAGGAGAAAAAATTAATTGTTACTTCATGTGCATGTATAACTATAATCTTTACTAAATATTTTTATTTACTTTTAGTTGAGTTAAATCGAAAAATTTACTTCTTGAAATAATAATCGCCAATAATTTAATAAGGATATTAAAAATCTTATTAAGATTTTCAGAATGCTTTCGAAAGCTTACATAGAAAATAATTATTCTAAAAGAAAGTTGTCAAAGGATTTTTACCAGATAGAATTGCTGTATTCTGTCATAATTCTTTTGTTAGAAAATAGGGCGGGAGCTTTTACAATTTTTTCATTGAATGATTTGTGAAAGGTTTCTATAATTTCTTGCAATCCTTCATGTTATGAAGGTGTCTACCCATGAAAATAAAACAAAAACATGCAGTGGAAGAAAAAATTAATTAACAACAACATTCGCACTGTTTTTATTTTTGTTATTTTTTAATGGTGTTTTAATTAATCCTATATAGCTTGCTCTTAGTTACTTGCCAGTTCTAGAAACAATTTTCTACAATACTTGAATAGTCAATTTGTTTTAGTATTTTACGAAATTAATGTTATTGAATAATTAATATAAATCATTTTATTCAAAGGTAAAGATTACAAGGTAGATTGTTATTAAGGAAAGCAAAAGGTGAAGTATAGTATCCTTTTTGAGTTTATGTGCTTAAGATAAAAATCTTTGACATGCTCAGTTTTATTTATTAAAGAGAGATTACGACTATATCTCGTTGACGGATTTAATCCAGAAGTATACTGATTGCAAGTAATAAAGTTCCACATATTCGGAATGAAACAATGTGAGATCCTAACACTCGATATGAATCATTATAAAATAATGCAAGTTAGTTTGCTCGATTTGGACCAAATCGATTGCCCAAATGTCAAGGCCTCTAGTTGTCAGTATACATAATTTATGTAACTAATACGAATACATTACAATTCTAGGTTTATCTTGTATCAACGGGTGCTATTTTTTGACGTTCAGACGTTAAAAATTGTATTTCAAATCGTCTAGACTAGTACTAGAAGAATAATTAAATAATTTTACAATTAATTAATTAATTCCTTTAAATAATACTAGTTAAATTATAATAAAATTTATTTGTATGTTTTTTAATGATTATTGTAGTGATGGAATGATATATCGCAAATTATTAAATTTTTTGTTACAGAATTTACAAAGGATTAAATATTAGAGTGAGTCACAGCTCTCATTATATTATTGTTTGACTCAAAGTGTGAAAAGATGATATTGATTTCACCTTGCTATGCTACCATCAACTGAAACTAATTTCTATAAAAAAAATAAAGATTTAAAAGAAGAATCTGAAATGAACAATAAATTTGCACTTATCTCTTCAATTATAACCTTTTTATTTAAATAAAACAGTTTTCAAATTTCTGCGTGTTAATTCTATCAAAATAAATCATAATTTTTCAAATTTTATGAATTTCTAACCTGTTAAAGACATAGACTTCATTTGAAGGAGGAAACGGAATGTTGAACTCGCCACTGTCGTCGTGATTCGGCAGATATGGTTGAAGCGCCAAGATATGTAGGCTACCTTGGTCCGCCACGTGTAGTACACCATCGGGTGATACGGTGAGTGCTGAGATAGACGTGAACTTGGCATTCGAGGACAATAAGGTTTCAGTACTACTCGATTCCTCGGTGCACGCGCAGTTGCTCTCGACATCGCTGGAGCTTGGCGTGGTATTGTTGCACTCGCATTGCTCTCGCATGTCTTCACGCTGTTGACCGGCAAAGTGCGACATTTTTCCCGCAGAATCTACTACCCGGATTGTGTTTACGCGGTGTGAATCACGAGCTGCGATATAAAGCTCACCGGCAGGTGAAAATGCTAAAGCCAGCACAGAACCGAGTACTTCATCCATTTTTTTAGCTACTGCTGCTTGCAAAGATGTTGAATTCAGGGCTTTTTGTAGCTCAGCTGTGTTAGCACTGCTTGTACAGTGAAGTGGAGTGCCTGCGACGACGCGAACCTTTAGGTCGCTGGTAAGTTTAAGTACGAGACGGTCGTCAATGAAGTGCAATGCACCGTCCAGCGGCGATAGTGTAAGACCCGTGGGCCACTGAAGCTGCGCTTGTTGGGCAGGAATGGCACCGATGCAGGGAGCTGGTGACCAGTGGTTGTGGTGCCCATGATGTCCAACTAAAGTGTGAATAATTCCGTTGGGATCCACAGCGCGAATATTTGTGCCATCTGCTATGAACATGGTTTTATCTGCCGCTATGACAATACCTATGAACAGATAACCAACACCACCATTTTTGAGATGTGTACCAAAAGTAGATGTCAATTTAAAGTTGAGTCCTACACATATTTAACGCATTTGACGGCACAAAAGTTTTTAAGCACAAAAGATTTATTATGATCTTAAATTATTTTTTTATTGCAATAAATTTCAATTAAATATAAATCAATAATAAATTCTACTGAGGATTTAGTTTATAACGAATGAGCTAATCTTTTATTTATTCATTATCAGTACATTCACAAACCTTTAGGATGAGCAAGTTTAGCTCGCTCAGCTGGACCTTCGTCTCCGCAATGCTCTTCATCTCCTGGAATACACCGCTCACCATTTCCTACGACAGGCTCAATATTTATTCGCGGATCTTTTACCTCGTTAAGCGTTAAAGTTCGAAGAATTTGATGTTTTTCGGGATCGCTGATGTAAAGATGCCCATCCGCCGGCGACACGCAGAGATAATATTGGTAAGCAACTTGCGTCGCGCTAAAATAGAAGCATAGAACGCTTACTTTACTTAATGTAAAAAATAAGTAACAATTAATGTTTTCATTTAATTATCAAATATTTAAAAAAAAAGTAAAGAAAACAGTCAGACATAAGTTTCTTCAGAGAAATTTTGTTAATCTACAAGCCTCATGCATTTGAATTTGAAATCAACAAATTAGACATTCTTCACTGTCCTAGACAAAGTGCCATAGAATCGAATTGCAAATTTTTAATTTTATATTGATGAAAAAAGTTAAAATATCTAACAGCTTGATAATTCTAGTCAAATTCACGCTTCATCTAGTTTTTACAAGAATTCATAAGCTCTTTAAAAAAATTATTTCATAACAGTTTGAATATGTTTTTACATAGAAAACAATTTTTAATGCTTTCAATATTTTTATATTTTTATATGACTTAAGCAAAAAATTCTGAGTTAATCAATGTAATGTACCAAAACTTATTATACTTATTAGAACGGTAGTTTACCTGAGAATTAGTACGGTATAAACAGTGCCTTCAGGCGTAATGCGTCGGACGAGATCGAAATCTCCAACATAAATACTACCATCAGGCCCACTGGTCAAGGCAACTGGAGTTAGTAGCCCCGCATCCTTTGCCAACATGTTGAAGTTATGGCCAACAAGATCTCTTCTTTGACCTGTTCCCATGACCACATTGACTTTGCGTGGATACTGCTTAAAGTGCAGAGTCGAGCCATCGCCTTTTTGCAAAATACCTTCATGAAAATTGTAATGATGGTGAATGTCAAGACCCCAACCGCCCACATCTGAGATATCAACATCGAAGCCTTGAAGAGTAGCTGTTTGCGTTTCCCAGATAATAGAGGAACAACTGGAATACTGATAACCAATAGAGATGCGTGCCTGAGCAATTCCATAAACTTTCTGCTTATACACATTTCGCTTGTTCCAGGCAAAAGTGTGGCTGAGATTAGGATCCGCTTCATACGTTTTGGTGTGAAGTGAACCTTCAATTTCAACATGCACGTGTACATGAGTTAAAGATTTTGGAATAAAGGGGCCGGTAAGTTGCATCTTTACAGCTGAAAGATATCCTGCCGCCTGGCTGCTGCGGTACATCAGATGGAGATTGGAGCCAGGAATCGCAATGCTCTCTTGCACAATCTATGGTAATATTATTTATATTTAAAGATTATATATTTTATTTATCGTACTTTATGATTATCATATTTTTGATCAATAATAATGAGAATGTAAAATAATGTAACTGAATATAAAAGAGGCAGTGGAGGATTTGGTTCGTTTACTATCGTTAAACATCATGCTTTCTTGCAGAGTTGAGGCTGCTCGATGGCCCGAATTCTATAATATATACACTCAAAGGACTCTCTTGTCCTTATCATATATAATCAATAAATAAATAATTTTCGCTTGGGTTACTATCAATTTAAAATATAATATTTATTACTGTTTTCGTGTATAATGAGATAATTTTTAATTTACGGAGCCTATCAATATGCACGTTACTTTTCTTTAATAACTTTCTGAAACTCAATATATAATATTAAACTTTACTTATCTTTTTGCAGATGAAAATCTATTCAATAAATGTTCAATAATTCAAAAAAGTAAGCAATATAAAAGCTATCTTTGTATAATTTTAAAAGCATTTCATATTAGCGCCAAATTAGCAAAACATTATACAAATTAGCTAAACAAATTAGTTAAACTACTGCATTTTGATGCAAGTGTCTTTCAGGATTTTGTTCTTCGTATAAAAGCTGTTAATCTCTACGTAAACTGTTATTGCGCTAAAAAATAGCCAACGAACCTGAGTTTCAGCGAATACAAGACTTTTCCCTGGCATGCCTCCAACCTTTTCTGGCATCCAAGTACCGACAATTATTGGACGAAGAGTTTCGTGATCGTGGTCTATGCAGGGTCCATGCTCATTGAACAAATTCGCTGAAAATCCTGGAAAACCTAACGTCAATTCAAATTTAGTTTTATTCAAATTATAACATATTATAATAAAATTATAACCTAATATATTATACTAATAAAGTTGTCAAATTCTAATATTAATTTTTGTTGTTTTTAAATTTAGTGAGTATTTGTTAATAATACAACTTACATTACTATGAAAAGTGTATAAATACAAATTTTTTTGTAGCTCAAGAAAATTAACAATTTTATTGAGTACAGCTTGATAAATGATAGTATTAAATAAGGAGAACATAGAGATCGAGTCTCAATAAGACAAGGATTTTAGTTGAGCCTGATAACTTTCTTTTTAGTGTGAAAAAGTGACTTTTAATCCAATTATTTACTTTTAATTGTTGTGTACAAGCCTTTCTTACGACCGATATAAAGTAATTTAGTAATTTATTAAGTAAAGTGGGCTCTTCGCAAAGTGTCATAAGCTAATAATACTGATATATAGACAAGATTTTTATTTTAATTACAAAATTAGACTAGAAAGCGTGTTTAATATGTTAGAGGAAGGACGAAAATCTTTATATTTACCGATAACAGAACTGGGCGGTTTATTAACTGGTTTAAAAGAATCTCCTTCTTTGACTATTGTCAGCACTACGGGTGGTAGTACTACAATTTGATTCCAGGGAACGAAAACTGTCCTTCTCGTTGGCAGGAAGGGGCTTCTTTGGAATTGCAAAGTGACAGCGCCTCCACCATTCACGAGTATGTCGAACCTGTTACAAATATAATTCGCGGATCAATTCATGTTTTACTCTTCCTTTCTCGTTTGCTTTCAAAATTAACTATTTCATAATATTAGTTCAAATTTTATAAATTACATTATTTCAAAAGCACTTGATAATAGTAACTCTATTAGAATTGAAAAAAAATATATCACTTATCCCTCCAAACGTAGTTCAGTATAATAAAACAGCGAGTAGTTATGAATAAATAGTTTATGCAACATATTAACTGTAAAAAATTATAGAACTTACCATCCTCCAGCTCTGGTAAGAGTGAATCCAAATTTCTGGTCTTTATCAATAGAAACTCTGACGTCTATTATCCCAAGTCCTTGTTCCGTGACAACTTGACCACGCATCACCGCAACACGGCTGTTACAAATTTCAAATATGAGGATTTGCTACATCATTTATCCTTATTTCAAGGGTAACTAACTGAACCGACAAACTATATAGAAGCTGTATGTATGCATACACATATTTCCTTCACTCTCTCCTCCCATCTCCATTTCTCTCTTTGATTCTTTAGGAAGAGTAAAAAACAATAGTGTAAAATTATTATTCCCATTTGACGTAAAAGAAAATACAAAGAAGCCTCATTGTAAGCGAGAGAAAAATAGTTCTGATAATGGAATCGCGAAAAATAAATAAGGGCAAAAATAATATATAAAAAGAGAAAAAAAGAAACGGGAACGACAGCAGCAGTTCGTAGTTAACTACCCTTTTGAAAAGGTCTCTCTCTCTCTCTCTCTCTCTCTCTTTCTCTCTCGGCGTACAGCCGTGTGCACCGATCGATTCGACGGAGCTTCGGGCGCCGGAGGCGGCGGCAGCGGTGACGGCGGCAGCAGCAGCGGCAGCAACACACATGCACATATAGGACACAGGGCGGCTTCGGACGCGTCCAATGCGGAAATGTAAAGTGCCGAATTAAATTTAGGAGCTGCGACACGACGGCGACTGCCACAGCGACGATGGATGTATGCATGTGCATATATACGGGAAGCTAACAGGTCGAATCGATCTGGCACACTGGCATAGGTGTGAGAGAGTGCACTTTTCAGTTTATGCATAATACTTATATAATAAGAACGAAAGTACTACATTGTTACTTCGAGGCGAAATTTAATGAGGTAGAACTCATGCATATTAATAATCATATCATTGTTTGCGTGTTTGTTTGGTGTGAATGTATGTGTAGAGGGAAGGGATGCGCGCATAGGCGCGTATGTATGTGTGGGTAGATGGATGGATGGGTGAATGTATGTATGGGTGCTGGTTGGATGGTTCGGTGTGGATACGTACGTGGATGTGTTTACGGGTGATTGTATAAGTATTGTTTGGGTGGGTGGGTGTGTGGAGGAAAATGACAAGTGAATCAATGCAATGTATTATCCAAGCCTGGCACTCGTCTCGAGCGATTTATCGAGAACTTAAAATGACAGAAGGTCGGTATTTTTGTTCGTCTTTATATTTTCTCTTTTTCAAGTAGTGTAATCTTATATTGTTCATCCCATCGTTTGAACATTGCACAAAGTTTTTTTTTTATTACACGTAAAACTAAAAACTCGTCGATATATACGCTCTATTAAAAAAATTAAAGAAAAATATAAGCGACTCTGCGAAGACACGAATTTATTGCATGTTTTTCTTGATTATTATTATTTCTTTAAAAATTAAAATTAATTATCTCTCAAAACATATTCTAATTATGCGAACGAAATTAAATATTTTTAGTTTATTGATAAAAATACGATATTTATATTTTATTATTTACAGAAACAATAAATATAGTGAATAAAAACGATGAAATAAATAAATCTAGAAAGTTTTTTTTAATTATTTATAAGTGTGCCACTAAAATCTGTAAGGTTCATCTAAATTTATTATCGGTCTTTTAGTCCAACATTAATTTTTTTATATTTCATCCAGTTCTATTATTATTCTATATCAATATTTATAATTAAACAGAAACAATTTTTTGAATTAACCATTGCAAACATTTATAGGCTTACGAAAACATCATAAGAAATATATAATCTAAATTATTCAAAATGCAATATATAATTTATGACGTAATATCTATGAAATGTTAATGAAGTATATAATCAATAATTTAGTAAAAATGATTCTGGATAGAATTTTTCTGCGGTCATAAATATTTTCAGTATTCATTTAAGAATCCAGAATAAAAATGTACATATTCCTATTCCAAAAATTGAAAATATTTTTAGTATATTCTCGAATTGTACTAACAACTGAAAAAAAGAGAAAGAATACTCAGATCTAAATCATTAAATACAGTAATGCTGACCTACCTGGTAGTTTGATTTATTGACGGTTCATAATATACATAGCAAATACTAAAATCTTAATGAATAATACACAGAATTGGTCGCATAAGTTCTCAGTAAAAATAAAGAAATAAATTCATTATGTAAAGAATTTCAACTCTGTGAACGTATCGATAGATTAACTAACATACACCTACAGCAAATATTCATTAATTTTCAAGCACAGCATATTAGCGGTCCAACGATAAAATAGTCATACATACTTCTTTAACATTTCCTAGAACAAATACTAAAGATGAAATATTAAAAAGACATAAATAAATAGTTCCGTATCCGAAAGCCAGTGGTTCGACTAAGCTTCTTTTCTCTTTTTCAAAGCTCATCTCTATTTTTCAAATATAGTTACGAGAATCGCGAATCTTCGACCGACAAGCTATCAATATACCGTTCTTTTCTCGTCTTCTTTCATTTTGATCTTTCTTAATCTTCCCTTATCTGTCAAAGAGATGTATCGTGATGTATCTACTTCTTCTCTGTTTTTCCTTCCTTATAGATCTCTCTACCTGCTTCTACAGCTTTATAGCCATTCGTTTCTTTTTTTATCCCTATCTTTCTCTCGAGGTGTCGAGAAAAGTTTTCGCTTTAATCAAGTGTCAAACGGACCTCGGGATGACGGACGTTTCGGGGTGGCGATCTAGCAGAGTAATTGTTTAGACTGGATGTTGGATGAGTCAAGGAGAAAAGACAAGACACAGGGTTTCGTTGGATTTTTTTGTTTGGAAACGGTCACCGGGATGGGCTTGAGAAAGGCACATTTTAGACGCAGACAAGTGGGCTAGGATTTTCACGGGACTTCCGGGTGATTCGTATGCCGACTAATCCGACACATTACCTTCTTTTTATCTTTTTCATTGCTCTATTGATGTTACATATGCTTCTCTTGCTTTTCTTTAAGATAGTTTCTTTCTAAGTATATCGCTAAGCTTACTTTTTATGTTAATTTTAAAAAGGAATAAGTATTTATTTTATTTCATTTATCAATTAAAAAGACATTTTTCTTATTAAACTGTTTTCGTAGAACTCGATTTGAAATTGCAGAACCGTAGATTCTCGACAAGTAATCTTTATGTAAGCGTCATGTAAATGAAAAATAAAAATAAAATGTGTATGCTTTAGGACGTTCACTAACTGCTGTTCAGACAAATGGGACGTTAACACGTTTTATATTTTGACAAAAGGTGACATGTATATGTGAGTGCAAGCCTGGCAATATAACGGACACAAGTCTGAACAAGATGTATGCAGATCATCGTTATGGCATGTAGGCATACTGTGATATCAGGACTTATTTAAACGTATTACTAAGCGGCAAGAAGACAAGACATAACAAAACAATAATTTGATGACATACCACAGATAAATTTATAATAGGATATGGATTATAAAAATTGCGTGATACATAACTTATATTAAATATATATACAATGTGATATTACTGCTGATACTTGAACCGCGTTGATAATCTTTTTTATTTTATTCGTTGCGTTTGCATACGCGTGTACTACAATTAAAATAAATTACAAACAGAGCTAAGATTTCGTGTATCTCAATCTAACTGCAGTTACAAATATGGTTATTAATACCGTTAATTTTCAATTGATTTAGTTAAGAAAAATTCATCATTTGTTCAAAGTTAATGAATCGAGTGAAAAATGTATCAACGCGAATCAAGTATCGTATGTGAAAATGAACATAGATAGGAAAGTGGAAAGGTAACACGATTAACAAGCATTAATGACTTATTTAATAAACATAACAATGCTTAATGTAATGATGGATGAAAGAATGAATCGTAAGCAATTGGCGTTACTCGAAGTAGAGACTACTAATATCATATCAAGTGCAAATCTGTCATTTCACAAAAGAAATCAATTATCGTTTTCACACTTTTATTCAGATATTAATTATTTCTAATAATTCAATAAACGAAGCTTCCGATGAACGCGAATTGTTTACGACTGATAATTTGAAACGAAAAGAAAAAAATTTTCCTCTGGTGAAAAAATCAAAGATAGAGAAACTAAAAAGAACCGAGTCAACAAAGAAACAAAGGTGAAATAGTCGTTTTTAAATGGTGATAGCAAAAACTAAAGATGGGTAACATAGAGGTGAATAATAAATAATAAAATGAAAAATATTTGTAAAGATGCATAATGTATATAAAATGAGAATCGAGCGACGAGCAAACTGATGAAATTTTAAATAATGTTTTTAGGATATAAACGATTAACGAGAGCTGAGCTGCAACTTACCGCGGTTCAAAGGAACTCCAGAACGTACTACGTGTGGGAGAAAACCAACGAGAAGAAAGGGCGTTACCACGGTCACAAGAATCCACGTTATGCGACCCCGAGCGACTCTGCGGCTAACGCACAGACGTGACTTTTTTCACTGGCCCTTGCAACCAAGGGCCAGTTTCCCGCAAAAAATAACGCGCATCTCGGCGGGCATGCGAATAATTTACGTATACAAGTACACGCGGGTAGTAAAAAGCCGTAAATAAGGAATTGTCTGGTGAGCTTAGTGCAGTTTCACTCGAGGTCGAGTTACAGAGACATTAGACGTAAACACACACACTTATTCAAAATCACTCGCCATTCGCACTGTTTTCCAAGCACGCGCATGAACTGATGCACACTCAGATGCATTCAACATAAAGTGGTTAACGTGTATGACGGACACAAGTTGGAAATTACATAACAGATAACAGAGTTTGTGATTGTTATAATTTTAGATTTTTTCTTTGGTATTTCATCAGAATAAACTCTGTTTGCATATTTTACTCAAACTAATCGACATTTTTTTTAATTTATTTAATGCTTCGTTCTATAATATTGATTCTATTCCGAGGTTTATTGTTTCCCATGCGTTCGATGCGTCCTAAATCTCACAAAACATTTTCCGTTCTTTTAATAATTAAAAATTAATACTCATATATTAAAAGCAATTCTTTAATTACGCCTTCATAAGTTTATTCAAGTAAGTGTTGTTAAGAATCTAAATTATCATAAGTGAAGGAAAAATGTCCTCATGGATAATAGCTCACGAGCAATATTTAAGATAAAATGAACGTTATTTTAACAGAATATCAGACAAGTAACACTGTAAGACATTATAGGATGTAAGATTTTTCTTTACAGACCAAAGAAGGTTAAACGTAAAGATATTGTTCTCATAAGAGGATGTGAAAGAGCAACTTTTTCATTGGACACATTTTTACTTGTTCCCTACCTCTTAACAATAATTTTCGCCAGATAATAATTAAATTTAGTAAACCTTAAGACAATACAATAATACAATAATAAATTGAAACTGAGTTTACAAAATTATAATACCTGGCGATATAGCATTTTAGAAGAAATATTATCGAATCGTTTTTCACGATCATCTTTCACGTCCCCATTTGACGAGAAATAAAAGACAACACAAAGGAGACAATGTCATAAATTAGCGCATTAAAAAAAATAAATAAAAAGAAAGACTGAAGAGAAAATTGAAAAAAAAGAGTCGAAAATAAAAATGGTACCCGGAAACTGGGGGCGACGTCCCAGGTATTCAACGATCTGTAGCAAATCAACTTATCAGGGTGCAGCCTCCAGTACCAAGGACACGTCTATGTGTAGTCTATATAGACGAACAGAACAATGGCGACAACGAGTCGGGTTTGCTATTACATATGCAAGCGACGGTGAAAATAATCTCGCGCGCCCCAAGAGCCGCAACGGACAAACTTGGGGCAATCTAACCCGCGAAGAGTATAGCAATCCTTTCTCCCAGTATAGTTAGCTACTGTTAGCCCGCGACCGCGTCGGATTGCCAATCGAGTATATATATATATATATACGTTCGCCATGGCGTATAAATGTATAAACAAACGAGGCATCAACTACATATTCGATGTTCCAGCTGCACCCCGAAGTCCCGCTCGTCTTCGTAAAGTTGCTCGAAGAACCGGCTGCAGAGCGCGGGCCGCAGTGATATCCATAATGGCGAGCGCGCAAGCGGGGCGTACGGGACGAGTCGCGTCAGCGAATTTCAAACTTGTGTCAACCATACGATGTTGCATAACGGCGGTACAAGTAGTAATTAGTTGATATTAGTATTAGCAGTAATAATAATAGTAGTAATAGTAATAAGTAATACATAAGTTCGTTTCTGGCCGCTCGAATCAGCGACATTGCGCGCTCTTGCCCTCGTACGTCCTTTGTTTTCCGTTTTAGCGAGCTCGCGAAATTTCCGCATTCAACGGCGCGAGGACGGCGAGCGAAACAGCTCCTGAGAGATTTGTCGCGCGATGCAAGCGCTCATCGGCATGTTCGGCCTGCGGGCAAAGTCCTGATTCGTGCGACGCAGAACGATAAATTTTTCTCTTTTTTTAAACCTTTTTCACCACAGATATGTATCAATATTGGCTGCTTTTTTTAAAATGCTTTTCCTTCTACAAGTTTCGTTCTTTTTTGTTTTCCAATTACGTAATACCATTGTAATACAGCTAATCAGTACTTAAAGTACATCTAACGATCTTGCCGAAAACTTTTTACTTCTTCTTTTTATAATTTTTTTTATCATTTAAGTCTCTGGTGAGTTTCAAAACTGAAACTAATGTGAACATAGGTGGCTTTCGTTTATTAGTATTAAATAAATAATCACGAAAAAAATTGTATTTCACTGCACTTTTTCCATTACTGAAGGCTCGTGTCCGATTCCTCAGTTTGTTTATTATACTATTTATTTTTGTTCGTTAATTATATTATTTATTATAACAATTACTGCATTTTTATTGTATAAAAAATTGTACTTTTTATTCTTGTCGTAAAAAAGTCTATTTAAGTTTTTTGCTTAAATATAACTTAAACTTCTAAACACCCCTCATACTTACATAATGACCAAATTACGAGGAACATATTTTTTTAATTTAAATCTATCTTGAAATTGTTCACGTTTCCAATATGAAATTTAATCGAAGGAAGAATTTAGTAGAAGTGCTAAGTTGATAAGACTATTAAGAATTAATTTTAAAGACATGCCGTAAAAATAAAATTGCTAATTAGTTTCAGTTTTGAACCCAAAAAAATCTAATTCTTTCATAGTACAAATAGAATATATTTTTAACTTTTTTTTGTCAATTCGTATGATTTTAAACGATAGCATTAAAGACAAAAAATTTTGAAAAGTCTATGGATCAATTAGAACGTTCAAAATAACGTTAATATAAAATTATAAATATGATGAACAGTTACCAGGCGGAATTTACTTTTCTTTACGGCATCAAGTGCTTTAAATTGTTTGTTTTAAAATTCTTTAATTTTTATTACAGTCCCGCTATAGTTGGCCATTTGGGGTTGAAATAAGAAGGGCTCGAGGTTTTAGGTCAGGTGGGTAATACACAAAAAAGCAACACTAGACAACGAACACGAATCCCGTGAATACCAGAAGCACTTTGAGAATATTGTAATTTCTCACACCTCGTATAAGCGCCGGACGATAAAACAAACTCCGAGCGCGAAACGTCCGCGTTGGGGGTGGCTGACGGAAAGCCTCTTATAACCGTAAAGATTTTTTTTGCCCATTTTTATTTTCGGCTCAGAGCTACGGTCTCGAAAGCGGCTGAAGCCAAACAGCATCCGCAGCCTTGAAATATGCACGGCTCTCGTCTTCTCTCGCTTGCACGCCCGCGCCGTGCGCGCGCTCGCGTCGATGCTGTCGGGAGTGCCCATCAATTTCGCGCTGACGGTATAAAGAAATTGTTTGCCGCGGATCCTCCGCGGTGCAAAGTGCTACTATCCGCCGCGTGACGAAACGTTTGCTCTTGTCCCACCGCGATATTACGAGTGAAATGAAAATCAAAGAGGGCGCGGTAGCAGCGTCGCGCAAGAAAGCTTGACAGGCACTTCTCGCAAATCTGGCGCCCCCCCCCCTCCGCCACCGGCTCGACGCGCAAAAAGTGCCGAGAGGCGGCCCTTTTCCATATAGACAACTCACGGGCGCCGCGGTCGGAAAGCTAAAAGTCCAAAGCGGGTTAATTTTGTCGGGCGAACTTCCCATGAATTTTCGAGTCTCGCAGGGGACTCCAACGTCTGTGCCGCGTCACCTGGACATCCCTCGCTCCCGGGGGTGGAAACGGAAGAGCAAATAGCACGAGAGAGGAGGGCGGGCTCCTTTGATCGGCGCATTTCCGAAGTGATTTCAGTGCTTCTGGCATTCGCGGGAGGGTAAGAAGGGGGAGAGGTGATACACAAGGAGCAGAGGAAGGCTCAAAGAGGGTTTTTCTCTTTTTCTCTCCCTCTCTTTCTTTCTCTCTCTCTCTCTCTCTCGCTCTCTTTTCGCCGGGGTCGAAGAAGATTCGCCCCCACTAAAGCTGTTTTTTTTCATGTTTTCACAATTTCATACTTGCTTCGTATTTTTTCTCTATGCTAAATCTCCACTTTGCATTTAATGAAACAGATTGGGGGACTTTGCTTCATGCTTTTCTTTTTCATCCCTTTCTCTCTCATTCTTAATTTCTGTCGCACAGCCCGTCTTTTCTACGCTGAAAGACTGCTTTTCTTATCATTCAGATTTTCGGCGACGGCCGATCGTATCGCTCGTTATGGAAAGGCTCGCGTAAAAGGAATTTTCTCTCTTGTAAAATCTGCCCTTTCAGGGCCAAAAGCTTTTGCAGCTTCCGTCGCTAATTTTTTTGCAAACATCTATGTATAATCTAAAGATAAAAGTATTCTGTTTTGCAATCGACACTTTTTTACTTACTAGATTGTTCACCGTATGGGCCGCATAAAGCCTGAAGCTAAAACCGAATTGGTTATATAGAAAAATTTATTTATGTAAAACTAAAAAGCTGACTGTTTCTGTATTAAACATTGAATTTTGAAGCTCTGAGTAAAATAAACGAACAGTTCCAGCGTGCTTCATCATATAGTGAAGCCGAAAATAAAGCTTGAATTTAACCGGATTGTAAAAAATTGAAAGATTCAAAAACCCAGAGTATTTCTCCTTTTCGAGAGGATTCGATCGGCCATCCCTTCTCTTAGTGATATGCGGATATATATATATATATATATATATATATATATATATATATATATATATATGCGTGCATGCAACGTTATCTTCCACAGCTTCAAATATTTATATCTTTATGGAAGCACGGAGTGGTGAAAGGAAAAAAGAGAGTTAGGTATTCGAGGCCTGCTTTCTTGCTCTTCAGCCATCCTCCCTTGCCCACCGCTCTCTTTCCTCCTCCGCACGTCTCCGCTGCGACTTTTTTTTTTTTTTTAATTTTACTTTGCGACTAAACTCGAGACTTTGATTAAAATTTCTCCTTTCTTTTCATTTCAACTACGTCCGTTGGCGAATAAGCCCGCATAGTTTGGATTAATTTAATAAAAGCAGAAGGAGGGGAGCGGCGGCGCTGACGATGCCCCCGGTCGAGTAAACGAATTGCGCTCTACTTAAATTACGAGTGAACTGGCATCTCCTTACCTCTCGCTGTACTCGTCCTTGCGAGCGTAGCTTTGCACGCTGTTCTCCTCAATGAGGAACATGACTCGCTGATAGAACGTGGCCGTGACGCTCGGCGGCTGCTTCCTCAGGAGCACCTCCACCGGATCCTTGCTGGCGATGCACATCAAGTGTTCGGAGCACACGGGCTGTGAGCAGCACTCGCTGTCCGAGCAATCCATCGTGCCATCTGCGTCACATCACAAAGATTTTCTTTCTCATTTTCTTTCTAGCTTTCACGCCCCCCTCCCCAGATCTCCCATCTCCCCATTCACGTGTCATCCTCCTCTATCCTTCTTCCTACCAACCTCCCTCCCGTTCTTCTCTTCCCTCTTTCCGTTCTGTCCTCATCATTCTTTCTCATTCTCTCGTTCGATCTTTTCTCTACTTTACGAGACTCGAACACAGGAAAAATGTGCGAGGAAAACGTTTGTGCTGAATTTAACAGCTTTTCTCTTTTATTCCTCCGCCTTTCTCGTCCGAGAATTGCGTTTCAATTGTTTGGAATGACAGTTCGTTTATTAGACTTTCAATTGTAATTAAACCGAACGCTTAAGTTAATAATGAGAATTCAATTATCGTAAGAGCAATCTCCGTAAGCGTCATCTCATCTTATTACGTAATAACCGATTACTTTTCAAAAAATTGCTAACTGATTGACTTTAACTTATTTATCATATACTAATATTATCTCAATTAAACAGTCCAACTCATCTCAATATCTGTATTTTTTAATTCTTAAAATTACTTGACTTTTTTCTTATGTTTCGACTGTTTTATTATATATTTGTTTATATGAAATAAAAGTATTACATTATCATGAATTCTTTAGAGTTTACTACTGTAATCAATACACAATGTGTATTATATAATAAAATCTTTGGCAAATATTTATTCATTCCATAATTTAAATAAATAGTATAAATCAGAGAAAAAAAAATTGCTTAAACTTGACCAGAAGTAATAAAAACGCATTAGAGTGAAATTCAAAGTAATTTCAGAAAACATTCAGATGGGTATATGTTTCTAAATAAATATAATTTTATTGAGCTATTTATTATGAGACCACTATTTTGTGAAGGTTGAAAAATTGTAATGTGAATATAAATTTGTAAAAAAAATTTTTAAGTTTGTATAAGTCTCGCCCTAAACTGCCCACTGAGCTCAGCAATAAGGTAGCGGATGGTCTAATTTTATATATGTAAAGATAACTATTTTACTTGAGTAAGGCAAGCATTTAAGAAAAATACATGAAATTGTTAAATTGGTCCATGTAGTATGAGTATTGTATTCCATTGTTTAAAACTTTTTAAAAATTAGCCCCATTCAGACATTGGTCAAAAGTAAGGAGTAAAATTATTAATGAATATGAAAATTATTCTTACTTGAATTTGTTTATCCAATTAATCTTAAAAAAAAACATAAAAATACATTTTCACGACTAACAAGGGCTTGTATGGTGATCTTGCGTCAATTTTTAAAAATTATCAAAAAACAAAAAATAATACTCATGATAATGCTCTGGAATCAGTAATTTAATATCCTGTACGTATTCATAAATCTGTCTTTCTTCTTTGAAATCTGTAAACAAGTAGGCGATGTTTACAATCACTTTTGAAAAGTACTAATCAACCGAATATTTCTGTAGTTTTTATTTGATATTTCATTGTTATAATATTAAATTAAAAATCTAAAAATCTACCCCTTAGCTTCAAAGTTTTAACGTTTGACGAAAAATATTATCTTACAGGTGTCTCAATATTGAATTAATATGGTCAAAGCTCGAAAAATTCAACCCTACTGTATCAGTCATTTGAGAGATCAAACAGGGCCTATTTTTTCCTCTTGCCTAACGGCACACGTATATAGTACGGTAAATATATCCGGGACTCAGGCATACTCTCGAGCACATACAACCATATATACACTATGTATTGCCGTTAACCGACAGGTTCATCGTACAAAACGGCTATCGAAGTAAAATTTATTTTATCGTCTCACCGCCATCGTTATCAATGTTGTCGTCGCACTCCATTTCGAGAGGAATGCTGCAGTCCCTTCCTGCCCAGCCTTCCACGCACTCGCAGCTGGATTCACCACCGACAGGCGTGCATGAACCATGCCCACTGCATTTATTCTCGCAGCCCGCTGAAAAGTAAATTTATATCCTCGATATACAATATTCCTATTGGTAAAGAAAGCGTCCACCGCGTCTACAAGGGCGCTACTGCATTAAAACAAACATGGCAGCTGTGGGCGCTCCGATAATACAGATTGTAAAGGGAGTGAACCTGTTTGTTTTTTTTAATTAACAAATAAAAGTTTATACGTAAATATTTATTTAAATGTTGTATCATATTTTATAAGCTAATAGCATATTAAAAAACAGAACAAAAGTGATATAATTGTTTTGTTTATATTTTAAAGAAACACATACCAGAAGAAAAAAAATTAGATAAAAATAATTTTTGAAATAGATTTATTTCTGAATAATTGCAATACATTTATTTTATTTAGAAAAAATACCATCGTATCAGACGTAAACGAATTTTTTATCGCACTTAATGTTTATTATTTTGGCCCATTCTTTATGATATTTTGCCATTTCTACATGAGAAAATAAATTGACAGCTTCAGGTGCGGGAATACATTAAAAACTTAAATTAGTATTAAGAGTTCTATAAAAAGTGAACTTCTTTACAGCAGTATCCCTTTATAAAACTTTTCGATGATGTGCAAAGAGCTCCAGGATGGTTGTTTTACAGTTGTAACTCTTCTATAGCAATTTTTAAAGAACTCCAAAATTTTACTAATCTAAACAATGCTTCTGTATACTTTTGGAGAACTCATGACTGCCATTTCTTTAGTTCTCGTCTCTGCCGCTACTATCGCACATTGTATTTAAGTTGCCAGTAACTCGCTATACTTTTATCTAAAATCGCGTCATCTGTCGAAAATGTACGTGAAATGCACGATCCCATTTGCGATAGAGGGTCACAATCACAATTAGTCTTATTTGGAATAGACCGTTTAGATACAATGAAAGTGAGATACTGGTTATGTCAATTAGTTACTCGCGTGCAAATCAAATCTTGTAAAATGACCACCGATCTAATGACAAAGATGTTTATGAAATTACATACGTTCATTTTTCTATTTCAAAACAATCATTTCAAGTTCATTTTATCATTGTTATCAGTATAGTTTTATTTAAGATCTTACTTATTGTTGCACTATGAATTTATAAATGAATAAAGTAAAAGGAGAACAGCTTACAGTGTAAATTTATCCTCATTATACGAGTAAGCAGAGATTTACTTAAATTAATTAAACTTACGTAATGTACAGTGCTTTCCATTCCATCCTTGACTACACACACAGGTTCCATTTTTACATTGACCATGCTCCGCACATCTAGGATCACATGGTTTTTGATCGCATTTTGTTCCGGTCCAATTATCCTGACACCTGAACATAATTGACATTAAAACGTTAAGAAATCAAAAGGAAAACTTCATTAAACTGCGGTTGTAAATAAAAGAATTATACCGATTATACTTGATTGATTTAATTAATTTAACACGAATTTTTCTAATAATTCTGTTTGTAAAAATTTACTATTTTATAATTTAATCAATTGTTTTGTTTTATAAATAATTAACCATTTATTAAATTATTTTATATTTAATTCATTAAATGTCACTCGTGCTTCTCTTATGCACTTTTGATACTATGACATTGTGTGTCTGCAGTTTTAATAAAAAGGTGAAAACACGAGATATTCAGTTGGCTGGATCATTTTTTACCATTTTATTTATTTCTTTTTACCTGATTACTAAAAAAAATTCAGCCTAATTTTTGTAGTATATAAATTAAAAAAATTGAAAAAAATAATTTTAAATGATCCAAGTATAAGATGATTTAAATTTACAAACATTAGCATATAATAAAATAGTGATAAAAAATTTCTAGAAAGTAATGCGTCGTAGGTACAATTTCGTTACACCAACACCGATCTTTTATAAGAACGTAGAAGTTTCATGCTTACTTGCAGCGTCCTTCCTCGCAACTCCCATGGAGTCCACAATCGAGTCCACAGCTTGGCTGCGAGCAATCGATTCCGGTCCAGTGCTCTTCGCAAACGCAGGCTGCGGTCTCTAGGTCGTATGTACCGTGTTCGGAACAGCCAGGCAGGCACTGGTAGACCTGCTGGTCCACTTGATCGCAGCGCTCGCCCTGCCAGCCAGCCTTGCAGTAGCACTTGCCAGCTACACAGGCACCGTGACCCCCGCAATTCGGATCCGGGCAATCGGCTGAAAATACAAGCAGAGGACTAAATTGGTGCACAAAGCCTATAATATAATATAAGAGGCTCTTCGCGTCCGATGAAACGGATAAAAGTATCCACGCTAGCTACGATTTATACAACTTAAAGAAAATTGTCCGGAAATATACAAGAATGAATTCACCGTTTAAAAGACTTTTTTAATTATTTTAATACCTGACCCTGGATTATTAACAAACAGTAGTCATGATATTTGTATGAATAATTTGGTTGAGTACTTGGTATCTTGAATATCTCCAAATCCAAGATGATCAAAGCTATTTCGCTCAATATGGACCAAATCCATCAGAGCAATTTCGCGACCGTTTACAGATCATTACACCGAAATTTAAAATTAGCTACCAAATCTAAATAAAACTACAACATGGTGATTCTGTACATTGTAGTAAATTAAACAACCTATAAATTTACATAACCAAGTAAAATAGTAATATGGTAACATTTAAAGTTTGTTAATTATTCATTTGTTAAGATTCATTCTTCATCTAGTTTAAAATGAAACAATATTACAAAATTATAATCAAACTATCTTTTTCGTGATTCGATGAATATTTGTACATAGCGCAAGATGATCCGATTACTTTTAAGTAAAATTTCTCCCACGCGATTCCAATATACTAGATTGATCAAGCATATCGATGAAACGATAAAGAAGCTTCTAAAGAATTTCAAAGCTTCATTCATCATTGATTTATTATCAATCTTTTAACAAATCTACCGGCAAACGCGACTATAGCTTTTAGCCGCTTTAATGATATATAACCGTCGAAACGGTAGGCACTGAAGTAAGTTGTCTGTCTGAATTTATGCACGCAGTTTGGTGGACCTTTTCCCTATTACGCGTCCCCTCCGAGGGGATGGGGTCGGCTAAAAAGAAAATCCCCGTCGTCTCCCCTAGGCCCAGATTCCTGGCGCGGATAAATTATAATAGAGATGAAGAGGAGAGAGAGAGAGAGAGAGAGAGAGAGAGAGAGAGAGAAAGAGAGAATATTATACTTATAGTACTTACGCTCGGAGCAGAAGCTGCCCTTCCAGCCGGGGTTACAGACGCAGGAGCCGCGCATGCATTGTCCGTGCTGATTGCAGCCGGGAACTTGGCAGTCGCCAAGTGGAATGTCGCACTCCGCGCCCTTCCAGCCGTCCTCGCAATGGCACATACCGCCGCCGTATTGTCCGTGGCTCGAGCACAGCACCGGGCAGACGCTCTTGCTGCAGTCCGCTCCCTAAACGCGTGCGTAACGGGGAGAAAAAAAGGCGGAGATACAGGCGTTGTCACACTCATCAATGTCGTACATGCATCTATAGATTGCGTAAGGGAAAAACTTGAGGGGTGTGGCAAGGAGGGCTCTGAGCCAAAGCGAATCTTATTCGGAAAAACAGGTTGTACAGCCTCCCCCGATACTCGGCTCTATTTGCTCCTACGGGGCTCCTAAACTTCTAGATAAATTACAGTCAAATTCGCATTTTCTCAAATCCTATAGAAAATCTCGTTGGAAATCGAAATATGCTGTTCATAGAGTCCTGCAGACGAAGATCCGACAAAGCCTTTTTTCTGTAGCAGAGTCATTTAGGCGATTATTCGCTCAATATCGGACGCGAACAAAATGATTTCCGCACACTTGGTATGAATATAAATGGCGAACAAGTAGAAGTCTAAGCGAATGGATTTAATAACTACTTGTCGATCACAAGAGGATCCTCGAATGTTGGTACTGACTCTTTTAATGCGTTTCTGAAAATACCCGACTAACGCTTATAGCATTGGCCCATACTTGCGACATCTGTACAGGACTTTGTATATGTAGGTGGGGGGAGGGGGGGGAAGCTGTGAAAACGTTTTGCTTTGCCGTTTTGCTTGCGCGAACGCAGGGGCTTTGCGCTGCGACCGCGGCGTGACTTTTTGATGTCGTCGCGGCCCGACTTTTTCTTTTCTCTTTGAATCTCTTTCTCCCGCGCACCCTCTGCAACAATGGTCACAGAGCCTGAATGGCGCGAGGCGGAGAGCGAATGTTTGTAAAAATGTTGTTGAAAAACACGCGACGCGGCATATGGCGTAATTGTGCCCTCTGTGTTTGCTTTGCGCGATAGAGGTACCCGAGATCGAATGGGGGAGTCGCGCAGAAAAGAGGGGAAGATAATTTGTTTTACTTTATACGCGCTAAGAATCGATAATCACGGGGGTTGTCATTTTCCGGCCCTTTATTCTGAAAGTTCCGAGGTTGCAGTTCTGGATTCGATGTCTCGAAATGGATTTCTGGGTTAATGTCCCAAAGAGAGTATGCAATTTCTTTTGACACATTGGATGTTGATTGCGTTAAGACAAGAAAGAAATTTCCGTGAAAAATTGCGGCATTTATTTTGTATATTATATCACCCTGGGCAGGTTTGGGGCTTATGACAGGTGAAGAAAGAACGTTGCCAAAAATAAGAATAAACATTTTGAAGTAGCTATTAATTATACTAAAAGAATATAAAAACTAATATTATCAATGTTGGAAAGCTTAACTAATGGTAAATTCTTATAATTTACTTATAATTTGCCACTTGCCATTTGCAAAACTAAAAAATTCAAATGCTCGACGATTGGTAAACAAATTGGTCAAAAAATTATTTGCTAAAACTTAATGTCTAAACATATAGCTAAAAAAAGTACTTGTGCAAGCTTAAATGTGCTGTTTCAACAAGTAATATATTGTATCAACTTATACAAATAGTAAATATCTTTATCACTGCATTTGTACTTGATTACATATTCCTTAAATTCAAAAACAATAAAATAAAAATCAGTTTGAAATGATGTTTGATAAAAAATTAAAACTCGAAAAATTTACAATCTTGCCGATATAATTGAAGTTTACTATTCTCGCGATATTTTCGTCTTCATATAGCAGTTATCTGAAAAAAAAGATTTAACTGAAAGAAACGCGAGGCACAATATAAAATTTTCATGTAAGAAGCTCAATATTTTACCAAAGAATATAAAGAATAATTTACAATAAAAAATTAGGTTTGGATTTTTGTTTTCTCGTTAGAATTTCGTGAAGTTTCTACTTATAACTTGTTTATTTTTTTTCTCAGGAACACCTAACGAAAATTGCAAATCGTAGCTATCGAAAACTTTGCAGAATCAATTTATAGGCTATTATTAATTCTAAAAGAAAATTCGGCTCTGAATAAAACTGCTTTATTTAATGTCAAAATGAAACTTTTTAACCGACATTACATCTAATAATATTTAATTCACTTAGAAAATCGAACCAGAAATTTTGGGCTATACTTATGGTGTATATTGCTTCAAGATATTTTATTGTTAGTATTTTTCTGAAAACAGTTACCTCATTTGTTTAAAAGACAAAATTTAATGAAGATAGTGTGATTCATTTAGAATGAATCAGTTTTTATATAGGCATAATATTGAAGGAGAGAAAAATGTTCGTAAGAAGAAAAAGAGCACGTTTTACGACGAAAGTACAAAACGATCCTACCCTTTCACCTTCCATGGTTGAAAAGGCACTACAGCTTTGAATGCACGCGTTCGCTTATTGGAGCAGCTCCGAATAGGGCCTTTGTTCCAGTACATCAGAAACAATTTGCAGTCAAGATTAGTCTCGCAAAATTGAAAGTGAGAGCGAACACGAGCCTTGCATTCATCCGGCAGCGCATATGGCCAATTATAAAGAGTGAAATGCGTGCGACGCGTTAAATTCTCTATCTTACGCTAAATCAACAGATGAGGCACGGTATAATTAAGATAATAGCCCTCGTTCCTTGGGCTCGTGCAGAAGCGAGCTTGCGCGTGCGCGACCCTCGTGCATAGACTATATCAAGATCGTGAATTTGGGTCACGTCATTTTCCGCGAATTACGGGGCTTTCGAAGGAAAACTCGGGCAGCGAATTCGACCGCGAGCCCGCGACATAAAGTGCTCGATTCGCATGGCTTTTCCCCTTTATTAGCGGCTCGTTCTTAGAGGCGCCCGCGGCTCGAGCATTCCGGACAAATACAGGCGCAGGAGTTGCCTGGCGCGTGCGCGAATGCAGAATCAACCTTTATCTCCGTCTCGTTCCGAAGACCTCGAGAAGCAGTAAGTACTTTGAGGAGCGGCGAAAGATGGCGGCGCCTCCGCGCCGCCTACAGTAATCAGCAGTGGTTGCTGATTGGACTTGGAGGCAATTATACCAATTTTATACATTTTCACATGAACCTTTTTATGTCTTTACTCTCTCTCTCTCTCTCTCCCTCTCTCTCTCCCTGTAATAAATTGGGTAATCATTGAAGGAGATTAATCTATCCCCCCGTCCCTCAACAATAAATTGCGCTTGTCCTTTTTTATTCTATTCTAGTTTCAAGCTTATAAGAATTTCAAAATCACAGAAATGTAATAAAGGATGCTCGGTAAATTGGGTCTCATTGAGAGGCTAAGAGAATCTCTCGAGCTTTCGCGTGCTCGCCTGCGCTTCTCTATTTTGTTCGAAATAGCAGCATCAGAGAAAATAATTTTTGAACTTAAATCGATACATTCATCAGAGATCAGAAATGAAACGCTCATTGAGTCTCGCTATATTCGAGAAATCCAATCTTTCCGCAAAAAAGCTTTTGAATTCCATTAAAATTTGGTTCAATTTTCCATTGACAAATGAAAATAGAACTGTTCAATGCAGAGTGCGTATTATTCATTTAACCAGGTAATAACTTCTCAAGTACGATCAGAGAACTATATTGCAAGCTCGCTTGGAACTCCCGTTCACTGGAAATGAACCCATCCTCCGATGCGCGGCAACGAAATTGCGCGTATATATATAGTATTCCCTATATATATATAGTATTGGCGAGCTTTTCACACTTACTCATATATACATGCCTACACGTATAGATACGGATATACGTAAACGGATGCGCGGGGTCGCGGTTCTTTGCCATTTTTTCTATCACCACTCCGTCTTCTATACTTTTGGTTATTTTATTGTCGTGATAAAAGAACGATAAAAGCTCTTTCAATCGATACTTTCATCCTCGGAGCATTTGAACTTTCCTCCGAGACGCGTCTCATCTTTAGCCTGCGTCACAAGGCTTGTGCTCAACCTTTCGCACTCCTTTTCCGCCTCTCCCCCTCTCTCTCTCTCTCTCTCTCTCTCTCTCTCTCTCTCTCTCTCGGTGCAAAAGAATAACTGCTTCGGGAGCTAGAGCGGAATATTAAATAAAGGACAAGGATAAATAACAACTGCTCCCTGTCAAAGGACGTATATCGAGTGCGGTCGGAGACGCAGCGAGCACGTTCTACAAACTATTGATTTAATTTAACAGTTTTCGCAGCGCCTCCGTCACACAGGGACTCCTATTAGCCTTGAAAAAAAGAAGAAGAGCTTCTGCATTTTTTGCCCGCGTAATTCCATGTACGGTATAGGTTTTATTCAATAAAGGCACGAAGATTTCTTATAAAAGATTACGAGGAGCACCGTATAGTCGCGCGGATTAATGGTAGTTTTCAGCTAAATCGTTCGCACAAGAATGTTCACGTTATTAAAACTGGTCGCGAACTACACGCCAGGCTGAATTTAATAGGGCATCCCGTTTCTCTTCTTCTTCTTATTGTCCTTTTTACGCGGTACTTACAGACGGATGGCTTTTTTCCATGCTTCGCTAGCTTCGAAGGCAGCGAATGGACAATAAAAAATAAATAGTCGGATTAATCATTCGGGCGTATATTTGCCGCTTGTACGTCATTTCAAGTATAATCTGAAATTCTAAATTAAAACCCGTGAACGAGCACCGGGCTATTTCCTTCGAATATACATAATGTATGTATGCGTGTATATACTATGCGATATGAAAACAAGCGAAGCCGGATTAATATAACAAGGAAAATATATTTTCCGAGCTATTTCTTCAAAGCAAGGTGTACGTATTATCATGCGATTTCTTTATCGTGGTAATAGTAAAAAATTTCTAAACAATTAATCCAAACATTTTTACTTTAATTCGGTTGACGATATTTTTTTTTATACAAGGCAGGTAGTTAAAGGCAAAACCGTTCTCATTAGCGGTAGTTTCGTGTAACGGTATAACGGTATAACGTTGGAGATGAATCGCACCATTGAAAAGTCTCTTTTCCTTTTTATTCGTACTTTTTCTTCTTCTATACCATTCTCAATAATGTCATTTTTAATTAAGCTTCGACATTTTTCCGAGATAAAGGGGGGGGAGGGGAGGACTACGGCTCGCACCAGCCGACGCGAAGCTGTATTCTAAAAAACAAGCTATAGACGCGGCGCTGCGCGGCAACCTGCCGAGCGAACGAGACGAGGGCGCGGAAGGGGAGCAGGAGAGAAAAATAGGCGTTTCACGCTCCAAAATATGACGTAAAAAGGAGGTCCCTGCGCCTTTTGTCCACGGCGCGGGCGTCCATTATAATGTAACATTTTGTCCGGCGCGGCGCCACTAATTTTTTGCTCGTCGCGCGCATAGTCTGGTTTTCGCCTCGCCGTTCACGCGCTGTGTACGCGCGCGCGTGTCGCGCCGCAACTCCCGTACCCGTTAGCCAGGCTTCGCTATCTGCGCGGAAATAAAAAAAAAAATAATAAAAAAAGGCGCCGAGAGAGAACGGGGGACGGAGAGAGTGAGGAGCGGGAGTGGAAGGGGGAGTGGGATGGGCGCGTGGAAAACGCACAGAAAAAGGGGAGCGAGAAAGGACGGTATATGCCGGGTCGGGAAAAAATGCGCGAAAGCCCATAGATGTGTATATATATATCCATACACACAGTGGCTGTCGTTTCTGGTCCGTTCGGGGTTCGACGAGCAGGCTCGCCGAGACGATATGACACGAGCATGCGTGAAGTTGAGTGCACGTATGAGTGCACGCGAGATTTCTATCGAAAGTGACTCACATAAGAGAATGGGACGGGAAGCGGCAGGGGCTCGATTCCGCTGTTGCGGGCTGTCTGGATGCTGGGGAGAAGAATTGGGTGGGGGTGGCGGAAAAGGGGGGGGGGAGATTGTCCAGACAACGAGGAACAGACGTATACATACATACAAATATACATATATATGGAGCATGGTGAAAAGAAGAGACAAAGCCGAGGCGAGACCTGTAAATAGGAAATACGAGGTGAAGAGGGGGTGAAAAATGCGCAGATTAAAGGAGAAAGGTGGAGAACGGAAGGGAGAAAGAGACGGAGAAAGAAGCAGCGCGGAAACTGAGAGCGAACGGGCGAGGAAAGAAAGAAAGGGGCGAGGGAGCGATCGCGGTAAGTTGCGGGCGAGCGCGGGGGCCTGGGGGTCATGGCTTGTACGCGCATGTAAAGTAGAGTGAAATAAAGCGGAGCGGGGGATCGCATAGGAACGGGTCCAGGCGCGACGGGGTGGAGGCCGCTGGTGGGAGAGCCGCACAGGTAGCCGAGGGAAAGACGCGTCGGAGAGCGCGGGCGCAACGGGGGCTGGGCGCGCGCGCTCGCAGTTAACAATTCGGACTATTTATGCGCTCCGGCCCGATATTGAGCATATGCAGCGGGAAGCACGCACTCGGCCCCATTATTGTGTACACGCGGCGCGGCCGAGCCGCGCGCCGCGCGTGTAATTAACGAGCATATGTCGAGTCTGTTTAGGAGCCTCGGTGCACTCGGGCGAGACTGGAGAGTCGGTGCCGCCGTGGATGCGTGTGCCCTTGCGGACGGTGAGGAGGGGGGGGGTGAGGTAGCGGCTGTGGCAGGGCGCACGAAAATCACGTCGCACCCGCGTCGACAGCGGCGGCGAATGTCTTGCTGCACCCACGGTGGCGGCGGCGCGTGCGCCCGACCGCGCGTGTCAGAGCCCTAATGTATGCGTGTTATATATATATATATATATATATATATATATATATATATACACATATATATATATACACCCATATATATATGTAATAAGCCACACGACCGAGCGCGTAGATGAGTGGGCGACACTTTATACAGAATTGAGATGACAGCTGTCGAAGCGATTTCTGATAAGACAAATAGACGATAAATTTACACGGCTGACGGTTCCGAAAGGAGGGAGAATGAAAGAGAAAAGGGGGGGAGGGGAGATTCTCCGTCGGGAAATTACGGAGTACCGAGACTACCATTCCTCTCCTCCTTCTCTACCCTTCCGCCACCCATACGTACTCACCGACTACTTTCGCCTGAATTTATTTATTGCAAGCTCGCTCGTACCGAATGTTTGCAGCTCCTCCCCCCTCTCTCGCCACTCATTTATTCATTTCGAAAATTCTGAAATACGTTACTGAATTTTTTTCAAGTTGGCCAGCAGCGATTCTCGAGAGATGCGAGGGTTGTATTCATTATACAGCTGAGCGAACAGATCTCATAAATAAATATTGGATTACTGACCGCTGAGCATATGCTAAATTATTATAGCAATGACTTTCCTATTTTCTTTGCGGGTTGTCGATGTTCTCGCGAGATCTTTAATGAATTACCTCCTTTTCCAGGCGAACAAGTCCAATTTCGAGTTAATGTCATATTCATATACACTCTTGAAACTTTTGACAGTTGTGAATTTAAATTGAAGATATTGATAACTCCATCAATAATTAAATGTCACACATGTATTTTACTGTTCTTGAATTAGCAATTTAACTTTTGGAAAGATCCATACTACATCTCAAATAAATTTAATGTACCCACGTATTTTTTTGAAAGTATCTACATAATTTTATTTTTCTATCTATTTTTTCTGTATCTAATGATTATATAATCATATTTAATGTCGTATCGTTATCTATACGTAAATAGTTCGTTTATTGTTGAAATTTTTATCGAACGAACTCTATTCAATAAAAGATAAATAGAAAGAACATTTCTCATGGCTAGATAACCCGATACATAGTCACGAAAGAGATCATTAATAAAAGTAACCTAAAAATGTGTAGACAGGACATCAAACACTTTAAAAGAAGAGAGAGAGAGAGAGAGAGAGAGAGAGAGAGAGAGGTTAGAGGAAGGGAGGAGAGAAGAGACAGAAAAAAATCGGAGGGAGGTGAGGTAAAGTCAATGCGATCCGATGTTTTAAGCAAAACCACTTTGTGCCGTTGAAGAATTAAAAGGACCATTCGGCGGGGACATTCGGACGGTGAAGTATAGCGAAGAAGATGAAAAATTTAAAAAGCCCATTAAGTGCGAAACACGAAAAGTTATTTTTCCCCCACATAAATCACTCGATGTAATCATCAATTTGTCTCCGAGAAAGAGAGATAGAATGAAAAAGAGAGGGAGAGAGAGAGAGAGAGAACCAAGATAGGATGCAGAAATGCGTTCGTGAATCGTTTGGTGTTGACGACAGCAACTAAGTGCATAATTCGATTCTTATCCTTTGCGGGCGCATTAATCTCGCGAAACTTGTGATGAGCCGAGGACGCCAAAGCCGACGTGCTCTGAATCCCTCATATTCGTGATATCGCACGGTTCGACGAGGCTCTCCTTCCGCGTACGTCGACCTCTCCCTGCAGGTCATGGAGAAAGAAAGAGTGAGGCCGAAAAGGAAAATTTGAAGTATCAAAGGAGTAGCAAAAAACAAATAAAAATAGTACTACCATTTATATATACAGTTGATCAATTGAAAAACTGATTAATTGCAGTTAAAGCGGCGACCTTATAATAATCCGTTAAGTAAAAATATAGGACGTACTTTGACCGAAAAACATTAAAATTTTTTTGTTTTAACATTTAATGCATTCTCCATTTCGCTTGAAAAGTGGATGTATAGATAATAGGCCGAGGAAATGGAAGGCCGATTCAGATAGTAAAATGAGGTAAAAGGTATATTCTATTCAAGTTGACGTGGAACCAGTTACAATGAAGCGTGTTTCATACTATTGAAGAACCTTTTATTTCTCTAGAGGTATTTTCCCTTTAAAACGAAAAATTATGATAATGGCATTTTAATGGGGATAAAGACAAATTGATGTTTTTTTATTGCATTGACATTATTATGTGATAGTTCAGTGGAAGATAATGATAATGAATTATAGTTTACGGCGAGATTAATTTATCAACGAACCTGACTTTATTAACCTAAAAAACTTTTTCAATTGCAAATCAAATTATTTTTCTCAAAAAATATGGATTTTTTTATTAAATTTTTCTCATTCGCTTTTGCTATCTTTAAATTGAAATGTTTTATTTAAAGAACGAAAATAATAAAGTATAACATATCCGAAGAAGCATTCTCTTGAAAATTTCAAAATCCAGTGACGAAATCAGTTAAAAGCTATTTCAAGATATCGACACAAATCAAATAAACCGAGCGGGAAGTACAAACACCAAAGAAAAATGAAAGAAACAAGGACAACGAAACGTTTAAAAATCTCATCGCCATTAATCACAGACGTCCCATTGGTGCTCGTTCAGAGGAGGTTAAGTAGCTATGCACGCAATCAACACAGAAATATAGATAAAGTACGTAGGTATAACTAAGAGAAACTAAGATATACGTTGAGATGAGGGGAGGGGGCGTAGGCGCGAGAAAAGGGAAGAGGGTAAAGAAGAGGGCACGCGAGAGATGCGCCTCTAAGACATCGGTTTTACATTTAGCGTCATCTCTCGAGTGTCTCCTCTCGAGCCGTAACTGCCGAGGCTTTAATGGAGAGATTAGGAGGTGGGGGAGGAGAAGGTGGAGGCGTAAAGGCATGCTATGCAAGCGTGTGTAAGAGTGTGTCTCCTTCTTTGGATGACTTCAAGAGGCGAAGGTGGTGGCGGAGCGAGAGAGAGAAAGGGGGAGCACGAAGATAAAGCATAAGAGGTCGCAACTCGGGTCGCACCCCTCCGGCTCGTACGTGTGCTGCATGCGGGTCAGATCCGTGCCGCGGACGGGCCGGGGGGGGGGTCGACCTCGGGAGTAACACGGGCCCGGGGAGGGGGGAGAGAAGAGCGTTTCGGGCCAGAAGGCCGCGCTCGCGCGCGACCGATGGTGCGCCCTGGAATCAGGACGAAGACGAGCCAGGGCGGAGGCCGCGCACTAATCGAAAAAGGACGCGAAGCCAGGAGGAGAGAGAGAGAGAGAGAGAGAGAGAGAGAGAGAGCGCGACGCGTCCTCTTCGCGCGGGGTTCGATCCCTGCGGGCTGCGCCGGCGCACGCGCACCAGCCGCTGCGCAGGACTTATCGACCGGCTCGGCTCGTTGGCGGCGGTGGCGGCTGCTGCTGCTGCTGCTGCTGCTACGTCACACCGTCGTCATGGAAATCGTCGAATCGGGAATGCGGTGCCGCTGCCGCGTCGTATATATGCACCCCATACATATATACGCACACATATATACATACATACGTGCATATATACATATAGGGTGCGTCCGCGCCGTTGCCAGCGGCGCCGGAGCCGACGCCGAGAGGGGGTGCCGTTCACGTGACTGCCACCCTGCGTGGCCGCGTATAGACACAGAGAGACCAATGGGCGCATGCGCGCGCACGGCCATCCTCGGAATAGGGCGCGCAGCCGTCGCGCGATTAGGCCTCGGCGCGCGGCTCGGGACGAGTGAAATCGCCCGAATTGCGCATATACGCGAAATACGCGCCTAAATTACACGCGACGGTCCCTTCGGCGCGTCGGGTAATTCGAGCGCGCCGCGACCGAGGGACGCGGGAGGATCGGGCGGCGGTCGTCCGGGGGGACGCGGAGGGACGCGCGCCGCGCCGCTTCCCCCCGGCGCGGAACATCCCATTTTTCGAGGACACGGGCCCGCGCGCCCACGAAATTGGGACGGGAGCCCTGGCTCCCCCGGGCTTTTTCCAGCGGCCCAACCGAAATCTGAGTATTTGCGCGGCGCTTACGCAGGGGTGCGGGGGGCATCGAGGAGGAGTAGGGAAGGGGGGGTACGCAGGGGTATGTATAGGCGCATATAGGCGAGCCGACACTCGGCGCGCATCGATTGCGTCGCGCATCGGTGCCATCTGGCCAGATACGTGCGCGCGTATGGTCGAGCGATTCTTTCTCTCGAATCGGCCGGCCCCCTCCGGGGCGGGGGGAGGAGGCTGGCTGTGGCCACATTTAATGCGTATATGGATAATAAGCCAACAAATGGCCCCGATCTAATGGAGACGTAGCCGTGACCGATAGCGTCAAATTATCTTGCCGAGTTTATCTGCGGGATTGGGAGGCTTTCGGACGGCCGCGCGTGGCCTCGGCCGCCTACCCTCGCCCATATAACTCATTGGGCTTACGGGGCGCCTCGTTCGACCGTAGGTTCGGTCACGGCTGCAGCAGCGCGCCTGCAGTGACCTTTCGGGCTGTTCTTTAATTCGAGCGGGGCTTACGTCATACACATAATGCGCTTCTGAGCCGCGCTTGCGATCATGAATGTCAGAAGGTGCTTTACGCGCCGTATATGAATGCGCCTCGGATTTTAGGGAGCACGGGGCGATGGCGCGGCAAACTGGTCGGCGAGCCGGCGGCCGGGGCGGAATTTAATAATGCGGCCGCTTATATACAGGAATACTGCAGGCGCAGTTCTCTTTTAAATCGGCTGGCGAAAGTTTTTATCGGTTTTCTTCAAGTTCGGACTCCGGCTTTGGCCCAGGCTGCGCACCTTTCCACGCGCAAGCGCGTGCACGCGCGATACAAAAATTTATAAACTCTTTCAATCACAACTTTTTATTCTTTTCCGACGGTTCGACGCTCGTGCCTCGCTCGCGAGATTCGCAGAAAATTTCCAAATTCAATATGCAATGGAATCGTACTCGAGTTTCACGCGTCATTTTCATATGTCGGCTGTCGTGTAGACAGTTTCCACGGCTATATCTATAGCTGTTTATGTTAAACTTCTCGGGAGAGTCGAAATTGCGAACTGCTTCAAAACTTGCTAATAATGTACGTTAGGCGTATGAGCATCATTGCGAGGAACACGCCCGTTTAATAAGGGATGTATATCTAATTCGCAGAGTAGGAAAATTGACAACGCAAATTGACGCGAGCAACCAATTATTAATCGGCCCTACACCGCAGCGCACCCTGGA